>CM064865.1:70452315-70974943 GCA_032719365.1 Prinsepia uniflora | reverse complement strand
GATGACCCCAAAACAAATCACGTGTCCATCAACCAATACACGATCACCGTACCGGTGACACCCAACATCATCAGTTACAAGGCAGAAAAATGACAAGTTCACCTTCACCCACCAATAATATATGTTGACAACATCTCGACATCCATCCCCAATTTGGAATCAAACACCCTTCTCATCGTCTCAACCTTAACTTCTCTTGATTCCGAAGTTCCAACCATGTTGGAAATAGATATGCTTCTAACTAGATGTCAAGTCCAACCATTGGACTTCCCAAATCCTCAACTCACTCGGACAACCACGTGTCCGCAACCCATTTATCACCTAGACCGCCTGTCCGTTTATAACCGTTTATGCACATCCAAAATGATGTAATTCGTTACTATCTTGTTCTCATATCTCAACCTTTACAGGCTCAACTCTCGGGTTTCCATGTTATTCACAATCACACAATCTCACATCAACACTACCATTAATTCTCTTCGACTTCTTCCAATTTCAATAACTTCTTAGCACTTCCTCGTGAAACTAGAAACACACAACCACTCAAGTTTCGGAGTTGACGACAACTCCCCGAATCCACTAATTTCCATGACGTCCCCTGCGTCATCCAAAACTCCTCGTGTCTCAATCGTACCTTTCATCCACTCAACACTTAGTCATCTCATACCCGTTACGACTTAACCCAACACATCATGATCCCTACTGGATCCCATCTAGTCCATCACTCACCCACTACCGAATCTCAGATACCGAGCTTATGCCCATTACAATGGAGTCACATCCCAACTCGTGGCTCATCATCATCACAATCACCGGTGTAATGACCCGTCTCGAATATCGGGATTGAATATTAATTAATTATGGTTTAGAATGGCTAATCGGGGATTAGTTGAGTGAAATCGGACGAATTGTGCAAAATGACCGTTTTGCCCCTAGTGTGGGCAAAATGTTGACTTTTAGTTCGGGCGGTCAAACAGACTTTGACCGATGACTGTGACGTAGTTCGGGACGTCACGAGTTCATAGACAGGTGGCACGTTCAATTTCGACATCCGAGGTGAAAGCTATGGCGTTCGGAAGTTGAGGGGTATTTTGGTAATTTGGCATATTAGGGGCCAAATGTTGACTTTTTGATCGGGAGGTCCGATGGACGAGGGCCAAGGACCGTTACGTAGGTCTCGTCGATACGAATCCAATGACAAGCGGCATGCCGAAATCGGAGATTCGACGACGAAGTTATGGTCACGGAATCGGGCTCGATTAACCGAACAAACCGGGAATAAAATAATATTTTAATATGAACAGTACCCGGTGACTGAACACACTTGGATGAGTGACAAGTGTCACTCATCCCTTAAAATCAGGCACAAAACATGGATCCATGATTTTGGGGAGACCTAATTATGATGTTTTAATATTATTTTAATTAATTAATCCTTTAATTTCCATTAATCCTGTTCTGTTTCTTACCCGTGCACAACTGAGAAGCAGAGATTGAGAGAGTCTGAAATTGTCCACCATTTCCTTCCATTTCTGAACCAAAGTGTGAGTAATTGAGAGGGTGTTGAGATTTAATTAGCAAGGATAAACGAGGGACTGAGTGAGGGCTTGAATTTGGAATTTCGAATTTTCGAATTTTGAGGGGGGAAATTCGAATTGGAAGCTTGGAGCCGTGTTGATCAAAATTGAGTTCATTTCTAGTCTTCTGGGATTACCACGACCTGTTTCATCGAAAGAACGAAGGCAATTGAGGTCCAATTGAGGTAGAACAGAAGCACTGTAGTCGCAGAGAGTTCGAGCTTGAGTCGTGGAGTTTGAGCCATGAATTGATTCAATTGAGTTGGGTAAAATGCTTACCTGAGTCCCTTGATGCTTCTGGTTGAATCAATTTAAGGAAATCGTGTGACGGTGAAGGTCTTCGAATGATGAACAATGGCCGGAGGTCCTTCGAATGATCAACTGTGATCGTGGGGTTATAGGTAAGATTGTTTGTAATTGAGTCCACAGATCTTTAATTAGACTTGATTCGAAACTGACTGAATGTTCAATTGATGGAAACAATGTCGAATTGGTAGGAAATTAACCGGGTCGCTTCGCGGGTTAAATGACCCGTTTTACAGACAAACGGGTGAGAGGGACAGTACTGTAGCAGGCGCGTGGGTTTCACGCGCAGCCACTCACGGCGGCGCGTGAGGGCGCGTACGGCCTAGTCTCAAGGTGAGGTCAACATGACTTTTGATCCTCTCAGTGTAACGAACATTTTGACGTTGGTTTCGGGGAAATCGGATATTGTTTCGATAATGTTCCGCGTATCTGAAGTTTTGTTTTACGTTTAAAATACGTATTTAAATTCCGGAAAAATTGAGGAAAATTATATGATGTATTTTGAGATGTTAGTAACCCTCTATAATGATTTTGGGCAGGAGTTGTGATTTTCAGATTTTACGGAAAAACGTGCAGCTCGGAAACGGACCGTTTTGAACGGTGTGTGTGAGTGGACTTTTGGTTTTCTAACTGTGATGCATGCATATATGGTTTAAAATGCTTATTTATATGATTTTCTATGATTTGACATGATTGATGCTTTGATTCGGTGATTTCTCGATTTTCTTGGTTTTATGATTATTATATTATTATATTTTGGCACGATTTTCGAGAAATCATGAAATTGGTTAAAAATGACATTGTGGGCGTAAGAACCCAAGTAAATAACGATTTTGACTCGGATTTGGAGTTACATGTGAATTTGATGATTTTTGGTATTCTCGTGATTTATGATTATTTTAATCGGTCTTTCGGGCACGTTTTACGAGGAACGTGCAAATGATGTTTTGGGCTAGGCCCGGAGTTTAAATGATTTCTAAAATGATATTTTGACTTTGTTGGTGAGTCAATGATGATTTCCGGAATATTTTATTGAATTAAAAGGTGATTTTAAAGAAGTACGTGTAAATGGTATTTTGGGCTTTGAGACCCAGTCAGGGATGATCTTGACTTGGTATGAAGTCAAGATTTGATTGAAATGTTTTGGGATGTAATTCCCGGGATGGTTTTCATTGTGATTGTGATATTCCCAGACGGTCGGTGCTTGAGGGGATTACCCAGACGACCGGAGCTTGGGGGATGTGATTGTAGGATCGGGAGTTGATCCTATGGTAGTCAGCTTTTCGGATGAGACTGAGCCTGGATGTACCACTCGGAGGTGTCTGAGCCTGGGGATGTGTTCGCCCAGAGGTGACTGAGCCCGAGGGGGTTGAGCCCAGAGGTGTCTGTTCCCGAGAAAGTGACTGGATATTGGCCTACGCGTAGTGCAGCACTTGTGAGTAGTGCAGTTTGATTGATTGTGCACTTGTGAGTAGTGCAGATGTGATTTGTGAAATTTTATGCACTTGTGAGTAGTGCGGATTGATTGGATTGATATATTTATTGTGCACTGGTGATTAGTGCTGATTGATGTTGTTTGTGATGACGTACTGGTATGGAGTACGGGTTTTTGGTCTTTGTGGCTAGTGATTATGTTTTCACATGTTTTGGCCTGAGAGCCGGGATTTGATGTTTTATAACATGAACTGATTTGGTGAACATAAGTTTTTATGGACCATGGGAAATATGTTTTGATTTTATCGGTCCACTGTTCATACTTGAATGATTTCATACTATTACTCATGTTTTACGATATGCATGCAAGTTTGTGAAAACTGGAGGGTAAGAATATATTTTGATAAATGTTTTCATAAGAGGTCATTTTTGTCTACTCATACCTTTTCTGTTTTGTGACCCTCCAGGCCGTGGTACGACGTTCGGGACTGATCGCGAGGCAGTGACAGCAGCAGAAATCCGCGCAAACATCCATTGTCTGGCAAGCACTGAAGGGTAGTTTCAGACCTTTAGTTGACTTGTCAGACGGGAGCATGACCGGGCACGGTTTTTGACGTCCAGTTGGGACGGGTCCTGTCAACCGGCACGCAGTGTGTGAATCAGAAAACCTTGGATCTTTGCTCATACCGAGTAACGACCCCGTGCCTCAACTCAAGTTGGAGAAACTCAGCCTCCCTTGTACCCCACAACTATGAGTACCACCACTCTGACAAACCACAACAAGATAATGAACGTTCCCTGAACGTCCCCCAATTTCCCAACAACCACAACTACATCGATCACCCTCGATAGCCAGCCATCTCCACACAGCTGTCGACCAACATTCATCATTATCGAGATCCGCATCCACTCATCACACTATTATCCGATCCAACTCGGGATTCCAAATATTATCTCATAACCGTACTCTTGGATCGAATCTCATCATTTCACTTCGTGTCGGGCCAACCAATCTCCATAGTTTCTACTATACTCACTAGAGTCGTCTACATGGTCATCCACGACCTCAGTCGCTCTCTGCAGCACAAGTTCCAATCCATCAGTCACAATCTGGGGTTCGACCCGACAGATCACCCTGACTTCGGAAAGTCGTCCAATCCTCAACAACTACAGACTCATAATTCTAATTCGTCAATCAAAACTATGGTTCGCCTTTTCAGTCCATCCATCATAAATTAGGGTTCCATAATCACACCTTAGGGTTCCTCTGAACCCAACTGCCCTATGCAGTATAATCCATAATCTGACCGACCCCGCGGTCCTGACATTGTATGGACGTCACTCTAATCCTACCATCAACTCAACTGGGGTTCCTCGAACCCAGCTGCTCCCAACAGCAAAACAATCTAACATCTCATGACCGAACCGTTGGACGGTCATCGCACTACCAATCCGTCAAAAGTAACCCTACTCGAGTCGAAACACACTGACGCATGAGGTATCGGGCCAATCACACTCTATCCACTATTCATTCTCAATAACTATCAACCGGCATCCTACTATCAGGTTGATAGCAAGTTGACCACATATAGACATCACATCCTCGACCTACGCGTACCACAAGAACTTCACAGTTTGCTCGAATAGCGACAACCTCGCTCTAATAACACTTGACACGATCCATCCCAATCCCCCCAGGCATTATCACGGGATGTGCCATGCTCCCGTCTGACACGAAGTGTCAGACAAGGGATAATTCATACCTCAGCCCATACGAGGCTCCTAGAGCGCGTCAGGATCGGTGGAGGAGTGCGATGTCTCGGTCTCTGCTACAGCCCACATCCATGATCAACCTGAAGGGCATTAAAACCATTTAAAAACTGTGAGTGGATGAAAATCAATAAGTTCATTAAAACACATTTCATAAAGATATTTATGTCTTTCACTAAAAAGTATGCATGCAATCAAAAACTTGTAATCTAACCATCTACGTAAATAAACCATTAGGGCCTTAGCCCAAAACCATAAATCCAAACATGTGTGGGAACTCAGCCCAAAACCATAGAATACCAAAATCTGTAAATCCAGATCCAAGTGGGCCACTGCCTAAATCCATAAACACAAATCCATAAACACCGAAATACCATTTCATAAATCCAATAATCCATATTTACCACATAACCATCCTCGGCATCCCAGATGCCTAGCGTCCCAAACGCTTGACTTCCCAGACGTCATATCTCACGATAAAAGAAACGTGTGCTGCCCGGGGTCTCTCAGGGTCCATATCTCTGACATCCCAGATGTCTGACGTCCCAGACGTCTAATCATGGCAATCCTGCTCCTGAGTCACTATACGGTCCAGTTGCTCCGTATAATGACCCCTCGCATGCAATGCACCGTGACTTCCCCAATGTTCCATAAAACCATCACAAATCCCTAATTCCAAAACCATTTAGGATCCCCGAACCGAAATCACATTTATAAATCACAATTGGGCCTCATGCCTTATTTCATAAACCAATTGGACCCCCCGGCCCGATCACATAACTCAAATGGGTCTCAGCCCGATTTGGTAAACCAATTCGGCCCCTAGCCTGATCACATAATTCAAATGGGTCTCAGTCAGATTTGGTAAACCAACTGGGCTCCTAACCCGATCACATAATTCAAATGGGTCTCATTCCCGAGTTCATCTTTCCCAAACCAAAACCATTGCATTGAACCATTATTAAAACCACAATCACGTATAACCACCGTATAAAATTGTAACATCGAAATACATGCAAATACGACCTCGAAATACGTGCAATCATGTAAATCGTCAATGCTACAATCATCACTATAGAAATCACATATATAAACATATAAAACAGTTATGCATGCATCACAATTTAGAAAATATTGTCCACTCACAGACCGTCCTACGTTGCTGCCTCAATACGCGTGCCATAAGCCCTCCCGAGTCACATCACTATCACCGAGACTTCTAAGCCTGTCCAAACCATACTAGAGGTTTACTAACTACCTCATTAACCTTCCATTAAATCCCCATAATTTTCCCGAATTTTTAAACGTATTTAAACTCGATCCTAAACCTTTGGACACCCCGAACTATATCGAAATGGTGTCCGATCAACATGAAACAAGTCCCAAAATATTCGTTACATCGAATAGATGATTTCATATGTTGAAAACTTTCCAAAAACGTCTCCCACGCACCCCACACGCCGCCCAAAGGCACTGCGCGTGGGCCTCACGCGCTTGCACTATTCATCATCCTTGTCCTCTGTTTAACCGGTCCGGTCCGGTTTGACTGTGTCGCTGGTCCAACTGGACCGGCGTGACCGGTTCACCTCCATATCTCTCTTGTTTTCCTTCTGTTTTCATCCTTTTTCATTCCTAAACCTTCCTCTAATTTCCTAAACCTTCCTCTAATCATTCCTAATCTATTTATGGATACAAAACATGAAAATCAAGTTAAGATCTTACCTTCCCAAACGATTGTTTGAACCGGCCAATTGCCCTCGTCGGTTTTTCAGGATTCCGGCCACCGTTTTTCTTCATTCCATGCCCACTAGCCTCCTAGCAACCTCCAAAACACTTTTCCATTAACAAAACCCATCAATAAACTCTAAAACATAACTCACCATTTTTGAAATATCAAACCCACCGATCATGGTTTCACCAGCCACCGTCCACGACGGCTCGAGCTATGGCCACCACCAGCCTCGTATCACGTCCCTCTCTCACTTTCATTCACATACCTAGTTCAGAAAATGAGGATTGAAGGGTTGGGATTGGATGGGTTGCACGGTCATGGATTTTTGGGAGAAATGAAGAATGGTCGATCGAATGGAAAAGAAGAATTATGCCCCCGTGTGGGGGAATGGGCCAATCAGATAAGGCACAGGTGTCACTTGCTGGTTGGTCCACCCAGATTTCCAATCCAATCCAAACCTGCCACATGTCAGTTTCTCGATTTGCGTGAATAGTGCTATAAAATGTTCTAGACCCGTAACTTCTCCGTCCAACGTCCGATTTCGACGCGGTCACCTGTCTACGTACTCATGACGTTCCGATCTACGTCATGGTCATCAGTCCTCATACGTTTGACTCCTCGAGTCAAAAGTCAACGTTTTCCCAATTCTAGGGGTAAAATGGTCATTTCGAACTGTCCATCCGAATTCTCTCAACTAATCCCCGATTAGTCATCCTAAACCATAATTAATTAATATTTAATCCCGATATTCTGTACGGGTCGTTACAAGAATACTTTTCCATGGGTTTTAGATGGAAACTATGAGATTCGTTGTTATTTTGATGTCTGTCGTAGTTCAAAATATAATTAGTTGCTTCATTGGCCATTAAAAATGTATAAAAAATAGTAGGAAATGACTAATATTTGGCCACAAGAAATATGTTTGATTAAGAAAGGGGAAAGTAGGGTTTGGAATATAAGAGAGTTGGGTAAATAGTAAATTCATGGAAGAATCTATGTACTATTAACCGGCACCTTCCTGGTATATATACCAACTTGATACGTAGTGCCATTAGTGCTTATTAATATAATGAAAATAGTAGGATTCTTAATTAAGAAAGTTGCATGGAGGGTTAGTTTGTGTTTGTGAGAGTCACAGGGTTGTATTGTATAATTTATATAGGTAGGTTAGAGCGTCTACCATCTTTGGGCCGAAAGGGTTATATTGGGTTGGCGTTGGGGTTGGGCTTTGGGTTGTATTGGTCTTGGATGAGTTTAGCTCCTTTAGGCTATTTGGGTTATTATAAAAAATGGGCTTGGATGGGTTTAGTGCATTTAGGTTATTTGGGCTATATGTTCAGACTTACGGATCGGGCTTATATGGGCGGGTCGAGTTGGGCTTACGGGACCCGGGCCTATCGGGTTTGATCACTGTAAGTCCAAGTCCAGCCCGCTAATTCTCGGGTCGGGCTAGCCCACAGCCAATAACGAGCCGAGTTGGGCTTTTGTCCTTCGGACCTATTAGGGGCCCATAAGTCCATGGGCTTATGGGCCAAATGGTAAGGGCTATACTATTTCTTCTCCACTGGCAGAGTATTGAAAAATTCGGCCTTCGTGTGGATAGTAACCTGCTTCATCAGCTCGTTGTAGTCTTTCCAGCCCAGAGTGAAGGCCTGGTACTTGAATGGGGACTCCGTAAGGCTGCTACGGAATGCTCGAAAGTCTGTTTTTCGTCCTTCTTCTGACATTTTGAATATTCATGAATAAATCGGGCAACATACTTCTGTAAAGTCTCAGTATCCACTTGTCTAAGAGATCCTAGGTGTCACGGCCCAGATTTTCGTTATTATTTAATTAATCGAAATTATATGTAAAATGACCATTTTACCCATGGTAGAGGCAAAATGTTGACTTTTAACCCGAAGCGTCGTACGACTTTGAACCTTTGACCATTTCGTAGATCGGGTCACCCTGCGTTCGTAGACAGGTAGCATGCCAGATTTGGAGACCCGGAGCGGAAGTTACGGGTCATGGATATTACAGACTACTATTTCATTTTTCGAGAATCGGGACAAGTGGATTGAGCTGATTGGTCAAAGTTGGACTCTTGAACCAATCAGATGAGTGACAAATGTCACTCATCTAACTGGCCCAAAAGCCCAAATTATTGGATGCATTAATCAAGCCCTCTTTGTTTCTCATTTTGTCCGTGAAACCCATTTTGCATACAACCAACATCCATCTTCCTTTCCCCGTGATCTTCCTCCCCACCCCCCCCCCCCCCCCCCCAGATCGATCTCTCACCATGTAATGACCCGTCCCGAATATCGGGATTAAATATTAATTAATCATGATTTAGAATGACTAATCGGGGATTAGTTGAGTGAAATCGGACGAAACGTGCAAAATGACCGTTTTGCCCCTGGCGTGGGCAAAATGTTGACTTTTAGTTCGGGCGGTCAAACGGACTTTGACCGATGACTATGACGTAGTTCGGGACGTCACGAGTTCATAGACAGGTGGCACGTTCGATTCCGACATTCGTAGAGAAAGTTATGATGTTCGGAAGTTGAGGGGTATTTTGGTAATTTGGCATAGTAGGGGCCAAATGTTGACTTTTTGATCGGGAGGTCCGATGGACGAGGGCCAATGACCGTTACGTAGGTCTCGTCGATACGAATCCAACGACAGGCGGCATGCCGAAATCGGAGATTCGACGACGAAGTTATGGTCACGGAATCAGGCTCGATTAACCGAACGAACCGGGAATAAAATAATATTTTAATAAGAACAGTACCCGGTGACTGGACACACTTGGATGAGTGACAAGTGTCACTCATCCCTTAAAATCAGGCACAAAACATGGATCCATGATTTTGGGGGAGACCAAATGATGATGTTTTGTTATTATTTTAATTACTTGATTAATCTTTTATTTCCTCCATTATTTCTCTTCAGTTTCTCCAAACCGTGTACAACCATTATCCAATTTTCTTCCTTCCTTCATTCCTCTCCATCAGCTGAGCTTGAGAGTGCAAATTGTGAGTTAATTGAGAGTGATTCGAACTGGGAAACACGAGAGATTAACTGAGAACTGAGGACTGAGAATTCGGGTTTTAGAAAATTTGGGAGGAAAATCGAATTGGACGAATTGAGCCTTGTTGATCGAAATTGGGTTCAGTTTTAGTCTTCTGGGATTGCTACGATCAATGTTGAAGAAGGAACTAAGTCGAATTGAGGTCGATTTGAGGTGGAACTGAGGAAGGAAGCTTTCAGAAATTTCGAGCTTGAGTCGTGATCATTGAGTGATCATACGACGCAATTGATGGAGGGGAAATGTTTCTCTTAGTCCATTGAAGCTTACTGGTGGATCAATTGAACGAAATCGTGAAGGTTTGATGATTTTCGAAGGATGAACCATGGCCGGAGCTCCTTCGAATGATCAACTGTGATCGTGGGGTTATAGGTAATGTCGTTTGTAATTAAGACCACAGACCTCTAATTAGACTTGTAACTAAGCTGTGTGAATGTTCAATTGAAGGATTTAACGTCGAATTGGGTGAGTTTGAACCGGGTCTGTTCGCGGGTTTTTCAACCCGTTTACCAGACAAACGGGCGAAGGGGACGACTGTGCTGGTTACTGTAGCTGGCGCGTGGGTTTCACACGCAGCCACTCACGGCGGCGCGTGAGGGCGCGTCCGGCCTAGTCTCAAGGTGAGGTCAACATGACTTTTGATCCTCTCAGTGTAACGAACATTTTGACGTTGATTTCGGTGAAATCGGATATTGTGTCGATAATGTTCCGCGTATCCGAAGTTTTGTTTTACGTTTAAAATACGTATTTAAATCCCGGGAAAATTGGGGAAAATTATATGTTGTATTTTGGGATGTTAGTAACCCTCTATATTGATTTTGGGCAGGGGTTGTGATTTCCAGATTTTACGGAAAAACGTGCAGCTCGGAAACGGACCGTTTTGGACGGTGTGTGTGAGTGGACTTTTGGTTTTCTAACTGTGATGCATGCATATATGATTTAAATGCCTTATTATATGATTTTATATGCTTGGGCATGATTTGTGTTTCAATCCGGTAATTTCTCGGTTTTATGATTATTATATTATTATTTTGGGCGATTTTCGAGAAATTACGAAATTTGGTAAAAATGATGTTTGGACTTGGTTTATGAGTCCGAGATTGAAATTGATCGAAAATAATGTTTGGACTCGGATTATTGAGTCATGGATTGAAAAATGATGTGGTGACTCGGGAATGAGTCAAGGGTCAATTTTGTCGATTTACGTGAAAATGGCTACGGAGGTTGCAACGCATGGATTTGCGTGATAGTGTTATTTTGGGCATGAGAACCCAAGTGAATAGTGATTTTGACTCGGAATTGGAGTTATTTGTGAAATTGTGAAATTAATGATTTATTGGGATTTTATGATTATTTTAATCAGTCTTTCGGGCACGTTTTACGAGGAACGTGCAAATGATGTTTTGGGCTAGGCCCGGAGTCTAAATGATTTCTAAAATGATATTTTGATTTGGTTGGTGAGTCAATGATGATTTCCGGATTATTCTATTGATTTAAATGTGATTTTAACGGTTTATGTGAAAAATGTATTTTGGGCTTGAGACCCAGTTGAGAATGACCTTGACTTGGTATGAAGTCAAGATTTGATTGAAATGTTTTGGGATGTAATTCCCGGGATGGTTTTCATTGTGATTGTGATATTCCCAGACGGTCGGTGCTTGGGGGGATTACCCAGACGACCGGAGCTTGGGGGATGTGATTGTAGGATCGGGAGTTGATCCTATGGTAGTCAGCTTCTCGGATGATACTGAGCCTGGATGTACCACTCGGAGGTGTCTGATCCTGGGGATGTGTTCGCCCAGAGGTGACTGAGCCCGAGGGGGTTGAGCCCAGAGGTGATTATTCCCGAGAGAGTGACTGGATATTGGCCTACGAGTAGTGCAGTACTTGTGAGGAGTGCAGTTTGATTGATTGATTGTGCACTTGTGAGTAGTGCAGATGTGTTTGGTGATATTTTATGCACTCGTGAGTAGTACGGATTGATTGGATTGATATATTTATTGTGCACTGGTAAGTAATACTGATTGGTATTGATTGTGATGATGTACTGGTATTGAGTACGGGTTTTTAGTCCTTGTGGCCAGGTGATTATGTTTTCACATGTTTTGGCCTGAGAGCCGGGATTTGATGTTTTATAACATGAACTGAATTGGTAATCATGAGTTTTATGGACCGTGGGAAAATATGTTTTGATTTTATCGGTCACTCATGTTTTACGATATGCATGCAAGTTTGTGAAAACTGGAGGGTAAGATTGTATTTTGATAATGTTTTTATAAGAGGTCATTTTTGTCCACTCACACCATTTCTGTTTTGTGACCCTCCAGGCCGTGGTACGACGTTCGGGATTGATCGTGAGGTAGTGACAGCAGCAGAAATCCGCGCAAACATCCCTTGTCTGGCAAGCACTGAAGGGGAGTTTCGGACCTTTAGTTGACTTGTCAGACGGGAGCAGGACCGGGTACGGTTTTTGACGTCCAGTTGGGACGGGTCCTGTCAAATTGGTATCAGAGCATTTGGTTCTTGATTTCTGTTGATACGTCATGCCTCCGAGTCGTGCGTCCCGTACACGGTCTGAAGATGGGAGGGGCGAGAGTAGTGTTAGTAAAGGCCCAGATATTGAGCGAGCTCGACGGTTGGGAGCCACTGTGTTTCGTGGTGATTCGGGACCGGATGGTGCCGAAGATTGGCTTACACGATTGGAAAGGATTTTTGAGGTTATGATATGTCCCCTGGAGGACATGGTACCCTTAGCCACTTTTCTTTTGGATGGCTATGCTTACAGGTGGTGGCATAGTTTACAGTTGACTGGCTGGGATGCCCGTACCTTGGCATGGGATGCATTCCGAGAGCGATTTTTGGATCAATTTTATCCTCGCTCATTTCGGAACGCTAAGGAGGTTGAGTTTCTCCAATTGCAGCAAGGGAATCGCTCAGTGGTCGATTATGAACAACAATTTTTGCACTTATCTAGTTTCGCTCCTCTGTATGTGGCTACAGAGGAGGATAAGTGTCGAAGGTTTGAGCAGGGATTGAGGAATGAGTTACGAGGTGCTGTAACTGTTGGCTCGTATTCTACCCTGAGGGAATTATCGGATGCTGCTATCCGAGTGGAGGCTACTATTTTACCTGTGCCAGAACAATCTTTGGGCGCTGGACGACGCCGAGAGCGTCAGGATACTGAACAGATGAGTCAGGATACAACGAAACGAGTTAGCCTTCATACTCTTGTGTCGCAATCCTCGGTGGGCGTTCATTCGGGTGGAACTTCAACCCAGTCGATAAGTAAGCGGCGTGGTGGGGCAAGTCGCCTCAGCACTGCCACTTGTCACTTTTGTAGGAAACTTGGACATTTGCGAAGGAACTGCCCCGATCGACTTGACCGTAGGTCAAAATAATTGTATTGATACCTTGTGAATGGTTTGTATTGTCCATTTGTGCTGTAATATTGTATCATGTGTTTTGGGTGTGTCGGGCTAGTGTGGGTCCGGATGGTTGTTTTTGTTCACAGTTTGGTTTGTAGATGGGCGTGTTGGGCCCAGAATAAACTTGACCCGGGGATGAATATTGGTGTTATCGTTTTGGATCATCCTTGGTTTTCCCTAGGTGGGATGGCAAGGGTAGATATGAGGTAATCAGTGAGAACCCACAGTCGCGGCATATCTCGTCGTTGACTGAACTTTCTAATTATGGGCGTTAGTTGTCAAACGTTGTGACAGTACGCGAATTAAATGAGGGTGTAAGACCCTATGGTTCCTAGTAGTTAACCGTGTGGATCCTTGGTGGATCGGGTTTGTGATGTCATGGACATTGGGCATTGTGACGATCTAGGATCGTGATGTTCATGGTCAGCTGACGTCGTGAGGGATCTGGACCGTAATCCTGATGATCCAGTTGGGTAGAGAGTTTGTCACTCTTACTCCGGTATGTGAGTCGTAAATGACGGGACCGAACTTCTTTTCGAAGTGGAGCCCTTTGTGGTATATTACACAAGTGAGTAGGTTTCCGAAGTGATCGGATTTTGTCAACCTTAACCGTGTGGTTGTTGGATTGGCTTCCTTATGAAGTCAACCGAGTATAATAAATGGGTAACCGATAGGTTCGGTTTTGGTGTGTCCGAGTGGACGTGAACGAGATTTCGGGTTTTGGAATCGAATTTCTGGGTGACGATTCAGGATTCGATTTTAGAACTTGAAAGTGGAATACTGGATTTGGGTGCGGAATGATTATTCCAAATGCTAGCTTACGGAATAATGATTTCGGATTCGGATTTGGATATGAATTAAAAATGTGATGTGTGGGTTCGGATTCGGGATTTCTTACGAAATTGCGGATTCGAATTTGGAATTGGAACTAGTTAATGGGTGGAGTTTCGATTTGTCTTTTGTTGGTTTGGGCGAATGGACTTCATTATTGGAACGTGTTTGGCTATGACCTAGGTGGTTGTAGTCTTGTCAAGGGATAGATGGGTGTACCTCGTTTATGGTTTGGGGTATGATACTTTGCAGACTTGTGGTGTCGGGTGACGATATACGGGTTATACCAGTAGTACGTTGGTGAACGTGTTAGTAGTCGGCTTAATCCTGATACCATTGGATGGGTTGTGAACGTGAACTGGACATTGAACACGATGCACTGGGCAGAGTGATTCTGATGATTTCAGTGATTGATTGAGCAGGTGCTCTTAGCCATGGTTGGCTAGTATAACTCTAGTGTTGAGTGTGTGATCACTGCTAGGCTGGTGTTCAATGTGTTCCAGTTACACCGTCTGTTTGAGTGTGATGACGGTATGCATATACTCAGGATGAGTGAGTTGGTGGTTAGTGTGACCGCAAGTTGCTTTGCGACGAGATGTTACCTTGTCGTGACCTTACCAGCATCTGGGATCGCTGTGGGGGTGACAGTTGTGGATACTGCTGTTGGTATTTGTCGCAGGATTGAGTTTGCCCTGCGAGGGGAGATCGTGTTGTTGATCTTGTGCTACATTGACGGACGTGGTGGTATGATGTGTTGTCACTAATTTGTTACTGATTGGCGCTTTACAAGGGTGGTAAAGCTTGGTGGTGACAGTTTGGCTTGTGGTGTCAGCATGGACTGACAGGTGAGTTTTGGTGACTCTCTATGAGAGCGGATGTCAGGGTACAGTAGTGATTACGTGGGGCCGTCAAGCTGAAAGAGTCAGCTTAATGATGACATTGCCGATTTCTGGTGATTAATTTTCACTCGGGGTGGTCGAGTGTAGTTAGTACGACGTGCATCTGTGATGTGACGTCTGAGCGCAGACGAGTTCTGCATTGGCTAGTGGGTGTACAGGTGTATACGTGTGGTGAGGCCCATTTGTTTTCCACGAGGTAGTTGGGATACTAGTAGTTGGAATTTCGGGGACGAAATTCTTTAAGGAGGGAAGGTTGTAATGACCCGTCCCGAATATCGGGATTAAATATTAATTAATCATGATTTAGAATGACTAATCGGGGATTAGTTGAGTGAAATCGGACGAAACGTGCAAAATGACTGTTTTGCCCCTAGCGTGGGCAAAATGTTGACTTTTAGTTCGGGCGGTCAAACGGACTTTGACCGATGACTATGACGTAGTTCGGGACGTCACGAGTTCATAGACAGGTGGCACGTTCGATTCCGACATTCGTAGAGAAAGTTATGATGTTCGGAAGTTGAGGGGTATTTTGGTAATTTGGCATAGTAGGGGCCAAATGTTGACTTTTTGATCGGGAGGTCCGATGGACGAGGGCCAATGACCGTTACGTAGGTCTCGTCGATACGAATCCAACGACAGGCGGCATGCCGAAATCGGAGATTCGACGACGAAGTTATGGTCACGGAATCAGGCTCGATTAGCCGAACGAACCGGGAATAAAATAATATTTTAATAAGAACAGTAGCCGGTGACTGGACACACTTGGATGAGTGACAAGTGTCACTCATCCCTTAAAATCAGGCACAAAACATGGATCCATGATTTTGGGGGAGACCAAATGATGATGTTTTGTTATTATTTTAATTACTTGATTAATCTTTTATTTCCTCCATTATTTCTCTTCAGTTTCTCCAAACCGTGTACAACCATTATCCAATTTTCTTCCTTCCTTCATTCCTCTCCATCAGCTGAGCTTGAGAGTGCAAATTGTGAGTTAATTGAGAGTGATTCGAACTGGGAAACACGAGAGATTAACTGAGAACTGAGGACTGAGAATTCGGGTTTTAGAAAATTTGGGAGGAAAATCGAATTGGACGAATTGAGCCTTGTTGATCGAAATTGGGTTCAGTTTTAGTCTTCTGGGATTGCTACGATCAATGTTGAAGAAGGAACTAAGTCGAATTGAGGTCGATTTGAGGTGGAACTGAGGAAGGAAGCTTTCAGAAATTTCGAGCTTGAGTCGTGATCATTGAGTGATCATACGACGCAATTGATGGAGGGGAAATGTTTCTCTTAGTCCATTGAAGCTTACTGGTGGATCAATTGAACGAAATCGTGAAGGTTTGATGATTTTCGAAGGATGAACCATGGCCGGAGCTCCTTCGAATGATCAACTGTGATCGTGGGGTTATAGGTAATGTCGTTTGTAATTAAGACCACAGACCTCTAATTAGACTTGTAACTAAGCTGTGTGAATGTTCAATTGAAGGATTTAACGTCGAATTGGGTGAGTTTGAACCGGGTCTGTTCGCGGGTTTTTCAACCCGTTTACCAGACAAACGGGCGAAGGGGACGACTGTGCTGGTTACTGTAGCTGGCGCGTGGGTTTCACGCGCAGCCACTCACGGCGGCGCGTGAGGGCGCGTCCGGCCTAGTCTCAAGGTGAGGTCAACATGACTTTTGATCCTCTCAGTGTAACGAACATTTTGACGTTGATTTCGGTGAAATCGGATATTGTGTCGATAATGTTCCGCGTATCCGAAGTTTTGTTTTACGTTTAAAATACGTATTTAAATCCCGGGAAAATTGGGGAAAATTATATGTTGTATTTTGGGATGTTAGTAACCCTCTATATTGATTTTGGGCAGGGGTTGTGATTTCCAGATTTTACGGAAAAACGTGCAGCTCGGAAACGGACCGTTTTGGACGGTGTGTGTGAGTGGACTTTTGGTTTTCTAACTGTGATGCATGCATATATGATTTAAATGCCTTATTATATGATTTTATATGCTTGGGCATGATTTGTGTTTCAATCCGGTAATTTCTCGGTTTTATGATTATTATATTATTATTTTGGGCGATTTTCGAGAAATTACGAAATTTGGTAAAAATGATGTTTGGACTTGGTTTATGAGTCCGGGATTGAAATTGATCGAAAATAATGTTTGGACTCGGATTATTGAGTCATGGATTGAAAAATGATGTGGTGACTCGGGAATGAGTCAAGGGTCAATTTTGTCGATTTACGTGAAAATGGCTACGGAGGTTGCAACGCATGGATTTGCGTGATAGTGTTATTTTGGGCATGAGAACCCAAGTGAATAGTGATTTTGACTCGGAATTGGAGTTATTTGTGAAATTGTGAAATTAATGATTTATTGGGATTTTATGATTATTTTAATCAGTCTTTCGGGCACGTTTTACGAGGAACGTGCAAATGATGTTTTGGGCTAGGCCCGGAGTCTAAATGATTTCTAAAATGATATTTTGATTTGGTTGGTGAGTCAATGATGATTTCCGGATTATTCTATTGATTTAAATGTGATTTTAACGGTTTATGTGAAAAATGTATTTTGGGCTTGAGACCCAGTTGAGAATGACCTTGACTTGGTATGAAGTCAAGATTTGATTGAAATGTTTTGGGATGTAATTCCCGGGATGGTTTTCATTGTGATTGTGATATTCCCAGACGGTCGGTGCTTGGGGGGATTACCCAGACGACTGGAGCTTGGGGGATGTGATTGTAGGATCGGGAGTTGATCCTATGGTAGTCAGCTTCTCGGATGATACTGAGCCTGGATGTACCACTCGGAGGTGTCTGATCCTGGGGATGTGTTCGCCCAGAGGTGACTGAGCCCGAGGGGGTTGAGCCCAGAGGTGATTATTCCCGAGAGAGTGACTGGATATTGGCCTACGAGTAGTGCAGTACTTGTGAGGAGTGCAGTTTGATTGATTGATTGTGCACTTGTGAGTAGTGCAGATGTGTTTGGTGATATTTTATGCACTCGTGAGTAGTGCGGATTGATTGGATTGATATATTTATTGTGCACTGGTAAGTAATACTGATTGGTATTGATTGTGATGATGTACTGGTATTGAGTACGGGTTTTTAGTCCTTGTGGCCAGGTGATTATGTTTTCACATGTTTTGGCCTGAGAGCCGGGATTTGATGTTTTATAACATGAACTGAATTGGTAATCATGAGTTTTATGGACCGTGGGAAAATATGTTTTGATTTTATCGGTCACTCATGTTTTACGATATGCATGCAAGTTTGTGAAAACTGGAGGGTAAGATTGTATTTTGATAATGTTTTTATAAGAGGTCATTTTTGTCCACTCACACCATTTCTGTTTTGTGACCCTCCAGGCCGTGGTACGACGTTCGGGATTGATCGTGAGGTAGTGACAGCAGCAGAAATCCGCGCAAACATCCCTTGTCTGGCAAGCACTGAAGGGGAGTTTCGGACCTTTAGTTGACTTGTCAGACGGGAGCAGGACCGGGTACGGTTTTTGACGTCCAGTTGGGACGGTTTTAGAGGTAACAAACCCGACTCTCTCTCTATTCTAAGGTTATAGATTGGTAGATTAGGCTGAGATGAGTTTGTAGGAATTAACCGTGAGGAAAATGGTGACCGGAAGAAGGATTTCTAAGCGGGCCATGGGTCACGGCGGCCCCGCCTCTGGTTTTTCGGTAGGAGCCAACCGAGCTACACCGCAGGTTCTCGGTAGAGGCCAGCCGAACGGTAGCCTAGGTTCTCGGTAGGGATCCACCGAATGACAGAGATGATGACATCATCATTTTGATAGTATGATGACGTCATTTTGTCAGAAATGTCAGGGTAGGGACCAATCAGAGACTGACACATGTCAGAGGGTGACGTCATGTTGACGTCAGCGTTACTGTAGTAGTGTTGACCACACGTTGACCAAGCGCATGGAGGCACGTATGAACAGTACTTTTTGTGGGCCCGGTACTATTTTTAAGGTTTCGAAGATACGAATCTAATGGCGGTGGTTTCGTGTCAATTGGAGATCGTTAGGTTGGTCAAATTAAAGGAATTAGCCTCGGGAAGCGTGTTCGGAGCGCGTTCCCGGGCCGGTTTCGTTCTAAGTTTGGATGCTAGACCTAGTAGGGTCAATTAGTGACCCTTAAGTGTGTTTGGGCAGGTTCAGACGTTGTATTTAGCTTCAGGAAAAGTGTAAATGGTTCGTTAGCGCAGCAAGGACTAGCTGTGAGTGGACCGTTGATTTTATAAATTAATACATGCATAACTGTTTCACTTGTTTTCTAAATTTTTTTATGCTAAATGTTTATGATGTTGGGATTTGAGAATTGGATTACGGATTTTGAGAAATGCATAGATTTACGTGAAAATAGTCGTATCGAGCTTGAGACCTATTTGACGATTGTTGACTCGGATTTGGGGGAGTCAACGATGTTTCAAAATGATTTGTGAACTAAATGAATTTATTGATGATTTGAGACTTTTGACCTAAATATTTGGTTTATAAAGAAATTCTGGGTAAAGGTTTTAACATGGTTTGGAAAGACGGCTTTGCAAATGTTTTCATACGTATATGTATATACCCTTCCAGCTTGCGGATTGGTCTCCTCCAAACGTCGACCTGGAGGGTCACGATCCACTGATCAGAATGGGTATCCCCATAGGGAACCCATTCCAGGAGTGGGAGATTATGTTGTGGTCCTGGACTAGATTCCGAAGAGATACTCGAACTATATCCAGGATAGAGCTCGGACAAAGTTCAGAGATAGAACCTCCCAGACGGAGAAATCTTGGGAGTAGACTCGGAGTGAGACCCCGAGTGGTGTGCATACCTTTAGATATGAATCGTGACCATTATCGGGGATTTGTTCCCTAGGGGCTGTGTGACAAGACCCATCTTGATTATCCCTCGATAGTCGTGATGGATCTTACTCCTGTCTGACAATAACTCTAAAGTGCCGAAAGTAACCAAACACATATATATAAAAACCACACGAATACACACCAAATATTGTCAGACAAGGGATAGTTAAGTTTTACAGAACCGTTGACATCAAAAGTTCGATTAGTCAACGACAATACAGAGCATAGGTAATATTACAAGTAGGGATCAAACTCCTACTAGATACGGTGTCCGAGTGCACAACGATCTACTTAAACTTTTGCCTCGTTTCTAGCCCCTGTACCTGTGCACTGGTCTGGAGGGTAAATAAAACATCAAAGGTGTGAGTAGACAAAAATAAACTTTTAGAAATTCATTTATAATCATACCCTCCAGTTTTCACAAAAATGCATGCATAACACAAATCATGAGTAGAATACCAATTTTTATAAATAAATAAATAAATAATCTCGATAAAACCACAGGACTTATTTCCATATTCAATCACATTAGTCACGTTTATCCATGCTACGCGTGCAAATCAAATAGGCTCAAGGACCGCTCAAAACCCGAGCATCTGTCGCTGTGAAAACTTCACCAGCCGACAATCCAGATCATCGTGAACACATCACTTACCAATCTACATATAATCCAGCACATCTTTGGTCTGAGTCGAGCCTCCCTCGGCTGCACGACAACAGACCGTGCTACGTGACCTCTTCGGGGTAAACACTTCCCTCCCGAAGGCGAGCGTTATCTCCAGGGTGCACTCCGGGGAAACAAAAAAAAAACATATTTCCATCCGAAAGCCCTAAATATCCGCAACATACCACCATTATGAAAACCAGTGAAAAACAGTTGCATTGAAAACCAAATCATTTATTAACACAGGGTCTCAGCCCAAAATATAGTTTCCTCAAATCCGGAAAACTAAAGTCCCGATTTATTTTATAAATCCGAAATCATCAATATCATCGTATAATCACATGGAAATACAAATCCAATCAAAATCACAATTCCATTGGGTCTCAAGCCCATAATATCATTTTCACGCAAATCCGTGCAACCGTAAACCCGAGTTGCCATTTTCACGTAAATCCATAAAATCAATTCCAGACCCAAAATCCGAGTCAAAACATTATTTTCAATCCTTGACTCATAACCCGAGTCAAAACATTATTTTCAATCTCGGGCCTACGCCCAAAACATCAATTTCATAATTTCTCGAAAATCGTACCAAAAATAATATAATAATCCAGAAAATCGAGAAATCATCGAATCAAAAAATCAATCTCGTCAAATCATATCAAATCATATAATAAAGCATTTAAATCATATATGCATGCATCACGGTTAGAAAACAAAGTCCACTCACACACACAGTCCATATTATTCAGCTTCAAGCTGTTCGCTCTCTTCCGATATCCTGGGAAGATTCCGGCCTGTCAAACAAAGTAATTTAAGGTTACTAGACTATTGTATAGGCCCATATATGAATTCCCTAATCATCGGAAATTAATAAGATTATTTAAACATAAACTATATGCTTCGGGTACTCAAAACTACTCTGAATCCATCTCTGATTGACCCGAAACCAACGCTAATAGGTTCGTATCATCGAGAACATCAAAACACATGTTGACCATTTTCCCAGAAACTCCCCCACGCGCCCTCACGCGCCGCCGCAAGCGGCTACGCGTGAAAGCCACGTGCCTAGCACAGTGTTGCTACAATACGTCTTCTTCACCCGAATCACTGATAAACGGGTTGAAAACCTGCGACAGAACCAGAATCGTTCTCCCTCAATTCGACCTCAATTATTTCCATTCTTTCACCTGATCCCTTCTAATCTATCTTACTTCAAGTTCTGTAACCTTAATTACTTCAATTATAGTCTTAATCCTCACATCCCACGATCAAACTTCGAACGATTGCGTCCTAGGTTTTCAAATTAATTTACACCAGAAGCATCGTGAGAGTGTAATAAACAGTTTTACATAAACAATTTCATAACTCCTTACCTCTAGCTAGTCGAACTCAAACTCGATTTTGAGCAGCAATGGGAGCTTCTGTTCTTGCTTAATTCAACACCAATTCCCTTCGTTCTTGTTGCAAATTGGTTCGTATTGATCTCAGAAAGCTTCTTCCAGTCTCAATTTTGCTCCTCATAGCTCCCAATTTCAAATTCGAAATTACACTAGTTTTTTTCCAATTTTCCGACTCTGAATTTTTCCAGTGGCCCTTCTGTCTCTCGAGTTCTTCTCTCAAATCGGTCTCCTTAATCTCTCATTCACTTAATTGAAGCAGAATAAGTGTTTATTACTGATTGAATGGACAAAAGATGATAATTATCCCTAATTAAGGGATTAATGTCTAAAGTCATCATCATTATTCCAAGAAACCCGTTTCCATGCTATCTGGGGCAAGAAGAAGACAAAGTGACAGGTGTCAGTGTCTGGTGGTATGAGTCAGCATCCACCGTTCGTTTGTCAAAAGACCATTTTGCCCTTCGCTCGACAAATTACCATTTTGCCCCTGGACTCCGTAGACCCGTAACTTTCACGTCCGAGTTCCGTTTTCGACATGCCGCCTGTCTACGGATTCAGCGTCTCGAGATCTACACAATGATCCTCACAAAAGTATGAAAAATTATCCCACGTAAAAAGTCAACTTTAGACACTCCCTTTTCAGGGGTAAAAACGTCATTTACATATTATTTTATAATTTTTACATAATTTGAATTTCTGGGGCGTTACACTGTGTGCCCCGAGTTGGTGCCGAACTTGCCTTGGATGCCGAGGAAGGGATTGTGGATACATAGTTACATTTGAATTGATGGTATACGTGCCCAAATGTATTTTTGTATAGATATACGTATATGTATAGAAATGTTATATGTTTTTATAATTGATCATATTTATATATTTTCTACTGAATGCATGTATGTTTACAGAAATGAAGGGTCATTTATATACATATATGTTTAAATGAATTTATAACTGCTTTATTTTTGGTCTACTCACACTTTAAATTTTTTCTTGACCCTTCACGAGAGGAAACTGAGGAGGGCATCGATTCTGGGGCCGAGGCATAAATATCACCGTTGCGTTTGGACCACCTTGAGGGGTAGGTGTTATCTTTATTTGTATTAGTACGAACATAATGCTCGTTTCCCTTGTCTGACATGTTATAATATTAAACACACCGGTGTGTACCTAGAACCCACAGTAGGGGTATTTGTGTAATAAAACCCTCGGAAGGGTATTTGTGGTATTTTGGATTACTTGTCAGATGGGAGCGGGTCATCCCCAGTGGTCCCCAGGGGAAAACGGGGCGGGTCCTGTCAAGTTGGTATCAGAGCCGAGCATTATGTTAGCGGTCTATACAGGGTACATTGACACACGTGTTTTGTCGTACTAATCTTATTATTTATGCCTCTTAACAGTTCAGTATGCCCCCGAGATGAGCGCCCATGTTTACACCACCTGAGATGGGTCTCGCTGGAGGCTCTAGAGATTCGAATGTCGAGAGTTTGTTGATTGGTTTCGCACATCACCTAGGTGCCACGGTGTTTAGTGGTGAAGCCGATCCTGAGATGGCTCACCGTTGGATTCTGAGACTAGAAAAGATTTTCTTGGTGATGTCATGTCTGCCCGAGCAGAGAGTACTGTTGGCCACCTTTCTACTTGATGGTGAGGCTCATGAGTGGTGGTACAACCTAGAGTTGTCAGGCTGGGATGCCTTGGTTGTGACTTGGGAGGAGTTTAAGAGCCGCTTCCTGGACCAGTACTATCTCCATGCCTTCCGCGAGGCGAGAGAGATTGAGTTATTGCAGCTCCAGCAGGGAAACTCGACTGTTGCGGAGTATGAGCAGTGGTTTCAGAGGTTGTCCAGGTTTGCGGAGGTCTATGTGTGGACAGAGGCAGACAGGTGCCGTCGTTTTGAGCAAGGTCTGAGAGGTGATATCCGAGCTATGGTGACCTCATCTGCGATGATTTTCACTACACTTCGAGAGCTAGCCGATGCTGCGGCTAGTGTGGAATCAAGCTGGGCCAACCGTTAGCAGGAGACTGATTTGGGGCGACGTAGAGACCGTTCTTTTTTTGGACCTTCGGGCCATAGGGCCCCGAAGGGAGGCCGGTTCAGCGGAGGACAGTCATCCTACAGTGGGGGATCATCGAGTGGTGGTCGGTCTGGCAGGTTCGAGAAAGGCCGTGGGGCCGGATACAGCGTACTGCAACAGAGTGGCACTTCCGTGGGGTCTACGAATTGGATGAGGCACACGACATGCAGAGGACATAGTGGTTATCGAGGCGATCGTGGGGGACCACGAGGTCGGGGTCGTGGAGCAGGACCCCAGGCTCGAGTGTTCGCGATTACTAGGCAGGAGGCCAGGACTGCTCCTGAGATGGTGACAGGTACACTTACTATCTTTGATGTGTCTGTACGTGTATTGATGGATCCGGGAGCCAACCATTCTTTTATTTCTCGAAGTTGTGTTGGGTTATTAGATCAAGAGTTGTTTGTACTTGAGGATGACTTAGGTGTTGGTACCCCGACTGGGGATGTGTATATAGTCAACCAGGTGTTAAGGAACTGCCCAGATAGGATAGGGTATTTTGAATTGCTGGCAGATTTGATAGTGTTAAACTTACATGATTTTGATGTGATCCTTGGTATGGATTGGTTGTCCAAACATGGAGCGTTGATGGACTGTAGTAAAAATAGAGTGTTAATCCGGAGTCTGGGCGTACTTGACTTGAATCTTTAAGGAGACGTCGCGAGTTCTTCACCAAGAATTGTTTCGGCCCCCACAACACGAAAGTTACTGAAGAAAGAATGTGAGGGGTATCTAGCTCATGTAGTGGACACGAGTATTGCGACACCAAGAATGGAAGATATACTAGTGGTGCGGGACTTCCTAGATATGTTTCCAGAAGACTTACTAGGACTACCCCCACCCCGAGAGATTGAGTTTACGATAGAGCTACTTCCAGGGATTGGACCTATTGCACAAGTACCCTATCGTATGGCACCAGCAGAACTAAGGGAACTAAGAGAACAGCTACAGGAGTTACTCAAGTTGGGAATCATCCGGTGTAACGACCCATCCCGGAATTCGGGATTAAGTTAGTAACTAATCATGATTAGCAAGGTTAATCGGTGATTAGTTGGGCGAAATCGGACGAACGATGCAAAATGACCGTTTTGCCCCTAGTCGTGGGCAAAACATTGACTTTTTATTCGGACGGTCAAATGGACTTTGACCAGTGACCGTGACGTAGTTTAGGACGTCATGAGTTTATAGACAAGTGGCACGTTCGATTCCGACGTTCGTGGTGAAAGTTATGACGTTCGGAAGCCCAAGGGCGTTTTCGTAATTTGGACAAAATAAGGGAAAATGTTGACTTTTTGATCGGGAGGTCCGATGGCCGAGGGCCAAGGACCGTTAGGATGGTCTCGATGCCCTGAGTCCGTAGACAGGCGGCACGCATCAATCGGAATCCGGATGACCGAGTTACGGGCATGGATGCGTGAGGGGCATTTTGGTAATTTTTTGCACAAGGGTATAAATGTAATTCACAAGGCACTATTGAACGGTCACTGTAGCACAGTGAATGGGAAACACGATCTGTGCACGGGTGCATTGTTTATGCTTGGAATTGGAGTGGGGTATGGCTGAATGGTTATTCAATTGATAATTGGACTGTGAGTGGGAAGCAATGGCAGTGCACGGATGGGATTAAATATGGTTTTGGGCTGTTTACGAGAAGCATTTCCCAGTGGGGCTGAGGGTGTCTCCCACGGGTTGTCGTCCATTTTGAACGGTTAGTTGGGTGACTGGTGAGTGTTAGGATCATTCTGGGTCGAGTGTGAAGTGAGGACTGAGTGCTGTTGAGAGAAATTGAGTTCAGAGGAAAAATCGAAAATTTGAGGGAAAAATCGAAATTTAAATTGTGTGAGGAATTGGACGAAACCAGGGACAGTAATTGTCTTCTGGGACCATTTGGAGATCAACCGTATCGATTGGCAAGGGAATCGATCACTGTTTGGCCATGATAACAGGTTCCTGTTTCAGAGTTGTGCAGGGACTGTGGACGATCACTTTCAGGTAATGTTTTGTCCAATTGATCACGTGTTTCAGTTCATTTTAGGCCTAGAATCCTTACTGTGAAGTTAATTTGAGTTTGATTGAGAAAACACAGAGTTTGGGTGATCGACCCGTTTGGTTGATCACGGGTCGTGGGTCTGATTTTGGGGCTGTTATGATGAATCAGGGACTCGCGGGTTGGAATTGGATAGTTAAGGAATGTTTTAGGATAAAAAACGGATGAAATCAAGGTCGAATTGAAGGTTATCTGACCAGGTTGGACTCGCGGGTCACAGACCTGTTTTGTAGGGAAACGGGCAAGGACGATGATGAACAGTGCTGGGCACTGTAGCAGGCGCATGGTGTCACGCGCAGCCACTCACGGCGGCGTGTGACGGCTCGTGGGCCCGAATCTCGAGGTACGTTCAACATGACTTTTGTCCTATACAATGTAACGAACATTTTAGCGTTGGTTTCGAATTTATCGGACACCGTTTCGATGTTGTTTCGAGGGTCCGAAGGTCTTTGTTACATTTTTAATTAACGATTAATTCCCGGAAAATTATGGGAAATTAGTATGTTGTTATTTGAGACCTTAATGACCCTAGAATGTGATTTCGGACAGGATTCGGGTTTTCTGGAAAATGTCGAAAATTACAGGAATGCGTGCGGCGCGAAAACGAGCCTTAAGAATGGTGTGTGAGTGGACGTTGCTTTCCAAATTTAATGCATGCATAAATATTCCTATGATTTCTATGATTATGATTATGATTTGTGATTGATTTCGATTTCCGTATTTATACGTATTTTTGATATGCACACGAATTTGCACGTAATTCGAGATATGGGTCCCGTATGTTTTGGATGATGATTTAACGAATGATTTTATATGCTTGGTGCGTATTATGTTTTTAAGATGTTTTGATTGCGGTTGTGAATATGGTTTACGGTTTTGACACGTATTCTGAGAATGACACGATTTTGCACGTTTTACGAGATTTCGAGTATGTTGTGATTTAACCATGATTTTGGTGATTATGATTGTAGTTTTGATGCTTTGACCTTTTGGATTTGGAAAATGATGTGATTTCAAGGATTTAAAATGGATTTTGAAAAAGGTGATTTCGGGCTTGATGCTCGGGGCATAAAAGTAATTTTGATGAACGAGGTTTCAGTTTTCGGAAGTTTGAAAACGGATTCTTGGTTTGGGTTCGGGATGATATTTCCGGATGCCGGCTTACGAAATCATTATTGCGAATTCGAATTCGGGAATGGTAGATGATTTAATAAAGTGATTTGGTGTGATTATACATGCCCCGTGTTTAATGATGATTTGAAAATGTTTTGTGAAGTATGATTTGGGGATTTGAATGTGGAAATTCGAACCATGAGTCCTGTTGTGAAAAATGCGATTTCGGGATGGATCTCGCGTTATTGTGATTGAAAAATGATTTGGGTTTAAAGACCCGTTGGAAACTGTTTTGGGTTTAAAGACCCGGTGCTATTGCTGGAGCACGTTTTGAGTTTAAAGACTCGGTTAATTGATGACGGGGGAGGGCCCTTAATGAGTTTAAAGACTCGGTTATTGTGATACCCACGAGGCTTATTGATTATGTTTTGAGTTTAAAGACTCGTTGATATCCAGGGAAGGCCTGATTATGCACATGGTTTTGAGTTTAAAGACTCGTTGATATCCCGGGAAGGCCTGATTATGCGCATGGTTTTGAGTTTAAAGACTCGGGCGCACTTGATATCCAGCAAAATGTTTGACTTGTGATTTATTATTGTTTCTGATGTTTCGGATGTGTGGGGCTGTGGCCCGGTTTTATGGTTGATGGTTTTGGATTATGTTGTGTTATGGGGTTTGATACGTGGTTGGGGCTGAGGCCCGGTGTTTATGATTGCGGGCTAAGACCCGATGGTTGAGAAAGGAAAAATGATTTTGAGTTTCATACGAGTTTTCCTTATGTTTGAATTTGATATACGGGTTTTCTTATGTTGAAAATGTTAACCGACTGCGAAATGATTTTTGTATGCATGCATTGGTTTTACGCGGAGGGTAAAGACGTCTTTTTGTAACTGTTTTTATAAACTGATTTATCTTTGTCCACTCACACCTTTTGGTTTTTATTGACCCTCCAGGTCGTGGCGCGTTGGTCGAGGCTGATCGAGAGGCGGAGGCATGAGTAAGCACGTGTGGCTATCCCTGGTCTGGCAAGTACTGAGGGTAACTTGGGAATTTCAGTCGTCTTGCCAGGCGGGAGCAGGACCGGGCATGGTTAACAATGCCCTATTTGGGGGCGGTCCTGTCATCCGGCCAAGTGTATCGACGTGGGGAGCACCGGTCATATTCGTGCGGAAAAAGGAGGGTAGTCTCAGACTGTGTGTGGATTACCAGCAACTAAACAAGGTAACAGTGAGAAATAAATATCCCTTACCTCGGATAGACAACCTATTTGATCAGTTGAAGGGAGCAAGGTACTTTTCAAAGATCGACTTGAGGTCTGGGTATCATCAGTTACGGATCACCGAGGGAGATGTCCCGAAGACAGCTTTCCGGACCAAGTATGGGCATTTTGAGTTCTTAGTGATGCCCTTTGGTTTGACCAATGGACCTGCAACCTTTATGGATTTGATGAATCAAGTGTTCAAGTCCTATTTGGATAGGTTTGTAATCGTGTTTATTGATGATATTCTGGTATATTCAAAAGGCGCAAGGGCACATGAGAAACAACTAAGGTTGGTGTTGGCGAGGTTGAGGAAGGCCCAGTTGTTTGCTAAGTTCAGCAAGTGTCAATTTTGGTTGAATAGCATTGGCTTCTTAGGCCATGTGATTTCGGTGAAGGGGATCAGTGTGTACCCCCAAAAGACAGAGGCAATAACAAATTGGGAACAACCTAAGACTGTGACTGAGGTTCAAAGCTTCCTTGGGTTAGCAGGGTATTACAGACGTTTTGTGGAAGACTTTTCTACTATTGTAGCTCCTTTGACCCGTCTGACGAGAAAAAAGGTTAACTTTGTTTGGACGGAGCACTACGAAAACAGCTTTCAGGAATTAAAGGAAAGGTTGACCACTGCTCCTATTTTGGCCTTACCCAGTGATGGTGGGGAGTTTTTGGTTTATAGTGATGCATCCCTACAGGGTCTGGGATGTGTGTTGATGCAGCACGGGAGAGTTATAGCTTATGCCTCCCGAAAGTTGAAGCCACATGAGGTGAACTATCCGACTCGTGACTTGAAGTTAGCAGGAGTGGTGTACGCTCTAATGATTTGGAAGCACTACTTATACGGGGAAACGTGTAAGATTTATACTGACCACCAGAGTTTAAAGTATATTTTCACTCAGAAGGAGTTGAATTGGCGACAGAGAAGATGGCTGGAACTAATTAAAGACTATGACTGCACCATTGAGTACCACCCCGGAAAAGCGAATGTTGTGGCTGATGCCTTGAGTAGGAAGGCGATTGGTTCGGTTGCCCATCTGTGTATGATCTACTTGCCGTTGCTAGTGGAACTCCGACAAACCAGAGTTAGTCTTAGGATGGATGATGATGGAGCCCTTTTAGTGAGCTATCACGTGAGGCCCTTATTATTGGATCAGATCCGCGACGCTCAGCTTAGTGACGCAACCCTATATCTCATCAGATTGGGAGTCAAAGCTGGGGAAAACATGATTTCACTATCAGAGATGACAGTGCGATTTTGAAATAGGGTCGATTGTTCGTGCTAGAGGATACAGCACTGAGGACAGAGATACTTGAGGAAGCCCACAGTTCGGCCTATGCCATGCATCCTCGGGGAACCAAAATGTATCGAACACTTCGAGAATATTACTGGTGGACAGGAATGAAACGAGAGATTGCGGACTTCGTAAGTCGGTGTTTGATCTGCCAACAAGTGAAAGTTGAACGACAGAGACCTTATGGACGTCTGCAATCCCTTTCAATTCCCGAGGGGAAGTAGGACCATATCACCATGGACTTCGTGTTTAAGTTACCAACTACCCGAAGTGGATTTGATGGTGTTTGGGTAATCGTGGATCGCCTTACTAAGTCGGCGCACTTCCTACCCGTGCACGAAATCTTTACGCCCAACCGACTGGCACAATTGTTTATTGATGAGATAGTCCGGTTGCATGGTACTCCAGAGTTGATTGTATCAGACCGAGATCCACGGTTTACCTCGAGGTTTTGGCAGAGCATACAGAGAGCCCTTGGTACGAGATTGCATTTCAGCACGGCGTTTCACCCTCAAACGGATGGGCAGTCAGATAGGACCATCCATATTTTGGAAGACATGATGAGAGCTTGTGTGTTACAGTTCCAGGGCATATGGGATGCCTACTTGACCTTGATGGAGTTTGCTTACAACAACAGTGACCAAGCGAGCATTGAGATGGCGCCGTTTGAGGCACTGTATGGACGACAGTGCAGAACACCTTTGTGCTGGACCGAGATTGGTGAGAGGGCTTTGTTTACACCAGAACTTATGGACGTGACCCAAGAAAAAGTCAAGACCATCAAGGAGCGACCAAAGGCAGCTCAGGATTGTCAAAAGAGCTACGCAGATCGTAGAGTGCGGGATCTTGAGTTTGAGGTAGGAGACTGGGTGTTTATGAAATTATCGCCGTGGAAGGGCATTGTTCATTTTGGAAGAGGAGGGAAACTGAGCCCTCGGTATATCAGACCGTTTGAGATAGTGGAGAGAGTGGGTAAAGTGGCGTACCGACTGAATTTTCCTCCGGAGTTAGCACGGGTACACAATGTCTTCCATGTGTCAATGCTTCAGAAATGTGTGCGGGAAGAATCACATATGACACGACCCACCCCCAATCCCCTGGGATTATGGGCTAAGTCCTGCTCCTGTCTGACTTACGCATGACACGAAGGCTAAACCGACATCCAACCTTCATGAGACACGTAAGTCGGACAAGGGATTCTCGATCCGACCGTCCAAAAAGCATCCGGACTTCTCAGAGTCCGCAAAATCTACTGTGGATCGTACTTGCGATGTCTCCGTCTCTCTCGACCAACAGCCCGCACCGCGTCAACTTGGAGGGTATCGAAAACATAAAAAGACTGTGAGTGGACAAAAAAAATAAAGTATAAGTTCAAAAATCGTTATCAAAAAACACAATTACATTTATACCCTCCATTTAAGAACCAATGCATGCATATCAAACCCATGTCATAAAACCATTCTATATTCAGGTAATTCAAACCGTTTAAGAAAAACCGAACTCATTTTCTTTTTCTCAAATCCCGGGCCTCAGCCAAAAACCATCAAAATCCGTATCGTCCGAGCATAGCCCAAAATATCGGAAAACCATTATTAAAACCATTATCATCAAATCTCAGTGAAATCCAAGAAACATTTGAAACTACATTTCCATCCATCGAACCTGCTGGATCTATCTGAGTCTTTAAACTCCCGAGTCTTTAAACTCAATAGGCCTACAGGGGAAATATTAATATCCGAGTCTTTAAACTCCCGAGTCTTTAAACTCAATCCGGGTCTTTAAACCCAATCTGGGCCCGCCCCCGTCATATCATATCCGAGTTTTTAAACCCAATAACGAGATCCAGTAAATCCAATCCAAAACAGTTTGAAAACCATTTTCCATTTCCGAATCCGAATCCGCAATCTCATCAGGATCCCGAATCCAAACCCAGAACTCATATCCACAACCGTTTCCAAATCCGAGTCTGAAACTATCATTCCGTAAGCCGGCATCCAGAATAACCATTCCGAACCCAAACCCGGAATTCCACTTTCAAGTGCCAAACTGAATCCAGAATCGTCCTCCTGGAATCCGATTCCAAAAGCCGAAAACACGTTTCTCAAAACCACTTTTCTGAACTGGGCTTCGAGCCCGAAATTAATTTTCCAAAATCTATTTCAAATCATTAAAATCAAATCATATTTCAAATCCCGAAATCAAAGCATCAATATCAGGATCAAATCACAATATAAATCGAAACCTCGTAAAACGTGCAATCCCATAAATATCTCGAAAATCGTGCAACACCGTAAGTCATCAAGATCATAATCAAAATCATAGAATCACTTATAGAAAATATATAAAAACATATATGCATGCATCATAAGTTTGAAAGCAAAGTTCACTCACAGACCATTTTGCCGCTACCTCGATACGCGCGCACTTATGCTTTCCCGGCTAATCCACTATCACCGGCTTTCCTGAACCTGTCCAAATCCCATAATAGGGTCACTAACTACTTCATTAAGCTTCTACTTAAGCCCCGTAAATTTCCAGAATTTTTAACTATTTTTAAGCGAGGCCTAAAGCCTTCGGACATCCAGAAACATATTGAGACGATATCCGATCGACTCGAAACCAGTGCCAAAATATTCGTTACATCAAATACTTTAAAAGTCATGTTGGACGATTCCCCAAAATCACTTTCACGCGCCCCCACGAGCGTCTGGAACCTCCAGCGCGTGAAATCCACGCGCGTGAACAGTGTCGTCGTCAACCTCTGGTGAACCCGGTTCACCTGGTTCGAACCGTCGCAGGCGGTCCAACCTTCTAATTCGTTCATTTTTGAACCGTTTTCAATTCTAATTGATTCTATAGTTTCCTCTTAGTGTTTCTTATTGTTCTACAAGATCAAATCATGAATTTCCAATCCAAATCGTACCTCCCAAAATCGAAGAACTTCCCTCAATGTTCCTCCTCTGTGTTCTTGCACCTTCGATCGTCTCAGGCCTTCCTTCCAGGTTTAACAAGTTCCTAGCAACATCCAAAAGCTTCCTTGATTAACCAATTCCACAGAAAACCAACAAAACGCGACTTGCCATTTTTAAATCGAAATAGGGCCTTTTCGCGGGAAGTAACCTTACCGTCCACCTTCTCTGCTCTTCCCTTCACGGCCAAACCGTGCAAACCAAACTCTGTCTTTTAAAACAAACCCATTAGGTCGGCTGAGAGGTTCTACAACCCTCTAGAGATGGGACAAGTGTCACAATCTCATTAATCAATCATCCCAAGGCAGCCAAGTGGCCACTTATCACTAGGCACAGATCCCAAGGCATCACAATGACCAAAATGCCCTTGCCTTCCAAAATTACCATTTTACCCCTCATACCTTTAGACCCATAACTAATTCATCCGAAGTCCGATGATGATGTGCCACCTGTCGTTGTACTCAGGGCATCGAGACCTCCCTAAAGGTCCTCGAATTACGTGAAAATTCCATGTCGTTTGAAGAGTCCACAAATTGCCCCTTTTTAACCAAATTACCAAAGTACCCTCAAACTTCCGAACATCAAAACTTTCTCCTTGAATGTCAGAATCGGACGTGCCACCTGTTTATGAACTCGTGATGTCCCGAACTACGTCACGGTTATCGGTCAAAGTCCATTTGACCGTCCAAATGAATAGTCAACATTTTTTCCCATTCTATGTGCAAAATCGTCATTTCGTACCGTCCGTCCGTAGGCATCCAACTAATCACCGATTAACTTCGCTAATCCGCCATTAACAACTAATCTAATCTCGGTTTCCAAGACGGGTCGTTACAACATATCCTGACGGAACAACCTTTGGAGCTCAGGACAGATTTGAGTTTTGAAGAACAACCAATACAGATCCTGGATTGGAAGCAGAAAGTCCTAAGGAACAAGGCCATTCCGTTAGTGAAAGTTCTGTGGAGGAATTCTGTGGTAGAGGAAGCAACTTGGGAGCCGGAAGCCTTGATGAGAGAGCAACACCTCTACTTGTTTGAGTAATTTCGGGGACAAAATTTTTGTAAGGGGGATGGATTGTAACGACCCGAATTTTCGTTATTATTTAATTAATGGAAATTATATGTAAAATGACCATTTTGCCCCTAATCAAGGTAAAATGTTGACTTTTGACCCGAAGCGTCGTACGACTTTGAACCTTTGACCATTTCGTAGATCGGGTCGCCCTGAGTTCGTAGACAGGCGGCATGCCGAATTTGGAGACCCGGAGCGGAAGTTACGGGTCACAGATATTACAGACTACTATTTTATTTTTCGAGAATCAGGATAAGTGGATTAAGCTGATTTCTCAAAGTTGGACTCTTGAACCAATCAGATGAGTGACAAATGTCACTCATCTAATTGGCCTAAAAGCCCAAATTAGTGGATGCATGAATCAAGCCCTCTTTGTTTCTCATTTTGCCCGTGAAACCCATTTTGCATACAACCAACATCCATCTTCCTTTCCCCGTGATATCTTCCGCCCCCCCCCCCCCCCCCCCAAGGATCGATCTATCAGCATCAGTGAACATCATTCTCATCATCACCGTCCTCACTGTCGTCAACCCCAACCACCTGCAACCACCATGTCCACCCAAAACCGTGACGGGCAAACAAACCCAGGGATTTCGACTATTCAACCCACATCGCCTACCTTCACTTTGGAGCAAGACTGAGAACACAGAGTGTCACGACCCGACCCATCTAACACAATATTGTCCGCTTTGGGCCCAGCCCTCACAGTTTTGTTTTCGGGAGCTCACGTGCAACTTCCCAGTTGGTCACCCATCATGGGATTGCACCAGCCTCAACTCACTTAACTTTGGGGTTCCAATCCCCCCCAAAGCCACTGAGCTCCCAAAAGGCCTTGTGTTAGATAGATACGTGTCCACACATATAAGGTACTTCACCTTTCACTTCCCGAGCGATGTGGGATCGTTCACCGATCTTACCTTTCCAAGCTCACGGGTCTTGTTCACCGATTTTGCTTCTCAAGCTCACGGGTCTTGCTCACCGTTCTTGCTTCCAAGACCGGGTCTTACAATCCACCCCCCTTGGGGCCCAGCGTCCTCGCTGGCACACTTATGGTCAGGGTTCGGCTCTGATACCATTCTGTCAGGACCCGACCCTCCTCTGTTAGGTCCCGACTCATCTAGCACGATATTGTCCGCTTTGGGCCCAGCCCTCACGGTTTTGTTTTCGGGAGCTCACGTGCAACTTCCCAGTAGGTCACCCATCATGGGATTGCACCAGCCTCAACTCGCTTAACTTTGGGGTTCCAATCCCCCCAAAGCCACTGAGCTCCCAAAAGGCATTGTGTTAGATAGATACGTGTCCACACATATAAGGTACTTCACCTTTCCCTCCCCGAGCGATGTGGGATCGTTCACCGATCTTACCTTTCCAAGGTCACGGATCTTGTTCACCGATCTTGCTTCTCAAGCTCACGGGTCTTGCTCACCGTTCTTGCTTCCAAGACCGGGTCTTACACAGAGACGCCAGGATGACAGATTTGAGGCCCCCACGAACTGGTTCGAGAGGAAAGGACCACGGGACACGGCGGAGGCAGAAACTGAAAATTGGGCAGAGACTTCTTCGACCTAGAGGTAACGAACCCAACTTTCTCTCTCTCTTGATTCTAAGGTTATAAATTAGTAGGTTAGGCTGAGACGAGTTTGTAGGAACCAACAATGAGGAAAATGGTGACTGGAAGAAGGATTTCTGAGCGGGCCATGGCCGTGGGTCACAGAGGCCTCGCTTCTGGTTTTTCGGTAGGAGCCAACCGAGCCACACCGCAGGTTCTCGGTAGAGGCCAGCCGAACAGTAGCCTAGGTTCTCGGTAAGGATCCACCGAATGACAGAGATGATGATGTCATCATTCTAACATCATTCTGACAGCACATGTTAGAGGGTGACGTCATACTGACGTCAGTGTTACCGTAGCAGCGTTGACCAGGCGCGTGGGGGCACATGTGAACAGTACTTTTGTTGAGCCGGTACTACTTTCAAGGTTTCGACGATACGAATCAAATGGCGGTGGTTTTGTGTCGATCGGAGATCGTTAAGTTGGTCAAATTGAAGGAATTATCCTCGGGAAGCGTGTTCAGAGCTCGTTCCCAGGCCGGTTTGGTTCTAATTTTGGATGCTAAACCTAGTAGGGTCAATTAGTGACCCTTAAGTGTATTTGGGCAGGTTCGGACGTTGTATTTAGCTTCAGGACAGGTGTAAATGGTTCGTTAGCGCAGCAAGGACTAGCTGTGAGTGAACCGTTGATTTTATAAATGAATACATGCATAACTGTTTCACTTGTTTTTTAAATTGTTTTTATGCTAAATGTTTTATGATGTTGGGATTTGAGAATTGGATTACGGATTTCGAGAAATGCATAGATTTACGTGAAAATGGTCGTATCGGGCTTGAGACCCATTTGATGATCGTTGACTCGGATTTAGGGGAGTCAACGATGTTTCGAAATGATTTGTAAACTAAATGAATTTATTGATGATTGAGATTTTTGACCTAAAGATTTGGTTTATAAAGAAATTCTGGGTAAAGGTTTTAACATGGTTTGGAAAGATGGCTTTGCAAAGGTTTTCATACGTATATGTATATACCCTTCCAGCTTACGGATTGGTCTTCTCCAGACGTCGACTTGGAGGGTCACGATCCACTGATCAGAATGGGTATCTCCATAGGGAACCCATTCCAGGAGTGGGAGATTATGTTGTGGTCCCAGACTAGATTCCGAAGAGATACTCGAACTATATCCAGGATAGAGCTCGGACTAAGTTCAGAGATAAAGCCTCCCAGACGGAGAATTCCTAGGAGTAGACTCCGAGTGAGAACCCTTAGTGGTGTGCATACCTTTAGATATGAATCGTGACCATTATCGGGGATTTGTTCCCTAGGGGCTGTGTGCCCCGAGTTGGAGCCGAACTTGCCTTCGATGCCGAGGAAGGGATTGTGGATACATAGTTACATTTGAATTGATGTAATACGTGCCCAGATGTATTTTTATATAGATATACGTATATGTATAGAAATGTTATATGTTTTTACAATTGATCATATTTCTATATATTCTACTGAATGCATGTATGTTTACAGAAATGAAGGGTCAATTATATACATAAATGTTCAAATGAATTTATAACTGCTTTATTTTTGGTCCACTCACACTTTGAATGTTTTCTTGACCCTTCAGAAGGGGAAACCGAGGAGGGCATCGACTCCAGGGCCGAGGCATAAATATCACCGTTGCGTTGGACCATCCTGAGGGGTAGGTATTATCTTTATTTGTATTAGTACGAACATAATGCTCATTTCCCTTTTCTGACATGTTATAATATTAAACAAACCGATGTGTACCTAGAACCCCCAATAGGGGTATTTTTGTAATAAAAGCCTCGGAAGGGTATTTGTGGTATTTTGGATTACTTGTCAGATGGGAGCAAGTCTTTCCCAGTGGTCCCCATGGGAAAACGGGGCGGGTCCTGTCAAGTAATTGTAAGACCCGTGTCCTGGAGGAAACGGTGAACAATCCCACATTCCTGCGAGGGGGGAATGGTCTTGGAGGGGAATGGTAGTGTGCCTTAAAGGTGTAGGCATACACCTATCTAGCACGAGGCCTTTTAGGAGCTCAAGTGGCTTTGGGGGGAATTGGAACCCCAAAGTTAAGCGAGTTGAGGCTAGTGCAATTCCATGATGGGTGACCCCCTGGGAAGTTGCACCGTGAGCTCCCGAAAAAAAAAACCGTGAGGGCTAGGGTAAGGAGGCCCAAAGCGGACAATATCGTGCTAGATGAGTCGGGTCCTGATCGAGGAAGCTTGGGTCCTGACAGAATGGTATCAGAGCTAGACCCCGACCGGGAAGTGTGCCAGCTAGAACGCTGGGCCCTAAGGAGGGTGGATTGTAAGACCCGTGTGCTGAAGGGAACAGTGAATGATCCCATATTCCTGCGAGGGGGGAATGGTCTGGGAGGGAAATGGTGGTGTGCCTTAAAGGTGTAGGCACACACCTATCTAGCACGAGGCCTTTTGGGAGCTCAAGTGGCTTTGGGGGGGATTGGAACCCCAAAGTTAAGCGAGTTGAGGCTGGTGCAATTCCATGATGGGTGACTCCTTGGGAAGTTGCACCGTGAACTCCCGAAAACAAAACCGTGAGGGCAAGGGCAAGGAGGCCCAAAGCGAATATCGTGCTAGAGTGCGCTAGGATCTTTGGAGGCATGTGATGTCTCGGTTTCTGCTACAGCCCGCATCTGCAATCAACCTGAAAGGTATTAAAAACATCAAAAACTGTGAGTGGACGAAAATAAACAGTTTTAGAAAACACATTTCCTAAAAGACATTTATACCCTTCATTAAAAACATGTATGCATATAAAATCAGTTACCACAACCATTTCTTTAAATCAAATCATATGGATTTTCAAATCAATAGATAGTGAAATAGAGTGGGGTCTTAGCCCAAAACTAAAACACGTGGGGTTTCAGCCTAAATCAGTAAAATACAGTTTAACCAATCTTTGGCATCCCATATACCTGACATCCCAGATGTCTAATGACATGACCCATCCCACTCCCCCTGGGATTACACAGGATGAGCCATGCTCCCGTCTAACTCACGTGTGACACGAAGTCTAAACGCCCGTCTAACCTCCATGCAACACGTAAGCCAAACCAAATACCCAGGCTGATAGCCTAACCGGCTTCAGAGCGTGCAAGAACAATAGTGGAATGTGTGATGTCTCGGTCTCACCAGCAGCCCGCATCCGCTATCAACTTGAAGGGCATGAAAAAACAGAAAAGACTATAAGTGGACGAAAATAAAGAAATTCATAAAACACATTTCATAAAAAGACAGTTATACACTCCACCTAAAAACAATGCATGCATTCGAAAACTATTTCATTTCCGACATAAGAAAAACCTTTAGGACATCAAAATCATTTCCTTTGTCAAATCAGTGGGCCTTAGCCCAAAACCGTAAGCCAAAGCCAAGTGTGAAACCGTAAGTCCAATCACGTGGGCCACTGCCCAAAACATCTGAAAACCACATGAAAACAATCATGATGTCACAGAAAATCCGAACCACATATCAATGAATCGAACTTGCTGGATCACATATCTCCAAGTCTTTAAACTCAAATAGCATATCGAGCCTTCCCGGGTAACGAGTCTTTAAACTCATAAGTTTCTAAACTCAATAACAGGCCTCCCGGGGTAACCAAAAACGAGTCTTTAAACTTAAATAACATATTGGGCCCACCCCAATTAATCAATCAACCATTCTTTAAACTCATGGGTCTTTAAAACCAAATCATAACACCGGATCCAACAAATCCAATTTAAAACCATTCATGTATCAAATCAAAATCAAATCCATAAATTCACTTTCTCAATTCCAAATCCGAATCCGAAAACACATTTATCCACCGGAATCCAAATCCGAAATCACATTTTACCAACATGGGGTTCATGCCCGAATTCACTTTCAAAACCCAAGGTCATTTCATCAAAACCATTATTCAAACACAGCATATATAATCACAGTATAAAAGCATATCCTCGAAATACGTGCAAATACGTAAATCATCTCGAAATACGTGCAAATACATAAATCATCTCGAAATACGTGCAAATATGTATATCATAAATATCGCAATCATAAGCATAGAAATCACAGATAGAAAACATATAAAACAGTTATGCATGCATTATAATTTAGAAAACAAAGTCTACTCACAGACTGTCCTAGCTGCCGCCTCGATACAAGCATCATACGCCTTTCCGGCTAATCCACCATCACCGGAACTCCCAGACCTATCCAAATCACACCCGAAGGTCACTAACTACCTCAAATAACCTAACATTAAATCTCCCAATTTTCTGGAATTTTTAAACGTAGACCCTAAACCTTCGGACACCCCAAACTACCCCAAAATAGTATCCAATCAACACGAAACTTGTCCCAAAATGTCTATTACATCGAAAGGATGAAAACACGTGTTGACCATGACCCCCAACTCTGCCCCACGTGTCGTGGAAAGAAACTGCGCGTGAAGCCCACATGCTAGGAATAATGCATCGTCAACCTCCAATCGAACCCGGTTCGTTGGTTTTCTGGGTCAACCGAACCGAAAACTCTACCCAGCCGGTTCTCCTCCAATTTTAACCCAAATTCAACCCCGTTTGTTCTAATCCCTTCGCCTAAGTACCTAGAATCGATATGCGGACTTAAAACTATGAAACCAAACCCAGATCACACTTGTACGAGCAAGAACAACAACCCTGAACTTCAAACCCAGTTTCCGGCCAACTCCGATCACTTTAGTCATCCATTCTAAGCTCTCTGAGCTCGCCTCACCTCCAGGTACCTCTTACAATCAGTCAAATCGATCAACAACCAACAAAAACCAAGTTTCCAAATTTGGACTAAAACCTAGGCTCACGAGTTCTACCCTACCGTCGTCATGGTTGCACCACCGTGGCCACCACCACGATTGTCCAAGCCTCCTCTCTAACTTCCGTTCACGGTCAAGCATCATCAAGTGAAGTTTGAGGGTGTTTATACGGGTTTGGGTTTCACGAGTGTGTAGATGTTTCACGGGTTTCATGGCCACCGTCCACGACGGTCCATCGTAGTAACACCACCATGCTCATCTCCTTCCAGCCTCATTTTTTCCTTCACGGTCACAAACAAAGAATGAAGATCAAAGGGGTTTATTGGGGTTGGGTTTCACGCACACACACAGTCCTCTGTTTTCTCCACAAAACCGTTCAACCATGATAATTATCACCCCATTGTTTAAGTGTAACAGGTAAGTCGGTGATACAAGCTTCCAGAGGATAAGGGACAGGTGTCCCTGTCCAATTTGTCCCAAAACCAAATGCAAAGTAAAAATACTAAAATGCCCTTGCACCAAAATTACCAAATTGCCCCTACGGCGTTTAGACCCGTAGCTTTCCCGTTGCACTTCAGAATCGGACTTGCCGCCTGTATACGGACTCGTGACACCTCTACCTACGTCACGGTCATCAGTCAAAGTCCGTTTGACCGCCCCAGCTAAAATTCAACATTTCGCCCATTCATAGAGGCAAAACGGTCATTTAGCACCGTCCATCCAAAATCTCCCAAGTAATCACCAATTAGTGCCACTAATCCTCCATTAATCACTAATCTAATCCCGAAATTTCAGGACGGGACATTACAACCTTCCCCTTTAAAGAATTTTATCCCCAAAATTCCGACCATCGCAACTCCACAACTCACTGTGGAAATCCAACCTGTCTCACAGCTGGCCTCATATTGTCACAGTTCTAAAGCTACACGTGCTACTCGGGGTCTCAAGTTCGAAGGTTCCCCTGGGTCCACCAGTGTCCGAGGCGGTACCATAATGGTATGCCTTCTCCGGATCACTGCTCGGGGTATATCGATCTCTAGCAATCTTGATTCTGAGCCTCACCATAGAGCGACCCCTCTCAGGTAATTCTCCGTGAATATTTCAGGATACTACGGGATGTTTGGAGGAGACAACCACTCGTAAGGATGGTATCTTTAAAAATCAAAATCAAACCAGTGGAAGACCATCGTAAAACAGGATCTCAGCCCGAGGTATAACTTCCATAAACCATTTCCACAAAATCAGGATTCCTTGATTCTGATCCAATCCAAATCCAAATCTCATTAGGGTCTCAAACCTGAAATCTCATTTCATAAACCCCAACTGAGACTCAGCCCGATACCATAAACCAATTGGGTCTTAAGCCTGATATCTCGTAAATCAACTGGGCCTCAAGCCCGGGATAATATTTCCAAATCCGAAATCATTTCATGGTTCAAATCATTTGAAAATCAAAGCATGTATCAAATCTGGCATAAGCCCAAAGTACAACATGAAGTATAAATTCTTGAAATACATGCAATCCATATAAGTACAAAAATGTCGAACACCACTATCATATGCACTAAAGGCATCTCAAATCACATTTATAAAACATATAAAATAGTTATGCATGCATCATATTTTGAAAACGAATGTCCACTCACATACCGTCCTTACTGCGCGCCTGAAAGCTGCGCCGTAAGTTATTCCGGTTATACTAAACTCTTCGGGTCGTCCGGACTTGTCCAAAACATACTTAAAGGTCACCACCAACCTAGACAAACCCTAAGAAAAAATCGTCAAAACTCCTTGAAAAGTCAACATGTCTCAGACACGCATCCCTAGGCTAAAAACCTCAATTTGACCTATCAAACGATCTTCGATCGACCCGAAACCACCACCATTGGATTCGGATCGTTGAAACCTTTCAAATGAGATTGGTCTTACCTCAAAAAATGTGCCCATGCGCTGGTCAAAATCCCTGGTCAATGCTGGTCAAAGTCAATGACTGATGTCAGCAAGTTAACGCTGACGTGACCGATCAACGGTCAACGGGTCAAGTTAATGGATTAACAGGTCCGGTCAACGGGTCAAGTCAACGGGTAAACTCGATAAAGTCAACGGGTCAACTCGGTCAACCCGGTCAATGGCTAGTTGGAGAAGACGATCGGTGTCGCCGTGCGCTACCATCTCAAGCGGCTGGAAAACACCATTTTTGCTCGAAACTTCAAACCTTGATATCTCACTCATTTCTCAACCAAATTCAACGTTCTAACTATGTAAATTCATCTACTCAAGCTAAGGAATCTAAATTTGAACCCAGAAATTGAAGAAAGTACATGGATTTAAAGTTATGGCCTCCCAAAGTTTCGGCCAACCTTTGAACTTGTATTCCGGCCACCTCCGTCGTCCAAAATTGTCCATTCTTGCACCTGCAAGCTCATATGAGCTCCAAGAACATGTTTTTAAGGTTTAGAATTGATCAAAACCATCAAAATTCGAAACCAAAATTTGAAACCCACAATGTTACCTTGGCTACCGTTAACTTGGCTACCTCCTCTATGTGCTGGGTCGGAACCCTAGCAAAGTAAGGCCCTAGCAATCACTTAGATGTTTCCATGTGTCCCAAGATGTTGGATGGATGGCAGTGATTCGCTGGAGGGTACAACTGCATTTTTACCGCTGGGTTAGGTAAATATTTGATGGTACCGATAGTGATGTTTGGTGATACTAGTCGGTAGTCTGTGATAGCAGGGTCGACTGAGTGTCTCGGTCGGTAGTCCCCAGTCAGATCGTATGATCAGTTGGGTTGGCTGGCCTCAGAACAGTCGGTAGACAATCGAGTCTAGTCGGAAGGCGGTAAAATGATTCGCAATAGCCATTTGCGAACGATTCTGGGCATCTCCCTGGTGGTCAGTCGGAATGGTAAAAACATACAGTTTGTTTAAAGGATTAAGGGTGATTTCGGTATTAAATTATAATGTCTGCAGTTGTCAGACGGGTACAAGACTTTTCACGGATTTTGAGGATAAATTCAGAAATGGTCCTGCCAAGTAATATTATCGGTTGGTTGTTACCTATCATTGGTAAAGATAGAAAAAAATCAAACATTTATCATGATGCATACTAGGACTTCAAGCAGGAATTTGAGCTTAAGCTACAACGTGACAAATATAATTATGTATGAAACTCAACAAAATAATATAGGACATTCTGGTTCAACACAAGATAAGAGTCAATTAAATTGTAGAAAATAAGAAAAAGAAAAAGGATCATGTTCCTTATTTTAAAGTTAAATTTTAACTAAAAGTTAAAATGTTATTTTAGGAGCTCTCTAATTTTTTTTTTTTTAACTCCAATCACACTCCTTCATTGAGAGAGTTATAAACATTATATTTAAAGGTTTTGACTCTCGTAAATGATGATGTCGATATCTAATGTTTATACTATAATCTTTTTCCCCTAATATCATTGTATAAAAAAATTAACTTTATATTTAGCAAGTCATAAATATTAATAACTATTAAATAATAACAAAAAAATAAAATATTTCTTTAAAATAAAAAATACTTAAATAGAAACCATATATAAAATTTATGACATTAAAGTTTAACGAAGTCATTAGTAGTTATTTCTATCTCTTCATATCTAGGAGTTTTTGACTACGTTTGGTATGCCGTATAAGAGAATGAATAGGATAATATAATACGAAACCAGTGTTTGGTACAACTCGTATTAATTAGCCACCGTATAAGTTAATACGATTGAATGTCTTTATGTGGTGTAGACATGCTAAAATAATACTCTCCAAATTGTGCGTATTAAATATTCGGATAACAAACAATCTTGAAAAGTATACTAATAATACGAAAAATAATAAATAATAATAAATATATAAATAAATTTTAAATAAATATAAATAATAAAATGTCAATAATTAATTAATTAAAATAATAATATACATAATTAATATTTATGATATAAATATTTTTTTTCAACTATTATAATATAATCCGTCTAGTATAATATAGTCGGCGTTTTAATCCGGTTGAGCCCCAAACATCCGCTTAAATAGTTAGTCTATCTGATGGACAAATTAGTCTATCCGGCTGAAATAGTCAATACAATATGGCGTACCAAACGAAACCTTTAAGACATAGCTTAACAGTATATATATATGGTTAGAATTGAATTTTGGGCAGTCACTACAATTTGACTTAAGAACTCATTTATCTCTCCATCAGGAATGCTCTTAATAAATCGGATCTTGTTCTATACATTGCATTCCATTTACATTAATTGGGAGAAGAAATAGGAGAAAAAAAAATCTTCGGTAACATCAAGAATGGGGCCTTGCATAGCCCACTTTGTATGTGCATGATTTTCCATCAAATGCTAGTTCTCTCCCACATGCAAATGAAAGATAAAATTCTCATGCCACAAAAGGATATATATGGTTGCCTTGCCTAACTTATCTCTCTATTTTTCATGGTACTAATGTGAGGCACAAAGTCGCCCAAGATAACTTGGTCACACAGCCATGAAGAAAAAGTTACAGCTTGAAGATGACCATAGAGAAGTAGAAATCCTCAAGGCTGTGGCACAAGCTTGGTACAGTCATTCCGGCAGCTCTAGGCCCATGTCCGAATTTGACACTCGCCGGGGTAACTACAAGGCCAAATTGCCATCAAGGTTCAAGCTTGAAGCAATGAGAAAATCATCATCGTCACCAACAAGTGGTTATGCAAACTGGGATTTTGGGCAGTCACTTTGGGATGCTTATGAGATTGTGGCCGTATCGAGAAGGTTAGAGAAGGGGTTGGTTTTGGATGATCATAACCAACTTATTGAGCAGGATGGTCCATCCAAAGTCCATAGAAGGCGCAGGGAGAGCAAGCACAGCCTTAGAAGATTGTTTAATGTAAGGTCTTCAAGGAGATTCAATGGGGGTGAAATTACAGCTGATAATGATTCGTAATTTTCGTGATTTTTGATCCGTTTTTACGCCTTTGTTGTTGTTGTCAACGTGAATTTTGCAGCTCATTGTAAGAGATTCACATTCAGGCGCATTGTGCACATAACTTTTGACAATAAAAATACGTAACAATGACTTAATTATAATGTTTTTTAAAATTCTTTCATCCGTTGCATGTTTATGTCTAACTTATTTATGTTTCATTAATAATCGCGCTTGATTTTCTTTATTCAGGCCCTTAATTTTGTGTTTTGATGCACTCTAATGTGATCGATATATTGATTTTAATTAAAGTGATAAAATTTTGCAAATATACAATATTGTTACGCCTCTCTTGTGGGAATAACATTGGTGTTTTACATTATGAAGAACGACAACAAAAAAACCCAGACAACAAAAAAACCCGGTAACTAAGTAATTTTTTTATTTAACAACTGAAATACATTTAGCATAACAATACTGATAGACATTAAAAAAGGCAGGAATTTTATTTATATAACTGGTGACATAAGTTCAGCACAAGTTTATATGAGTTACTTCTGCCTGCAAATCATTCACCACCGTGACAACCACCGTGACAACCATCACTTTCACAGGTCCTAATTGGCTTTGAACGTCTTCCACTTGCACAGGTCGAACCCCTTCTTCTGCTGCTCAATGAACTCATCAGCCTCGACATCCACGGTCTCCTCAAACTCCACGCAGTTCCCATTCCTGTCGCACTGTGTGATCCTCTCAGTCACTTCCACTGTCTTGTGCAGTACTTCAGGGATGTGCTGCTGCTTCTTCTGGTGAGGGCCGCCATAATCGTCTCTGACATTGGCCTGGTTGCTGAAGAGGGTCTGCCCATGTGGGTAGTGAGGGATCTCAGTGAGCACACTAGGAGTTCTTGCCATATTATGAACATGAGAGTAGTAGTCTGACCCATTTTGGTGCCTGCTTGGGTAATCATAACTTCTACTCATTGTTCTGTCAACTGCATTCACAAATTGGATCATTTGGAGATTACAACTTCAATTTAAAGGCAGATGGTTTTGTTGCCTTTATTCCAAAATGATAAGGTGCATCTAATTCTCTAACTTTTGCCCATATCAAACAGTTGATTCAAGCATATGAATCTAATAATGCAGAAAAAGTGAGCGAGCCCGAAGATATTATTAGATTTTTTTTTCGAAACTTCCAACTTTCGCTATATAAAATTATAAATGTTAATGTGTTTCAAAATCGATTTTTTAAACCAGAAGATATTATTAGATTCTTTTCAAAGCTTCAACTTTTCGTGAAATAAATGTTAATGCATTTTAGAATCAATTTTTTGGAAAATAACATATCACACCACATATTTTGTATTAGAATCTTGATAGTAAGTAATCTGTATCGTCGGTAGCAACATTGACTCATTTGATTTTTATGCTTGAATGTGTTTTCTAAATTATCTACCAATTTAACATGGAAATAGAGGTAAAAAGATTGTTTCTAGATGAGAGAGGGCTTAAGATTTACATAAATTGGCTTATATGGCTCATTTAAGGAACATGAATTCCAAAATAGCTCTTTCTTAAAAAAGCTATCTAAACTAAACCTCATTTTTATATATTTACACAAATGACCCAATTTTATATACAAAGGAAAAAAAAAAAGCAGCCCCTCATAGCTTCAACATTTCATTTGGACAAGAATTCCACTGGCAGTGTTCTTCTTCCCCTTTCAAGACCAAAACGGTGAAAATCCAAGAGAAGGGCGAAAACCACCCCAGCCCTTCGCTATGTGAACCCAAAAAACTTGCAGACCTTCGTTCTTCCTCGCCTCTAGCGACCAAAACATAAAAAACCATCAACCTCCTTCCATCGCGATATGCTCTTGAACCGAAAAAAAAAACCCAAAAAAGCTTTAGACCGTTAGGTTTCTAGCTGTCGACAAAAACCCAGAAATCCTGCAAAAGCAAAGCCTGAATGTAGATGTTTGAGCCGTGGAGTTAGTTCTCTACTTATCCAGGTAATCCTTTGCTCTTAGTTGCTAGATATTGTTTGAATTTGAGAATTTATTGCTGAAATTTTGTGGTAAAACAATTTGGGGATATTTATGTTTCTTATATTTTCTTGATTAGTAATGTTCATTGTTCAAACTATTGATATGAATTATGAATTGAAGATCACTAAATGTGATCAAGGCTGAAATTCGTTTTGATCCACATATGTGTTGGTTGGTGTTCACTAAGTTTTGTGCTCTGAATTTCATTGTTCTCTAAGGTTCTGTTTGGCTGCCCAGAAACCTTCATAAAGACGTGTTATTTTAGTTTTGAATTTAGAGTCAATTTGAACCCAAATTGATCTTATATTACGAATTCAAGATCACTAAATGTGATCAAAGTTGAAATTTGTTTTGATCCACATATGTGTTGGTTGACCATCACTAAGTTTTTTGTTCAGAATTTTATTGTTTCTCCATGGTTATGTTTTGGCTGCTCAGAAACTTTCGTAAAGAAGTGTCATTTTTAGTTTTGAATTTATATCTTTTGAACCCAAACTGATTTTATTCCATCATTATTTGATCGACAAAATGTCAATGAAGGAGGCACAAAAATATTGCAGCACTGTTCGGGTTTAGAAGGAAAAATAAATGGGTTAGAACTGAAATTTGATGAAGATGTTGTTGCTGCATTGCCAAAGACATGTTCATCATATTCATATGTGACATATTTCTCAAATTGTTCATCATTTGGAGTTAAGCCTGAAGTTGATCCAAGTATTTGATCGCCTCATCAAGCATTGAAACTTTAATAGTCTGTAAATGTTAGTATAGAAAATGCAAAATTAAACCATAATGTCTTCATTACCTTAACCAAATATTGTTTGGGTTTAGAAGGAAAGTATTGTTTCTCCATGGTTCAGTTTTTATATGTTCATTGTTTGATCAACAATAAAAATACTATGCAGATAATTCAAAGGTCAATCAAGCCAATATGCTCACTGGAAATATACAACAATATTGTGTTTCCATCCCCAACATACTTTATCTTGATGGTTGCCCATAGTCCATGTGTTGTCCAAGGGCACCTTGGATTTGAATTTCATTTCATTACTTTCTTTCCATATGTTCTCCATTAATATTCATCTTCATGGATACTAGTTTCAATACTCATAATCTGTAGTATTTATATAAAACTTGCTAAAAGTGTGAGATGAAGTTTTGAATAGTTCTAAATAATGTATCGGTTTTGTGCAGTAATGGACAACAGTGTTCTAATACTATAATGGGAAATGTGTTGAGAAGAGGAAAAATATGACATATGAAGGTGGAGAATCAAAAAGCAGAGTAGTTTCACCTAATATCACAATGGAAAAAATTGTTGCTCGTGTTGCGAAAAATTTCAAGGTTGATGAAAACAAATTTAAAGTTAAGCTGAAGTATTCTATCCCTATTTCATATGTAGAAACAAAACACTTGAGTATTGATGATGGTAATGACTTGAAGTTTTTCATCACCTACAACATACAATTGATCGAATCGAGAGTTGTTCCTTTAATTGTAAGTCTAAAAAGTGTTGAAGTGGATAATGTAGGCAAGTTTATTAGCATTATCATAATGGGGTAGTAGTCAGGAAATGGTGGAATTGACGGCATCAATACAGAAGATGTGTTGGGTAGATGGATGTCCAACCATATTTCACAAGGCTATGGTATGGGGGACATTGGTGTAGTCGGTCCTTTGGGAGTGGTTCATTTGAAAAAATCGAATGAACCAGATCAGTAAGGTCCTCCAACAGTTTTTCAAACATCTCCGACTACTGGTGAAAGGTGCGTTGATGTAGATGGAGCATTTACCCCAAAAATTGAATCAGGAATTAAGAAACAAAAACGGCTAGTTATTTATCATAGTGAAAACAGTTTCCAACACCAATGTGAACATTATCGACGAGGGCTCCAGAGTATAAATTGGACACCGAATTTCAGAAAGGGGCAATTTTATGCTACAAAGACCGCACTTTTGAGAGGCATACAGTTAGCTGCCATTATAGGCACTTTCAAATTAGGATCGGGAAATCAAATAAATTATGTGTGTGGTCAAATGCAAGGATGTAGATTTCCCTTGAATTGTGAAGGGGGCAGGGGCAAAGAATATGATCTGAGAATTTTAGGATTATGCATTACAGTGGCATACATGAATGTGATATGAGGTCTCTCAACAATCCTCACTCTTGAGTAAAGTAAATGATGCAATTGGGCATTATCTAAATCTGGTTGTCGTTAGTGACTGGAACCCGAGCATCAGCAAAGTCATTCAAAAGGTCATTCCCGATACACATCATGGTGTGTGTTTTGAGTATGAGGATGCTCGTACATTATTCACACCTGGGTACATCATTAAAGATATAGAGCATCAATTTGAATGAATATTAGTTATGCTACAACTTGAAAAAAATAAGAAGTTAACATTACAAACACTTAGAGGGTTGGCTTATAATTCATATACCATGCTTGTTACTTATTATTATGAGTTGAAGAAAGAAAATCTATGTACGTTGACTTCAATTCACAAATCTCTAGAAGACCATTTTAAATATTTTTTTTGTTACTTTTAGTCCTTACATTAATAGGTTTAAGTCGTCCATACAGCCTACCTTAGATGTTGATGTGACTCATTTAAAGTCTAAGTATAAGGAAGTTCTTTTGTGGCAACGACATTTGATGGGAATCTAAATATTTATCCCGTTGTTTTTGGATTTGGTGATATACAAACTAAAGCTTCATGGTCTTGGTTTTTGAGTAAAGTAAATGATGCAATTGGGCATTATCTAAATCTGGTTGTCGTTAGTGACTGGAATCCGAGCATCAGCAAAGTCATTCAAAAGGTCATTCCCGATACACATCATGGTGTGTGTTTTTATCACCTTATGTTTAACATGAAAAGTAAGTGCAGAGTAAAGCAAGGAAGTCATATATTATTTCACTTTGAACGTGCTGCCAAATCGTACCGACTTGTAGATTTTGAAATTGAATATAGGAAGATAGATTGTACAAGAGTGTACAAATATCTCGAAGACATTGGTTTTTCGAAGTGTTCTAGGGCTCATTGTGATGGTAGGAGGTATAATGTTATGACGACCAATATTGTCGAATCGTTGAACTCGGTTTTGAGGTTTGCTAGGACGCTTCCACTTGTACACCTAGTTGAACACATTTTGGCGATGCTTCAACGGTGGTTTTCTACAAGGAGAGATAGAGTCTCCAACTGTAAGTCAATTTTGTGCCCCCGATTTTGGTGAGAAAATTGGAAAAACGGGTGATTGGTGCATCTAGGATGAATGTTGATAAGTTTAATGATTTGGAGTACAATGTCATTAACGGGTTATTGAAAGGACTTGTACCTTTGGGGAACAAAACATGACCTTGTAGGAAGCTTTAACTTGAGCAATTACCATTTAAACATGTAATTGTTTTTTGTCTCTATCTCAATCTCCCGGTGTATGAGTTTGTGTCTCCTTATTACACAAGGTCTACTTGCGATGCAGCTTATGCTCAATCCATTTATCCTGTACCGCCTCTTACTGCATGGAATGACACGACCCATCCCAATCCCCCACGGGATTAACACGGGATGTGTCATGCTCTCGTCTAACCCACGTGCCACACTAGGTAACACGAAGGCCAGACAAGAGATAATCTGAAATCTTGAGCCCAATTGGCTCCCAGAGTGCGCCAGGATCAGCCGAGGAATGTGAGGTATCGGCCTCTGCCACAGCCCGCATCTGCGATCAACCTGAAGAGCATTAAAACCATAAAAGCTGTGAGTGAATAAAAATAAATAATTTAATAAAAAATCATTTCATAAAAAGACATTTATGCCCTTCATGTAAAAACTATGCATGCATTCGTAAACTAGTTAATTCAAACATAGTAAAAACCGTTTAGAAAACCAAAGTCATCTCTTTTTTCTCAAATCATTGGGGCCTTAGCCCAAAACCATAAAATCAACCAACTGTGGGAACTCAGCCCAAAACCGTAAAATACCAAAATTCGTAAATCCAAATCCAAGTGTGCCACTACCCAAATCCATAAACACATAAATACCATTTCATAAATCCAATAATTCATGTTTACCAGATACCCATCCTCGGCATCCCAGATGCCTAGCGTCCCAAATGCTTGACGTCACAGATGTCATATCTCACGGTCTAAGAACCGTGTGCTGCCAGGGTCTCTCTGGGTCCATATCTCTGACATCCCAGATGTCTGACGTCCCAGACGTCTAATCATAGCAATCCTGCTCCTGAGTCACTATACGGTCTGGTCGCTCCGTGCAATGACCCCTCGCTGGCAATGGGCCATGACTTCCCCAGTGTCCCAGACATCTGGAGGAGACCATCCACATATCCTCATCTAAGGATGGTAAATGGGAAACACCCTTTTTTAAAACCATTTCAAAACATCTCAAAGGAGCCATCCTCGGAATTTCCATAAAATCATCGTAAATCCGTAAATCCAATATCCATAAATGGGTCCCCGACTCGAAATCACATTTATAAAACACAATTGGGCCCCATGCCTGATTTCGTAAACCAACTGGACCTCCAGCCCGATAATATAACTCAAGTGGGTCTCAGCCCAATTCTTCATTAAATCAAATGGACTTCATGTCCGAGGGTTTCCAAATCAAATGGATCTCATGCTCGAGTTCATCTTTTCAAATCCAAAACCATTTCATCAAACCATCACCGAAAACACAAGCACATACAAATTCAACATAAAATCGTACGCCTCGAAATACATGCAAATATGTAAATCTTAAATACCACAAATATACGTATTCAAGGCATTCAAAGCATAGATATAAAACATATAAAACAGTTATGCATGCATCATATTTATAAAATAAAAGTCTACTCACATGCCGTTCTAACTGCTGCCTCGATACACGTGCCATAAGCCTTTTCGAGGCTAATCACCTTCTCTGGAACTTCCAGACCTGTCCAAATCATACCCGAAGGTCACTAATTACCTCCATTAACCTCTCATTAAATCCCCCTAACTTTCTGGAATTTTTAAACGTATTTAACATAGAACCTAACCTTCAGACATCCAAAACTACATCGAAACGGTGTCCGATCGACACGAAACGTGTCCTAAAATATTTGTTACATCGAAAGGATGAAAGCACGTGTTGACCTTGCCTTGAAATATGGGACCACGTGCCTTCACGCGTCACCCAAAGGAACTGTGCGTGAAACCCACGCGCCTGCTATACTGTCACCTTCAACCTCTTGCCGACCCGGTCCAGACTGGTTCTCTACAACTCCGGTCCAACCGAATCGGCGAGACGGTTCTCCCTTGTTTCTAACCCATTTTCAATCCTTTCAATTCCTACACCTTCGTCTCCTTATTCCCTATCGATCTAAGGTGTCAAAACATGAAAACCAGGTTCATAGCTTACCTTCTCGATCGAAGCTCAACCCAGCCAACCTTCCTCCGTCCAGTTCTCACGATCTTAACCACCTCCAGCCTCGATTCCAAGCCCACTCGATTCGTTTGCCCCTCAGAAACCATTTCCAATTGTTAGGATCACTCAACAACCAACCAAACTTCATTTTCCATTTTCGAATTTAAAACAGAGTTTTCGGTTCCTTACCTTTGAACTGGGCCACCGTGCACGACGATCGACACCATTAGCACCACCCTCATCGTCCCACGTCACTCTCTTTTTCATTCACACACTAAACACAGAAGATGAGGATTGAAAGGGCTAGTGTAGGAGTGGGTATACGAGTTCTAGAGGGTTCACGGGTTCTGGGGAAAAACAAAAGAAAATGATCGATGAAGATAAACCCAAATAAATGGGGTTCTAGGCCTACCAGATGGGTGACACTTGTCACTCATCTGGTAGGTCCTTCCAAAAAGTTTCCCAACTAAATCATGCCACGTGTCAGTTTCTCAGTTTGCGTGCAATAGTGCCGTTTTCCTTTTTAGACACATAACTTTCCCATCGAACCTCCGATTTTGACGTGCCGCATTTCTATGGACTCATAACGTCCCCGATCTACATCACGGTCATCGGTCAAAGTCCATTTGACCATTCAGGTCAAAAGTTAACTTTTCACCCAATTCCCAAGGATAAAATAGACATTTTACCTCGTCCGTCTGCGATCTCTCGACTAATCCCTTATTAGTCCCGCTAATCCATGATTACTCACTAATCCAATTCCAAAATTTGGGACGGGTCGTTACAAACTACCCCCTTACAAAAATTTCGTCCTCAAAATTTCAAACTTATCCAATTCACATCCCAACTATGGAAATCCACGCTCTACTCATGAGTCCACACTCGACCGTATTGTCCACGTCGATATCGCCTGATAGATGCTACTCAACTACGTCAGTAACTCAGACTGACATATTGAACACCATCTTGACAATCATACCACTCTGACACTCTTGACAATTCTGGATTATACGAACACCTTCCTACTGTCACAGCTTGACAACACTACCTTGGTATTAGAGCTCCAACCATCATCTCCAATCATCATTCAGTCACTGACATCACCTCAACAATTGCTACTCGGGTTACGACACCAACTTTGCTCTACTAGAGTCATAGTAAGGGTACCTCGTACCACAACTACCTCAATGTAGCGTAAGATCAACGACAGGATCTCACCTCGCAGAGCCAAGCTCGAATTTGCGGCGTTTATCGGCCTCGATACTCACTTCAATCAACTCCCACAGCGATCCATGTGGACTCTACTAGAGTCATAGAGTAGTCGCTTCATGCGAAGCAACCTAACCTCTCGCATCATCTGTGGTTACCCGAACCACCAACTCGCTCAACGTCGTGGGTAACTGGACCTCATCGAATACTCGTCGAGTAGTGATAACACATCTGCACTGTATGGTTCCCTTAGTCATCCACGACTCTGAGCCACTGCTCACATCAATCACTGAACCCTACTAGATCACTCCGACCCAAACATACGGTATCCAATGTCCAATCCACGTCCTCACCAACCCACTACATCATAACTAAGCCGATAGCGATCACTTCCATCACAATTACAACTGGTGCATCCCATGCACCCCACATATCTCAACTGCCCACAATAGGTCTGGGGCCTACTACAAGCAGTAACTCACTCACGTCAACCAATGCGTATCTATTTGAACCATGTCCACCATCACCACTAGTGCAGCCCCAAGCACACTCAACATTCTCGCACCTACACTGATTACAACATGGCTATAACACGGCTCATAGCCAATCACGCTTCAATTTTTTGAGCCCATCTCTCCAATCTCGTACTAGATAGATCACCACTCCAGGCCTAAAGCATATCCTACTCAATTCTCGGCTATTCATCTTTTCCTAATTTCCACTCTTGGTATCATCTCACTTATCCAACCAGTCATACTTACCATCATAGCGGATTGGCCCCAAAAGGAAGCCAATCCCACCGACGCACCTATCCAAGACAGAGCAGTTCTGACACCACAAATCCAATACATGCTCAAGACAAAGCATATACTCCCATTCGCACATATCCAACTGTTTTGTCAACTCAACATCATTCCACAAGATTCTTCAACTGTCTCACAATACGATTCTCCTCTGCTCCTAAATTAGCATAATCAGCAAGGTAATTCTTCCTTGCAATTCCCCTCGATCGTCACCACACTCCTCAACACCCTGTTCACAACTGAACAACTCAATCAAAGACGAAACACGTCCAGACTGTGGATTTTCTTCAATTACCTCATATCGATCAATTATAGTCACTCCTTGTCATCCTTACCTATCGAGACTCCTTTTCATCCTTACCTATCGAGACTCCCTCGTCATCATTCCCTATGTCATCTCTAGTCTGACGTTAAGCATCGGAAAATTAAGGATGATCCAAGATGATGACATCAAAGTTCATCCTACGTGAGCGTAACACAATCCCCACTATACTCACCACGCTCACCACGCTCACCACTCATTCCTGAGTCGGAACCACATTCACAACTTCTCTTGATTACCCAAAACCAATCAAGGGTCCCTTAACCAATACATGACCAACGTACTAGTGATGACAACATCATCTGCCAGGAGCAAAAAATGGGAAGTCACCCTCAAGAACTTCCGAATCAAGAGAATTTTCAACCATGTTGGAAATAGGTATGCTTCCAACTGGGTGTCAAGTCTACCCTGTGGACTTCCCAAATCCTCGACTCACTTGGACCACCACGTGTCCGCAAACCGTCTAACTCCCAACTCGCCTGTCCATTTATAACCATTTATACACATCCAAAAGGATGTGGGTTGAATCGACATCTTTTATTCACCTAATGTACTGCTCGACTGAAAGGTCACAACAGACTCCTGCTGTGATCAGAAGCCAAGTCTCTGCATACCACCATATCTGAAAATCGACCACTAATCCCCATGCCAATACCTGCATCGTCCCTGTATACCGCTTCGTCCAATCACCACTTATTCATCTATATCATCATTGCATCACCACCACGCGGGTGTGAAATAAACCAATCCTGAATCTCTGATCATACCGAGCAACAATCACGCGCCTCAGCTCAGGTCGGAAGAGCTCTGCCTCCCTCGTACCCTGCAACTCTGGGTACAACCACTCTGACAATCCATACCAAGACCTAACGTCCCTCGAACGTCACCAAACTCTCAACAATCTCAATTACAACCATCTAACTCGCATTTCCCGTACCAACAACTATAGTTGCTTCCAACTAGGGTTATCCTTACTAAGGTTCGCCCACTAAGTCAACTCGCTTCGCCTATCCAGGCCGTCCATCACGAATCGGGGTTCATCTAAATCCGACTGCAGAGGGCAGCAAGGTCCACAATCTGATCGACCCTGCAGTCCTGGCAACAAAGAGTCGCCCAATCCAATAAGCAGCCAAGCCTGAAGTCCTGGCCAACCCAACGGAAAAGTGAAGTCACCTCTTCCAACTAAGAGTATTCTCTGATAATTATTGTAATGCTTAATCCTTTTCTTGAAGCTAACCACTTCCATTGATTCTCTTCGGCTTCCTCTAACTTCAAATAAATTCTTCGTACACTCTTGCTTCACCAATTCCCTTGGTCAACGACCCGAGACTAATCCTAGATCCACCACGCTTCCGCTGCACAACTCTATAAAATCAACCCTGACATGACATGACCGACTAACGGTCTCGACTTCGAAGAGTTGTCAAATCCACCCATCAAACTCCACTAGTCCCCGACTAAGGTTATCATAACTAGGGCTCGACTTCAAAAGTCGTCCAATCTAACCCAACTATCTCCCCCCATCAACTAGGGTTTCCACGATCACTTCACAACTAGGGTTCCCTTCACTAAGGTTTCCCAAGCTCACATCGTAAACTAGGGTTCGAGGAACCCGGTTGTCTCCGGTAGCACAATCTCCAATCGGACCGCCCCAACCATCCCACACTGCCAATTCGTCACATACAACTCTACTCGGGTCGAATCATACTAACTCACAATGTATCGGCGAATCATCCCCTTTCCACGATTCATTTCTACAAACTATCTTACTCTATTGCCCTAACTTCCAGGTTGATGACGGGTTGTTCCTCATAAAGACCCCACATCCTCGGCACATGCGCACACTGCTCTGGTTCCACACTAGAAATCCTTGCTCTGACACCCCTTGATGTCAGGGTACCACATGTAAACCTCGCTCTGAGCGTAATAACCTCGCTCTGATACCACTCTGACACGACCCATCCCAATCCCCCCCTCCGGGATTAACGCAGGATGTTTCATGCTCCCATCTAACCCACGTGCCACACGAGGTAACACGAAAGCAAGACAAGAGATAATCCAAAATCCTGAGCCCAATTGGCTCCCAGAGTGCGCCAAGATCAGCCGAAGAATGTGAGGTATCGGTCTCTGCCACAGCCCGTATCCACGATCAACTTGAAGGGCATTAAAACCATAAAAGCTGTGAGTGGACAAAAATAAATAATTTCATAAAAAACTCATTTCATAAAAAGACATTTATGCCCTTCACGTAAATACTATGCATGCATTCGTAAACTAGTTAATTCAAACATAGGAAAAACTGTTTAGAAAACCAAAGTCATCTCATTTTCTCAAATCATTGGGGTCTTAGCCCAAAACCATAAAATTAACCAAGTGTGGGAACTCAACCCAAAATCGTAAAATACCAAAATCCGTAAATCCAAATCCAAGTGGGCCACTACCCAAATCCATAAACACAGAAATATCATTTCATAAATCCAATAATTCATGTTTACCAGATACCATCCTCGGCATCCCATATGCCTAGTGTCCCAGACGCTTGACGTCCCAAACGACATATCTCATGATCTAAGCAACGCGTGCTGCTCGGAGTCTCTCCAAGTCCATATCTCTGACATCCCTGATGTCTGATGTCCCATGCGTCTAATCATAGCAATCCTACTCCTGAGTCACTATACGTTCCGATCGCTCCGTGCATTGACCCCTCACAGGCAATACACTGTGACTTCCTCAGTGTCCCAGACATCTGGAGGAGACCATCCACATATCCTCATCTAAGGATGCTAAATGGGAAACACCCTTTTTTAAAACCATTTCAAAACATCTCAAAGGGGCCATGCCCGGAATTTCCAAAAAATCATCGTAAATCCGTAAATCCAATATCCATAAATGGGTCCCCAACCCGAAATCACATTTATAAAACACAATTGGGCCTCATGCCCGATTTTGTAAACCAACTAGGCTCTCAGTCCGATAATATAACTCAAGTAGGTCTCAGCCCGATTCTTCACTAAATCAAATGGACTTCATATCAGAGGGTTTCCAAATCAAATGGATCTCATGCCCGAGTTCATCTTTTCAAATCCAAAACCATTTCATCAAACCATCACCGAAAACACAAGCACATACAAATTCAACATAAAATCATACGCCTCGAAATACATGCAAATACATAAATCATAAATACCAAAAATATACATATTCAAGGCATTCAAAGCATAGATATAAAACATATAAAACAGTTATGCATGCATCATATTTATAAAACAAAAGCCTATCCTAACTGCTGCCTCGATACTCACAGACCATCCTAACTGCTGCCTCGATACTCGTGCCATAAGCCTTCTTGAGGCTAATCACATTCTCCAGAACTTCCGGACTTGTCCAAATCATACCCGAAGGTCACTAATTACCTCAATTAACCTGTCATTAAATCCCCCTAATTTTTTGAAATTTTTAAACGTATTTAACATAGAACCTAAACCTTCGGACATCTAAAACTACCTCGAAACGGTATCCGATCGACTCGAAACCTGTCCCAAAATGTTCGTTACATCGAAAGTGAAAACACCTGTTGACCGTGCCTCGAAAGAAGGGCCCACGCACCCTCACTCGCTGCCCAAAGGCACTGCGCGTGAAACCCACGTGCCTGCTACAGTGTCACCTTCAACCTCTCGTCGACCAGGTCCAGATCGGTTCTCTTCAACTCTGGTCCAACCGAACCGGCAAGACCGGTTCTCCCTTTTTTGTAACCCATTCTCAATCATTTTAATTCCTACACCTTCGTCTCTGTATTCACTATCGATCTACTGTAACAAAACATGAAAACCAGGTCCATAGCTTACCTTCCCGATCTAAGCTCAACTCCAACATTCATTCGTCCAGTTCTCACGATCTCGGCCACCTCCAGCCTTGATTCCAAGTTCACTCGATTCGTTTGCCCCTCAGAAACCATTTCCAATTTTTAGGATCACTCAACAACCAACCAAACTTGATTTTCCATTTTCGAATTTAAAATAGAGTTTTCGATTCCTTACCTCCGAACTGGGCCACCGTGCACGACGGTCGACACCATTAGCACCACCCTCATCGTCCCACGTCACTCTCTCTTTTTCATTCACACACTAAACATAGAAGATGAGGATTGAAAGGGCTAGTGTATGAGTGGGTATCCGGGTTCTAGAGGGTTCACGAGTTCTAGGGAAAAACTAAGAAAATGATCGATGAAGATAAACCCAAATAAATGGGGTTCTAGGCCTATCAGATGGGTGACACTTGTCACTCATCTTGTGGGTCCTTCCGGAAAGTTCTCCAACCAAATCCGTCCACGTGTAAGTTTCTTAGTTTGCGTGCAATAGTGTCGTTTTCCATTTTAGACCCATAACTTTCCCGTCGAACCTCCGATTTCGACGTACCGCCTATTTACGGACTCGTAACGTCCCGATCTACGTCACAATCATTGGTCAAAATCCATTTGACCATCAGGGTCAAAAGTTAACTTTTTGCCTAATTCTCAGGGGCAAAATCGTCATTTTACCTCGTCCGCCCGCAATCTCTCGACTAATCCCCAATTAGTCCCGTTAATTCACGATTACTCACTAATCTAATCTCGAAATTTGGGACGGTTCGTTACATAGAATACTCCTGAAGAAATTCGTAACTTTGTTCTTCTATCTCCCGTTAGCAAAATTATGTTGGATTGACAAAACAATATATGCATACCATCACAAGGAGAGATCACAAAGAAGCGGTTGTGCTACAGATGCGGTGTATATGGCCATTACCAGGTAACTTGTAGAAACATAATCCCTCTGATAACTGAAGATTTGAAAGATGTAATTTGTTTAATATAATGTGCTATTGACCAAGAGTTTTGCATATTTTGGGTTAGCTAAGTACTTTTATGGATTTACTATTTCGCTGAAAAAATTAGGTGTTTGCAATGATTTAATGTTGTATTGGTAGTTATAGGTTGGAATAATTGTTTTACATTGTAATGTAATATGTGGCTTGCTGCCAAGACCATAAGATATGATGGAACTATTAAGGGGATATGATGTAAGTGATATTATGAGGATATGGGGATGGATAAGAAGGTAATATGATAAATGTAACTTTCAAAGCACTCATCTGTTTGTAATCATCTAAGGTTTTTTTTTTTATCGAAGACATGTTATGAGAAAATCAAGCAGCATTTAATTCTTATAAATCTTGTTAAGCTTTCTAATATATAAAAAGAGCCAGCCATTTATGGAAATCAAGGAAATAAAAATTGGAATCAAGAACTTTGGTGCACGTCACATTCACCTTACTACCTTACCTATTCTCATGAACTAGCAAAGATTCACATTCCAAGTTAGATACAATTGCCAAATGCCAACAACCCTCAACTAATCCATACACAAAACATAAGCAAGAAAACCTTCAAAACTTGGAAAACAAAACAAATCAAAGCAACAATTTTCGTAAATATGCCAATCATATCATACTTCTTTGTTGATCAAACATACCAATCTCTTACAAAAAGAAAGCTTCTAAAATGTTGCAATCATATCCATGTCAATAACGATATTGGTACAACAAACATATACGAAAAAATAAAGTAAAATATTCATGTTGAACTTCAACAGTGCCTACTGGTCATTAATGCCTTGACCTCTTCAATAATTAGACTTCCCCATGCCCCATTCTGTTGATACCATATCGACCGACCACCTAAGCACAGGGCCCGGTAGGACAAGAAGGACACCCACCGATTCTCCGATCGGCACCCCAGCGTGGCCCGCCGATCGGCAATGACCTGCAGGCCTGTCATTCGGCACCTGACATGGTACAGACGCCAGTTGGCCGCGACAGTCACCTAACCAACTCTGCCATACCAACTCCCTGACGGAGGCAAGTTGGGACTCCAGCTGACGCCTCCTCCGGATGTCCAGGACTTGTCAGACAGCTCTCAGCCACAAAGCACCACCTGCTCCCGCAACAGTAGCCCACCTACCGCAGTTATGGCCACTATAAATACCTCGAAACCCTTCACAAAGGTAAGACACTCAGAACCGATCCAGAGCACTGTATTTACTTGCCCCTCGGCACTCAGATACTAACTTTGGCATCGGAGCCCCTTTGGCCGCCACCACACCAGTGTCTAGTCTTTGCAGGACTCCTGCCTAACAGCAACGACCCCCAGCGGTCCCAAGACACCACACGGCTGGTCCTAGAACCCCCAGCGGGTCTCATCGAGTTGGTCATTTAAGGATCAAACACATTCTTATCAACCGCTTTAGCAAACTTCATAAAAAAAAAAAATTAAATCCTCCTTCAACGTATCGAAGTCTCATCCTCGCCATCTCACGGACTATTTGAACTCCCAAACCGAAATTTCAGCTACATTTTTTAATTTTGTCTTCATCTCCTTAATGGCATGAAGATTGTGCCTAGCAAGGTGCATATTTCTGATTCCTCTCTCCCTTACTTGCTTGAGACATTATTGGTCGGACTTGATATGTTTCACCACATTCTGGTGCATCATTTTCCATATCCTTGTGTTTTGGAAGTTTTCTTCTAAAGACTTTGTCAAGCATGAAAAAGGGATTTTTGTGTTTACCTGCAAGAGGGCAAATTCATGAGAAGCCAGATTCAAAGTGGGAGGAGGTAGCAGGAAGGTAGACGTTGTTGTGTCTTACTCATCTTCATATGGTAGTGTGGGTGGAATTTTTTTCATGAACACTCAGGATAGTTCATCATTTTTTCAAAACTGGAAGTGCTTTGAGGTGAAGGGGTCATAGCTACAAATATAGAAATGGAAGATCTGTGAGGGTGGAAAGATTGAGCCACTAGCAAGATCCATGCACTGTGAAATCTTTATAATAGTATGGTTTGGCGGGTATGTTCTAGGCAATTAACTAATTTTTTTTCCCTCCAAATCTTTATGCTTTGGCGTTGAATTTCCTGCTACCGAATCTTATTGCCGATAATGTGGCAATTGGTTACTTGTTAACATTTGTAAATAAAATATTAAAGTTTAGGAAGTTAAGTTAAAAGCTACATCAATTGGTTAGTGATGAATCTCCAAATCTTCAGCATGTGTTAGACTCACCCATGTAATGGAAGATATGAAGGTGGCATGTTAGACTTACAAAAAGAGATTGTGAGGTGCGTATGGAGTTGTTGTACCCAATATGCACCAAGTAGGTTTCAAAAATATTTGAAGAATAAGAGGTTTGGTATAAAAATGTCACTTCATTATTTGGGTGTGTCATATCCAAGTACAAAAAGGTCTCATCCTTTTGTTTGGAGTGTCATAGTAGGTCTCTTCATTCTTTGGGGCGTGTCATGGCCGTGTGGCATTTCACTTTTTGTGAAAGCATTTAATAGTTCATTTTGAAATATAAATGTAGATGTAATTTAATGAGTTCTAAACCTATGTTGCGGAACACCCTCGACATTGTTCTTGATTTCAAGGTTTCTGACTCATGCCCTCAATTTCTGATTCTACCCTACAAGGGCTGTCATAGCTAATGCTAAGTTAACGACAGGACTCCTCAGCTCACCAACATCCAACCCTCGAGGAATGGTCAACTCCAGCAGAGCAAAAGAATCATCATCTTCATCGATAGGGCACTGACTTAGCCCCTCATCACGGTTATCCGTCCCACCCAAATTTTCTTCCATCTCGTTAGGAACTAAGTTTATCACCTTCACCTGCAACAAAGTAAAAGAACAAATGCATGACCGAAGTGGTAAGTACAAGAATAATGTAATCAAGTCTAAGTCATATCATATTACAAACCTTGTCGTATTGGAAAATTTACCTTTGTATTTTATGGAAATTGGCTTTCTTTCCTGCCGATGCCAATTTCCAATGCAATAACAAGGGCAATCCAGGTTTTCTATTCAATTGAGCGCACTTCATTTCAGTAAATTCCAGTAAGCATTCAAAAATCCATACCTAACAAGTGAAAAAACAGAAAGAACAACCAATCCTCTTAGGTGTGCACAAAGGAATTAAATATATATAAATAATTACTTCAATATAAAAAGGCTACATACCAAAATTGAATGTGAGAACTCTCTGATCTTGTAGTCATTCCTACTGATCCCTCGTCCTTGAGCTCCCACTTCATCTTTATCCCTTTCAGATGCAACATCTTCACTATCTTCATCTTCTCCCTCACCCACTCTATCATTTTTTCCTTTCAAGCTTCCAGCACCATTTACTTTCCATTTACCCTTCACATCATGCCCATCTTCCTTCCTCCTTAGTTTTTGATACTTTGGCATAAGAGGCCTTACTAGTGAGTCATTTGTCTTTGCAAAGGACACTTTTCCCCAAGGATATTTGTTCCAATTGTCTCTATTTTCAACAAGTTCAAAGAACATGCAGCCAATAATACATGTTTTATCCCTTCCCAATAGTATCGTTTTTGCATAGTATACAAGGGCAAGCTTAAGTTGATCCTTTTGAACTGTGCAACCATCTAATGCTAACTCCAGTTCAAAAATTCTCACTCTACTCTTTTCGGGGAAATAGATATCCTTCAATTGTCCAGCTTCTTGTCCTTACTCCAAAAAGTTTGGCTTCTCACCATCGCTAAACAACCCCGTTATCACACAAAATTCTTGAAAGGTGGTCTATTTCGCTTTATAACCCAAAAGAAAGCAAACACCTTCACATCCATTCATTTGATTACCTCTAATCTTCCTAACCATTAGCCTGTCCACAATCGGGTTGGACCAATTCAAGTTTTCTATTCCCAACAGCTTCCCAAAACATGTGTTCTCAAATTGCTGAAGTTGTTGACTTGTAAGCTTTTTCGTAATCAATCCTAATGTACACTTCAGATTACACCTAGATTGTACCTTTGTACTCAATAACTCAGTTGGATTAACCACTAGCTTGTACTTAGTTTTCATGACCACTGCAGTAAAAAATAAACTTATATGGACACCATTTAGGCAAACACAGAACACAATATTATCATAAAGTTATACTTTGCAATTTTGAGACCCATGAGTGTGGGGAAAATCAAATGTAAATGTTTCCAATGATAAAACAAAAGACTACTAGATTGATACTATACTCCACTAATTGAACTCGTTAATTTCTCCTCATTTTGGTGTTTAACCTAAACTGCTTACTCCTTTGGAACTCTAACAACAATTTTAAAAACGACTTTTTCCTTTCTAGAAGATACAAAATTTCATCAATAGAATGAAGTTAAAAAGTCAAGATAAGTTAGGGCGACCTTGATAACAAACATTAATATTGCCTCCTAATAATCAGGTTTGACATCATCAAATTCATGGTCATGATTATATTCAAATACATATTTTTGAAAAGAAAAAAAAATACACTAAGCAATTGTACTTCGTACTCCTAAAGAGTTACTATGTATTTTCGTAAATGGAAATTTCTTCAATATTTCTTTTACAAGATTAGATTAGGGAAGCAAGGATAAAATGTCAATGATCGCCTTTAAATGTAAACCTTACTTTATCATTTACTAAAACATAAACAAATTAATTGTTGGTTTCTAACTCTTACTGATTCCATTCCATACACCGAAATGCATATGGATGGGAGCTAGATTGATCTTGGTAAGTGCTCTCTTAACTTCTTAAGCATGAACAATGTAGGTAAATGCCTGTGAATTATACACCTAGACCCTAAAGATGCTCAACAATGAGTTATACGAGTAAATGTGTAATGACCCGTCCCGAATATCGGGATTGAATATTAATTAATTACGAATTAGAATGACTAATCGGGGATTAGTTGAGTGAAATCAGACGAAACGTGCAAAATGACCGTTTTGCCCTTGGCGTGGGCAAAATGTTGACTTTTAGTTCGGGCGGTCAAATGGACTTTGAACGATGACTGTGACGTAGTTCGGGACGTCACGAGTTCATAGACAGGTGGCACGTTCAATTCCGACATTCGTAGAGAAAGTTATGATGTTCGGAAGTTGAGGGGTATTTTGGTAATTTGGCATAGTAGGGGCCAAATGTTGACTTTTTGGCCGGGAAGTCCAATGGACGAGGGCCAAGGACCGTTACGTAGGTCTCGTCGATGCGAATCCAACGACAGACGGCATGCCGAAATCGGAGATTCGACGACGAAGTTATGGTCACGGAATCGGGCTCGACTAACCGAACGAACCGGGATTAAAATAATATTTTAATGTGAACAGTACCCGGTGACTGTGCACATCCGGATGAGTGACAAGTGTCACCCATCCCTTGTTTCCAGCTCCATGTTTCCCTCCCAACACCATCATCACCCCTAATCATCATGTTCTCCACCATTTTCCTTTATTTTCTTTGAAATTTCTTCAAACCGTGCACATTTTGGGGAGGGATTGAACTGGGAGAATTGGCTCCCTTTCTCTGCCGCTTTTGTGAGAAAAATGAGAGTTGGAATGACTGGACTAACAAGGGAAACACGAGGGGTTGTGAGTGTGAGGAATTCTGGGTTTCGAATTTTAGAAATTTTGGGGGGAAAATTCGAAATGGAAGAATTAGGCCGTGAGGATCGCAACTGAGCTTACCTTCAGCTTTCTGGGAGTTCCACGATCAGAATTGTCGAAGGAACGAAGGGATTTGGCCACCAATTGGCTCTGATCACACTTGGTGACAGAGGAGGAATTTCGAAGTTGTGTCGAGGAATTGGAGGCTTCGATGGATGAAATTGAGCTGGGGATTACGTTCCTGAGGATCCCACGATGCTTCTGGAAGGATCAATTGAAAGAAAACGGTTGTGTTTGGCTGAACTCCATGGTTGCACAGTACACAGATGTTCGAGTTTGAGTCGTGAAGATTGAGCAATGGATTGATGCAATTGAGTTGGGGGAAAGGTTTACCTGAGATCAATAAAGCTTCTTGATGAATCAATTTGGGGAAATCTTGTGGAATTGAGGTAATTCGACTGATGAACAGTGGCCGGAGGCCCTTCGATTGTTCATCCTTGATCGTGAGGATTGAGGTAATGTTGCAAGTAATTGATGTTACAGAACCCTAATTGAACTTATGACGAAACTCACTGAATGCTCAATTGATGAAAACAGTGTGGAATTGACTGAAAACCAGCCGGGTCTGATCGCGGGTTAAACGACCCGTTTACCAGACAAACGGGCTTGAACGACGACACTGTAGCTGGCGCGTGGGTTTCACGCGCAGCCACTCACGGCGGCGCGTGAGGGCGCGTCCGGCCTAGTCTCAAGGTGAGGTCAACATGACTTTTGATCCTCTCAGTGTAACGAACATTTTGACGTTGATTTCGGTGAAATCGGATATTGTTTCGATAATGTTCCGCGTATCCGAAGTTTTGTTTTACGAGTTAAATACGTATTTAAATTCCGGAAAAATTGGGGAAAATTATATGATGTATTTTGAGATGTTAGTAACCCTCTATAATGATTTTGGACAGGAGTTGTGATTTCCAGAATTTACGGAAAAACGTGCAGCTCGGAAACGAACCGTTTTGAACGGTGTGTGTGAGTGGACTTTTGGTTTTCTAACTGTGATGCATGCATATATGATTTAAAATGCTTTATTATATGATTTGATATGCTTTGGCATGATTGGTATTTCAATTCGGTGATTTCTCAGTTTTGTGATTATTATATTATTATATTCTGGCACGATTTTCGAGAAATCATGAAATTGGTTAAAAATGATATTGTGGGCGTGAGAACCCAAGTAAATAATGATTTTGACTCGGATTTGGAGTTACATGTGAATTTGATGATTTTTGGTATCCTCGTGATTTTGTGATTATTTTAATCAGTCTTTCGGGCACGTTTTACGAGGAACGTGCAAATGATGTTTTGGGCTAAGCCCGGATTGAAAATGATGTTTTGACTCGGGTTTTGAGTCAGGAAGTTGAAAATGATATTTGGACTCGGATTATGAGTCAGTGATTGATTTCATGGATTTACGTGATCGTGGCAACTCGGGTTTACGGTTGCACGGATTTACGTAATATTGATATTTTGGGCTTGAGACCCAATGGAATTGTGATTTTGGTTGGAATTGTATTTCCATGTGATGACATGATGATATTGATGATTTTCGGATTTATAAAGTAAATCGGGACTTGGGGCTGAGACCCTGTATTGAAAATGATTTTGATTTAAATGCAACTGTTTTTCACTGGTTTTTGTGATGATGATATGTTGCGGATAATTAGGGCTTTCGGGTGGAAAATATGTTTTTCCCCGGAGTGCACCCTGGAGATAACGCTCGCCTTCGGGATGGAAGTGTTTACCCCGAAGAGGTCACGTAGCACGATCTTTGTCTTGCAGCCCAGGGGAGGCTTGACTCAGATCAGATGTGCTGGATTATATGGATCGGTAAGTGATGTGTTCACGAGATCCGGATCGTCGGCTGGTGAGGGTTTTTCCCAGCGACGGATTGCTGACTGATGATGTGTTCACAGCAGCGGATGCTCGGATTTTGAGCGGTCCTTGAGCCTATTGATATGCACGCGTTGCAGGGATAAACGTGACTCTAAGCAACAGGATATGGAAATAAGTCCCGTGGTTTATGGAAAATGATTTTGAGGAAACCGTGGTTTAGCGGTTAAAATGATTTAAAGAAATTGTGAACTTTTGAGATGTTAAACTGATTTGGTGAACATGAGTTTTTGTGGACCATGGGAAAATATGTTTTGATTTTATCGGTCCACTGTTCATACTTGAATGATTTCATACTATTACTCATGTTTTACGATATGCATGCAAGTTTGTGAAAACTGGAGGGTAAGAATGTATTTTGGTAAATGTTTTTATAAGAGGTCATTTTTGTCCACTCACACCTTTTCTGTTTTGTTAACCTTTCAGGTCGTGGCGCGTTGATCGAGGCTATTCTAGAGGTGGAGGTATGTGCGGGCACAGGCGCAAAAATTCCCTTGTCTGGCAGGTATTGAAGGGTAGTTTCGGACTTTCAGTTGACTTGTCAGACGGGAGCAGGACCGTGTACGGTTTTTAACGTCCAGTTGGGACGGGTCCTGTCAAGTTGGTATCAGAGCACTAGGTTGCTGATGCTGTTGCCATGCCATACCTCCGGAACGTGAGCCTCGTGCGCGACCTGGTAGTGAGATGGGTATATTAGGGTATTTGAGACCTTGTGATTAATCTCGGAATGTAATTGACCTTGGTTTGTGGGTCAGATATTAATTTGTGTAGCTACGGCTTACTAATTGTCGAATCGGTATTCTTGTGGGTCCTAGGATTTGTTGGATCCAGAGGCTTGGAAGGTAGCACAATTGGGTAGGTTGGACCCAGGATGAGATTATTCTCAGTAATTCCTTGTGCGAAATGTGAGTTCCCAACGTCTAGAGTGTGTTGGGGTATTCCTAGGTTTGGAATGTGGTATTGATGTGGTTCACCGGCGGTAATTTACTGGGTGACCGGGTATGCCAGGGATGGCGTGGATGATTGGGGCAAGAATTCAGTTAGGACTCGAGATGAGTCATGGTAATATCTTAAGTCTCAGGAGCTGTCGGGTTTTGAGGGACCCTAGGTAGTAATCGCGGAACCTAAGGTGGGATGTTCGGTTCGGAAATGTGTGCTGGCGGGTGGTTTGACTCTTAATGACTTTTCGAAGTCGAGACCGAGTGACGATTGTGTCAGGTATAGTCATGTCAGCGTTAGTGGTGGAACTGCAATCCACAGTCGGGGTTGGTACATGTCGATGGAATCCCAGAGTGGGGATACATGGTAGTTGTACGTGTACTTGATTCCATTGGATGTGGAGTCTCGATAGTGATGTCTGGTGGTTAGGTCTGCACGAGTTTGTTGCAGGCACTACTACCGAGAGTGGTTGTTGAGAATTGGGGGACGTTCGGGGGACGTTTCTTTTTCTCACATAAGTTGTCAGGGTGACTGTACCCAGAGTTGTCAGGTACGAAGGGGGCAGAGGTTCTCCTATTCGAGCAGAGGTACGGGGTCGTCGCTTGTTATGAGCGGAGATCCAGGGCTGTCAGTGTTGCACACGGTGTGCTCATACTAATATTGATGTTTGGGTGCCAGTGTTGGTGCCGGTGTTGTGCGGACGATGAGTCACGAGTCGGGTTGTGACTTCGTCGAGTTGGGTATGTGTCAATAACCAGTCCAAAGGGGACACGTGGTTGGTGTCCGAGTTCGATGGTTCCAACATGGTTGGACCTACGGAATCATGAGAGGTTGTGTTTGAAGAGGATTGCGGGTTTTCCGCATGGGGATTAGGTATTCTGAAGTCATCAAGGGTGATTTCTTATTTTCTGCTTGGTGGCAGACAATGTTGGGTTACCTGGCGTGGGGAGTGCAGTGAGTTTTGTTTGCATCCACGTAGGATGAATATTGGTGTCATTGTTTTGGATCATCCTTGGTTTTCCCTAGGTGGGATGGCAAGGATAGATACGAGGTAATCAGTAAGGGTGTAAGACCCTGTGGTTCCTAGTTGTTGACTGTGTGGATCCTAGGAGGATCGGGTTAGTGATGTCGTGGACTTTGGGCATTGTGACGATCTAGAATCGTGATGTTCTCGGTCGGCTGACGTCGTAATGGATCTGGGTCATGCTTTCGATGATCTAGATTGGGTGAGAGTTTATCACTCTTAAGTCGGTATGTGAGTCATAAATGACGGGACTGAACTTCTTTTCGAAGTGGAGCCCCTTATGGTATGTTACTCGAGCGAGTAGGTTTTCGACGGGGTCGAATTTGGTCAACCTTAGAGTTGTGACGGATGGGATTGGCTTCCTTATGAAGTCCATCAGATGTAATGTGTTACTCGCTTGAACTGATAACCGATAGGATCGGTTTTGGTGTGTCCGAGTGGACGTGAACCAGATTTCGGGTTTTGGAATCGAATTTCTGGGTGACGATTCAGGATTCGATTCAGGAACTTGAAAGTGGAATACTGGATTTGGGTGCTGAATGATTATTCCAAATGCTAGCTTACGGAATAATGATTTCGGATTCGGATTTGGACATGAATTAAAAACTGTGATGTATGGATTTGGATTCGGGATTTCTTACGAAATTGCGAATTCGGATTTGGTATTGAAACTAGCTGATTGGTGGAGTTTCGATTTGTCTCTTGCTGGTTTGGGCAAATGGACTCCATTATTGGAACGTGTTTGGCTATGACCTAGGTGGTTGTAGTCTGGTCAAGGGATAGATGTACGTACCTTATACGTGGTTTGGGGTACGATATTTTGCAGATTTGTGGTGGCCGGGGTTGATGTGAATCCCGGGAGAACTAGGCGTTCTTCCCTGTGGACACGTTGATGTGTCATTTTGAGTGTTGTCATTTGGCGAGGTGTTTTCGGGTAGCATAGGACAAGGATTGTCGATGTTAGCAAAACCCTCAGGCTTTTTACTTTTGCCTTACCTGGTTTGGGATCGACCATATTGGTCTATGGGTCGAGTACTAGGGTCCAGCTGTAGGATCTTGCTTGGTGTACGATGTACGGTATCATATAGACGAGGGTACTTGATACCTAGTAACGGTACGTGGGATGTACCAGTGTTGTGTCGATAAACGTGTTGGTGTTTGGCTTAGTTCCAATACCATTGGTTGTGGATGTGAATGTGAACTGGACTGAACACGATGCACTGGGCAGAGTGATTCTGACGATTACAGTGATTGTTTGAGCAGGTGCTCTTAGCCAAGGTTGGCAAGTATAACTCTAGTGTTGAGTTGTGTGATTACTGCTAGGCTTGTGTTCAACTTGTTCCAGATACACCGTCTGATTGAGTGTGATGACGGTATGCGTATACTCAGGATGAGTGAGTTGGTGGTTGGTGTGACCGCAAGTTGCTTTGCGGCGAGATGTTACCTTGTCGTGACCTTACCAGCATCTGGGATCGCTGAGGGGGTGACAATTGTGGTAACTACTGTAGGTATTTGTCGCAGGATTGAGTTTGCCCTGCGAGGGGAGATCATGTTGATGATCATATGCTACATTGACGGACGTTGTAGTATGATGTGTTGTCACTGATTTAGTACTGATTGGCGCTTTACTAGGGTGGTAAAGCTTGGTAGTGACAGTTTGGCTTGTGGTGTCGGCTTGGACTAACTAGTGAGTTTTGGTGACTCTCTATGAGAGCGAAGGTCAGGGCACATTAGTGATTACGTGGGGCCGTCAAGCTGAAAGAGTCAGCTTAATGGTGACATTGCAAATTTCGGTGATCAATTTCACTCGAGGTGGTCGAGTGTAGTTAGTACGATGTGCATCTGTGATGTGACGTCTGAGTGCAGACGAGTTCTGTGTTGGCTAGTGGGTGTACAGGTGTACACATATTGTGAGGCCCATCTATTTTCCACGAGGTAGTTGTGGAATACGAGTAGTTGGAATTTCGGGGACGAACTTCTTTAAGGAGGGAAGATTGTAATGACCCATCCCGAATATCGGGATTGAATATTAATTAATTACGAATTAGAATGACTAATCGGGGATTAGTTGAGTGAAATCAGACGAAACGTGCAAAATGACCGTTTTACCCTTGGCGTGGGCAAAATGTTGACTTTTAGTTCGGGCGGTCAAATGGACTTTGAACGATGACTGTGACGTAGTTCGGGACGTCACGAGTTCATAGACAGGTGGCACGTTCAATTCCGACATTCGTAGAGAAAGTTATGATGTTCGGAAGTTGAGGGGTATTTTGGTAATTTGGCATAGTAGGGGCCAAATGTTGACTTTTTGGCCGGGAAGTCCAATGGACGAGGGCCAAGGACCGTTACGTAGGTCTCGTCGATGCGAATCCAACGACAGGCGGCATGCCGAAATCGGAGATTCGACGACGAAGTTATGGTCACGGAATCGGGCTCGACTAACCGAACGAACCGGGATTAAAATAATATTTTAATGTGAACAGTACCCGGTGACTGTGCACATCCGGATGAGTGACAAGTGTCACCCATCCCTTGTTTCCAGCTCCATGTTTCCCTCCCAACACCATCATCACCCCTAATCATCATGTTCTCCACCATTTTCCTTTATTTTCTTTGAAATTTCTTCAAACCGTGCACATTTTGGGGAGGGATTGAACTGGGAGAATTGGCTCCTTTTCTCTGCCGCTTTTGTGAGAAAAATGAGGGTTGGAATGACTGGACTAACAAGGGAAACACGAGGGGTTGTGAGTGTGAGGAATTCTGGGTTTCGAATTTTAGAAATTTTGGGGGGAAAATTCGAAATGGAAGAATTAGGCCGTGAGGATCCAATTGAGCTTACCTTCAGCTTTCTGGGAGTTCCACGATCAGAATTGTCGAAGGAACGAAGGGATTTGGCCACCAATTGGCTCTGATCACACTTGGTGACAGAGGAGGAATTTCGAAGTTGTGTCGAGGAATTGGAGGCTTCGATGGATGAAATTGAGCTGGGGATTACGTTCCTGAGGATCCCACGATGCTTCTGGAAGGATCAATTGAAAGAAAACGGTTGTGTTTGGCTGAACTCCATGGTTGCACAGTACACAGATGTTCGAGTTTGAGTCGTGAAGATTGAGCAATGGATTGATGCAATTGAGTTGGGGGAAAGGTTTACCTGAGATCAATAAAGCTTCTTGATGAATCAATTTGGGGAAATCTTGTGGAATTGAGGTAATTCGACTGATGAACAGTGGCCGGAGGCCCTTCGATTGTTCATCCTTGATCGTGAGGATTGAGGTAATGTTGCAAGTAATTGATGTTACAGAACCCTAATTGAACTTATGACGAAACTCACTGAATGCTCAATTGATGAAAACAGTGTGGAATTGACTGAAAACCAGCCGGGTCTGATCGCGGGTTAAACGACCCGTTTACCAGACAAACGGGCTTGAACGACGACACTGTAGCTGGCGCGTGGGTTTCACGCGCAGCCACTCACGGCGGCGCGTGAGGGCGCGTCCGGCCTAGTCTCAAGGTGAGGTCAACATGACTTTTGATCCTCTCAGTGTAACGAACATTTTGACGTTGATTTCGGTGAAATCGGATATTGTTTCGATAATGTTCCGCGTATCCGAAGTTTTGTTTTACGAGTTAAATACGTATTTAAATTCCGGAAAAATTGGGGAAAATTATATGATGTATTTTGAGATGTTAGTAACCCTCTATAATGATTTTGGACAGGAGTTGTGATTTCCAGAATTTACGGAAAAACGTGCAGCTCGGAAACGAACCGTTTTGAACGGTGTGTGTGAGTGGACTTTTGGTTTTCTAACTGTGATGCATGCATATATGATTTAAAATGCTTTATTATATGATTTGATATGCTTTGGCATGATTGGTATTTCAATTCGGTGATTTCTCAGTTTTGTGATTATTATATTATTATATTCTGGCACGATTTTCGAGAAATCATGAAATTGGTTAAAAATGATATTGTGGGCGTGAGAACCCAAGTAAATAATGATTTTGACTCGGATTTGGAGTTACATGTGAATTTGATGATTTTTGGTATCCTCGTGATTTTGTGATTATTTTAATCAGTCTTTCGGGCACGTTTTACGAGGAACGTGCAAATGATGTTTTGGGCTAAGCCCGGATTAAAAATGATGTTTTGACTCGGGTTTTGAGTCAGGAAGTTGAAAATGATATTTGGACTCGGATTATGAGTCAGTGATTGATTTCATGGATTTACGTGATCGTGGCAACTCGGGTTTACGGTTGCACGGATTTACGTAATATTGATATTTTGGGCTTGAGACCCAATGGAATTGTGATTTTGGTTGGAATTGTATTTCCATGTGATGACATGATGATATTGATGATTTTCGGATTTATAAAGTAAATCGGGACTTGGGGCTGAGACCCTGTATTGAAAATGATTTTGATTTAAATGCAACTGTTTTTCACTGGTTTTTGTGATGATGATATGTTGCGGATAATTAGGGCTTTCGGGTGGAAAATATGTTTTTCCCCGGAGTGCACCCTGGAGATAACGCTCGCCTTCGGGATGGAAGTGTTTACCCCGAAGAGGTCACGTAGCACGATCTTTGTCTTGCAGCCCAGGGGAGGCTTGACTCAGATCAGATGTGCTGGATTATATGGATCGGTAAGTGATGTGTTCACGAGATCCGGATCGTCGGCTGGTGAGGGTTTTTCCCAGCGACGGATTGCTGACTGATGATGTGTTCACAGCAGCGGATGCTCGGATTTTGAGCGGTCCTTGAGCCTATTGATATGCACGCGTTGCAGGGATAAACGTGACTCTAAGCAACAGGATATGGAAATAAGTCCCGTGGTTTATGGAAAATGATTTTGAGGAAACCGTGGTTTAGCGGTTAAAATGATTTAAAGAAATTGTGAACTTTTGAGATGTTAAACTGATTTGGTGAACATGAGTTTTTGTGGACCATGGGAAAATATGTTTTGATTTTATCGGTCCACTGTTCATACTTGAATGATTTCATACTATTACTCATGTTTTACGATATGCATGCAAGTTTGTGAAAACTGGAGGGTAAGAATGTATTTTGGTAAATGTTTTTATAAGAGGTCATTTTTGTCCACTCACACCTTTTCTGTTTTGTTAACCCTTCAGGTCGTGGCGCGTTGATCGAGGCTATTCTAGAGGTGGAGGTATGTGCGGGCACAGGCGCAAAAATTCCCTTGTCTGGCAGGTATTGAAGGGTAGTTTCGGACTTTCAGTTGACTTGTCAGACGGGAGCAGGACCGTGTACGGTTTTTAACGTCCAGTTGGGACGGGTCCTGTCAAAATGCACCAGGACATAGTTCAAGGATACAAAAGTAATGGAAGGTATGCCTCCTACATACTTGCACTATATTGGCCCTTTTCAATATCTAACAAACTTGTTCATGTATACTGATTAATGGGACAACAGCTTGGCGAGTTTCATATGGCTTGTTCATTGCATTATGGCCCTATAAAGATTGTCCATTTTCACCAACCACATGCTCCAATGTTCGTCAATACAGTTAGAACACTCTCAGGTAGACTTAATGGTGGGGAATGTATACAATCAAAGAAACAGAAAACAACTGCTGTCAACCAATTAGTTTAACAATCACTATAAATGACATAGAGGTGCACTCTAACAAATCCAGTCCTAGGTATGAAGAAAATTTGATAAAATGACAAATTCAATCCTAGATATAAATGTAAACTTAATAAAATGAAAAATTCAATCATAAAGGCATTCAAACTTAGTTATGAAGAAAATTTGATGCAACAAGACACTAAAAATTGGTACCCACCTTCAATGCAATCGTCGCAAGGAACCACGAAGATGCCGACGTTCTCGTTGTCTAGTACCCACCTTCAATGCAATCGTCGCAAGGAACCACGAAGATGGCGACATTCTCGTTGTCCAGTACCCACCGATGGAGTCGAAGATCGCGTGATCTAGACCTTCACGATCGTGGAGATGGAGTCTTTATACCTCGCTTGCGAACGGACCCATTTTCTTGTCGTCCATGCCTCCAAGACCGCGAAGTGGTCGTGTGGATTCTGCCGTTTTGGTCGTGAGAACCTCGCGAAGGGTGGTGAGTCATATGAGTTTTTGTCGCTCACTCGTCGTTGGAAGGAAAAGCAGGTTTAGATCGGTAGTTTTTTCTCACAAATGAAATAATAGGAATATGAAAGGGTTGTGGATATTTTTTTTTCTTTGTATATAAAGTTGGACCATTTTTATAAACATGTAAAATTCGAATTTAAATTAGATAGTCTATTTAAGGTATTAAAAACAGAACCCAATTTTGAACAACATGGCATTAACCACTGTAACCATCTCTCCCGCCAAACCCTTAACTGTCATAACTACAATTCCCCAATTCCCACACAATCCCAAAGCCCTAATTCTTCAACAATGCAAGACTACCAGGGACCTCAACAAAATCCATGCCCACCTCATCAAAACCCGGCTTCTCCTCAACCCCGCCATCGCCGAAAGCCTCCTGGAATCTGCTGCCATTATTCTCCCCAATGCCATGGACTACGCTTTCTCCATCTTTCACAATCTCGAAGAACCTGATTCTTCGGCTTATAACATCATCATAAGGGGCCTCACATACAAGCATTCCCCTCTTGAAGCCATTATTTTGTTCAATAAAATGCAGGAAAGCTCGGTTGAACCGGATGAGTTCACTTTCTCTAGCCTGCTGAAAGCTTGTTCGAACCTAAGAGCTTTGAGGGAAGGCGAACAGATTCATGCCCAGATTTTGAAAGGTGGGTTTAAGGCAAATGGGTTTGTTGAGAACACTTTGATTCATATGTATGCGGCTTGTGGTGAACTTGCGATTGCCCGCCAGGTGTTTGATGGATTGTCTGAAAGGGGTCGTATGACGTGGAATTCGATGTTAGCGGGTTACATGAAGAACGAGCGTTGGGGCGAGGTTGTGAAGTTATTTCATGAAATGTTAAAATTGGGTGTTGGGTTTGATGAGGTGACATTGATAAGTGTTTTGACAGGATGTGGGAGACTGGCAAATTCGGAACTGGGAGAGTGGATTGGTGAGTACATAGAGGCAAATAGACTGTATGGTAACATTGCTTTGATAACTGCTCTGGTTGATATGTATGCAAAATGTGGTCAGGTGGATACCGCGAGACAATTGTTTGATCAAATGGATCGAAGAGATGTTGTTGCATGGAGTGCCATGATTTCGGGTTATAGCCAAGCAAATAGATGCAGAGAGGCGCTTGATTTGTTTCATGACATGAAAAAGGCAAATGTAGATCCCAATGAGGTTACCATGGTTAGTGTGCTTTATTCGTGTGCTGTTCTTGGAGCTTTGAAAACAGGTAAATGGGTTGAGAGTTATATAAAGAAGAAGAAAATGAAGCTCACTGTTACCCTTGGAACTGCATTGATAGATTTCTATGCAAAATGTGGATGCATAGATAGTTCAGTTGAAGTATTTAATAGAATGCCATCAAAAAACGTCTTCTCATGGACAGCAATGATTCAAGGTCTTGCTAGTAACGGACAGGGAAAAAGGGCTCTTGAATATTTCCAATTAATGCAGGAGAAGAATGTCAAGCCAAATTATGTGACTTTCATTGCTGTTCTTTCTGCTTGTAGTCATGCAGGTCTGGTTAATGAGGGCCAGAATCTTTTCACCAGCATGAGTAAAGATTTTGGGATTGAACCGAGGATTGAGCACTATGGTTCTATGGTTGACATCTTGGGTCGGGCTGGGTTGATTGAAGAGGCATATCAGTTCATCAAGAACATGCCTTTCCAACCCAATGCTGTGGTTTGGAGGACGTTATTGGCTTCTTGCAGGGCACAAAAGACTGTTGAAATCGGCGAAGAATCACTAAAAAACATAACCAGATTGGAAACCCCTCATAGTGGTGACTACATTCTGCTATCAAATATTTATGCATCAGCAGGCAGACGCGAGGATGCTCTTCTGGTGAGAAATCGAATGAGAGAAAATGGGATGGAGAAGGCTCCTGGGTGCAGTTTGATTGAGTTGGATGGGGTGATTTACGAGTTCTTTGCTGAAGACAATGCATGTCCACACTCGTGGGAGGTCTACAACGCGACTCACGACATGATACAACGGATTAAGGCAGCCGGTTATGTCCCAAACTACGCAGATGCAAGACTAGATGCGGAGGAAGATGATAAGGAAGCTTCAGTTTCCCACCACAGTGAGAAGTTGGCCATTGCCTTTGGTCTTAGCAGGACAAATCCCGGAACCACCCTTCGAATATCAAAAAATCTTAGGGTTTGTACTGATTGCCACAATGCAACAAAGATGATATCAAAGGTGTTCAACAGAGAAATCATTGTTAGGGATCGAAACCGATTCCACCATTTCAAAGAAGGGTTATGTTCCTGCCATGACTACTGGTAAACATGTATTTTTCGGATTTAAACAAATGTTTCAGTTGGTTTTATTTAATTCATGATACTGATTGAGCCAATTCCTTGTAGTTCAAGCATCATAAAGAAACTAAATCGAAACCATTTGGTACTAGATGTTAAAGATTATCGAATCGGAGGTAAGATCCTACATGTTCATTAGATCCTCTGAAACGTTCGATAGATACAAAGAGGTGTATTCATCTGAGAACTGAACTCAATGAAAACTGACACTAATCCCCCTTAAAACATTTACCTTGTTAACAAAATGTACTTAACCGGGCTAGATTCTATTGTTTAGGAGCTTTACCCTCTGAACATTATTGACCCCGAAGGAAGGCCAGAGGGCATAGGATCTTCTTTTCAACTATCCTGCACTCAATAACATTGGTTAAAGCAGAAGAAAAATCCTTTTGGCTTGTTTTCCAGTTCTCCTTTGGGCGTCTCCCCTGAGCTATCTTGTGCTGCCATCAAGGAGCTGGTGCCGGGAGACTCTGGTGAAAAGACAGCGTTCTCAGCGAAAATTCGAGATGGGATTGCTGGTTGAGGAGGAGATATAGTGTAGAGATAATCAAGTAGCATTTGAATTATCTGACTGAAATTAGGTCTAGCATTCGCGTCCACCTGCCAGCATGAGGTTAGGATGATGTTCAACTCCTCCGGGAGGTTCTCAGCACTAGGCCTCACATTCTGAAAACGAAAGTATCCATTAAATCAGTAACAGTAGCAGCATCAGAGCACTTTGGAAACTAACTAATGTAATTAACATATAATTAAAACGAGGAAGATGTGTTTACTTTAAAAGCAGCTGCATACGCTGCCTGGAGATTTGACATGCCTTCAAAAGGCAATTTGTTGTGTAAGAGTTCCCACAGAACGATTGCAAAGCTATACGCATCCACTTTATGGTTGTAATGCTTTCCTTCTCCCTGCCTCAAAGTAACAGTACTGTACAACTGACCGAAAATAGGAAATAGCAACTCAGATAAACCTTTATTTTTAAGTGAGACAATTCAGGAGATTTGGGAAAACATGATGGTTGTTTCTGTCTAGCTCATAACGTGATAAGAGAGAAAAGAACAACGGGTTTATACATCCGTTACAAGAAAGTTACAGTACTAGTACCTCCGGGGCCATCCAACGGTATGTTCCAGTTTCTGCAGTCATCATCTCTGTTAACGACTCCTCTCTTGCTAACCCAAAATCTGCTAATTTAACTGTTTTGTAGTCTGCAGTCAAGAGTAAGTTCTCTGCACCCAAAAATATAAAAATTTGTATAAGAAAATGAGTAAAAATGCACACTTTTAACCATACCAGAAAATTCACCCGTCCATATCAATGCATTAAATCATGTTACTGGTAGATCGGGCATTACATGTGAGGGACATTACGAGATAAAAAATTCGTTACTAACCCAGAGACTATCATATGAATGGGTTTCCTTAAAGGGCAATCTTCCTAAAAGTAGTACGAATTTGAAACTAGCTACTTAAAAATACTATCTACTTTTATCATATGAGTAAATTTCAGAACCAGAATTCCAGCTTGACAGTAATGGTGGTAATGAAAACTGTCATTGTTATGCAAACAAGGACAATATTTGTTAAAAATTTAAAAACCGAAAAAAAAAGTTGGGTGATTGAGCAGTCATGGCATACAGATCTCAGACGATATTTGATTATACCGTAATATATAAGACAATCATCAGAGTTGTTAAGTCATTATTAGAGAAAAAGCAGAAACTTCAGTATGAAGAGATTATGTCTATACACATGTGAGATTATATACGATCTCATTCTGTTACAGTTTGTGAAGACAAACAGTCTCAAACGTAATCACACCTAATGAATTCGAAGGGGTTAAAACTGGGAAAGGAAAACTTACCAGGTTTCAAATCACGGTGTATGATCCCATGAGAGTGCAAGCATTCCATGGCACGAGCAACGTCTAATGCGAAACCAACAGCAACACGTATGTCCAAGCACCTTGGACGCATGTTGAGACAATATTTACGCAATGTACCGCCCAATAAAAGCTCAGTAACTATCACCATAACCGGCTCCTTGCAGGCACCAATAAACTGTTGAGAGGAAGGCAAGGTAGTTTGATTACTTGTGAGATGTTGACACACAATAAGTTTGACATTTATGACCACATACAATGGCAAGAGATTTCATATTAAATCTAACCTTTACTAAATTTTTGTGTTGAACTCTAGACAGCATTGCAACCTCTCTGGCAAACCGCCCTGCTCGCTTGACGATCTCCTCCGAAGTTTCTCCTTTATGAACAACTTTGATTGCAACAGTCTGGTTTTTGTATCTGAATGGAATGGAAAACCCCGAAACCTATAGGAGTGAGATAATTGCAGCATAGCAGGACACAAAATTGAACCATAATTAGTAATAACTTGCAAATTTGCAATCTAACTTCACTTAAGAAGCTCATTTTTTTGTGCCCATAAGCAACTACCGAACTACAATTTTGTGAAAACCTAACAATGACCAGGATCCTACCAAAATTTGAATCTGATCATACAAGCATCTCAAAAGTACAGCAAACCCCCAACTTTTATCTTAAAATGCAAAAAAAAAAAAGGGTGAAAATGTATTGCTATTGTTTGTTGAATCTAAAGACAGATGAGCCAAAAACTTCCAAATTCCAAATTAACCAACATTTCGAACCAAAAGGAAATGGCATTGCCCAGAAATCGCACTATTTCAGTGAGAAAAATTAGAAATTGAAGTGAAGCCATATGCAACTTACTTGCCCTCATACACTTTGGCATGAGCTCCTTCTCCAATTCTGGGCCCAACAAAGAGATGCTTAGGATCAACAAGCCATTTGGCATCCAATCTGAACTCATCAGCATCAGCCGAGTAAAACCCACTTCCAGATTCCATCTTTCTAAACAAGGAAAGGAAATCCAACGTCAAAATCTATTAAAGCCCAAAATCATATATCAGAAACCAGAAAAGGAAAGCTTTAGGAAGCGCATTGATTAAAGCTGTGGAAGGATAAAGCTGTGGAAGGATAAAGCTGACATGAAACCCAGAGCCTCAAAAATCACAGAAGGGTACTTAGATACAACTTACATGTCCTTGGAGGAGGCAAAAGCATGGAACCACACATGTTCTACAAGAGAGATTGTGACAAGCAGCAAACCCAAAAAAAAAAACAAAAACAAAAGCTCAATGCCCAAAGATAAATTATTTTTTCTTGCAAAACTTTTTATGGGAAAAGAGAGAGTTCCCTCGGAAAGGCAAACCTGGAGAAGAGAAGGGAAAGGGAAGCAACAAGCAAAAGCTCTTTCCTTTCTCTCCCAAGGGAAGAAGAAGAAAGAACTAGAGTGGTTTCATTATAATTCCATGGCCCATCATTGAATTTAAATAAATGGGTTTTGATGGGATTATAGGATTAATTAATCTCTCATGGCACAGAACTTCAGTTTTGATCTGCAGACGGAATCATGAACGCATTGAGTCTAGGATCATTTTTTTAAGAATTGGTGAGTGTGTGTGTGAACGAGAGAGAGTCCGAGAGAGAGAGATGAATATATTGTAGTTAAGTCAGTGGGTGGCATAAACTAATCAAGAGCACATGGAAACTGATCTTGTCAACATGGAGGGTAAACTGGTAAAGCTACCTGAATGAGAATTAAGAAGAGCCTGGGGCCCTGGACTATATAAAGCTTAAAGTTCCTACCTTTTGTGTACTTCCACTTCACTTCAATGGAAGCCTAGGCTTTGACTGAAACAATGATGATGCTGGAGCTATGCTTATACCGAGGCACAACAATATCGGGTGATGACTCATGAAACGAAATAGAATTGTGACCATTGTCATTTTGAGTTCTTTTCACAAAAAAAAAAAAAAAAAAAGTTATTTTGAGTCAAGCTGGCCTCTTCTTTCTAGGCCTAATCTTAATTCGAAATTTTACATCGAGTTTGATACTTAATAATTGATTTCTTGTTAAATTTAGTTCAATTACTAACTAGATGTTATTGGATCAGGGAATCCTAAGCCTATTTTCCTATTAACATAACTTTTGTTTATATCCCCACCCAAGAGTTCTATAAATCCTAAGCTCAGGTTTTCTAAAATTTGATACTTAATGACTGATCCATTACTCTACTTCATAATTTAACCAAAAGTAGTAGTGTAGTCTAATCTTGCATGTTTATTGAATCTCCCAAAAGAAGTGGTTTAATCTAATCTCGTATGTTTAGTGTAATCTCCCAAAAGAAGCGGTTTAACCAAGACTTCCAACTTCAATACAGCTGTGAAGAAAGATCCCTGAAGTCCAATTTCTCTTCTGATGTGACCTCCATATTGTTATTTTGTATTTAAAGCAAGGAGTATCGATACATTATCGACATTAAAAAAAAAAAACAATCCTATACTAAACAAAGATCGAAGGAATTTCAATGTGTGTGATAACTGGGCCTTCGGGGCATCCAGAAGCTCCCAAAATCCTCTAAGTAAGAAACCTAATTAATCACTAATGGACAAAATCTTATACAAAATGGAAGACTTACAATGAAGCCACCTGACAAGCAAATGGAAGGGATGTGGGGGAGTTAAAGAGAGAGGAGGCAATCGGTGGAAATAAAAAAAAGACATGAGAGCAATCTAAGCAGCAATAGGCGCGTCCTTTCACTTGACCAAGAAAAGAATGGGCTTTGCCCTTTTGCCTAAAGTCACTTTGCAACATTGACTATTATAGAAGGGCAGGTGTCTTCAACCGTTTAAATTGCCGTGCAAAATTGGCAACACAAAAGGGCACGAGATTAGTCAAGTGACACCCTCAAATGCCTAGCATAATTGTAAATGACAAGTTAGGACAGTGATTTTCACATTTCTAGTGACGCGAATTAAGGGACAAAACGAGGAGAGAGAAGTGTAGATAAGAACCACATCTGTAAATATGATTTAAAATATTAAAATCCATAACTTGGATACCGGTTTAAAATCCAAATACTAAATTGCATAATTACATAGTAAGCAGAAGTATCATCATATTGCACAGCAAATGCAAATGCAACCGCAAGTGCATTATTTCTTATATAGTAACTAGCTTTATTACTTAGTTTCTTTTATCTAAAGCTGCTCCCCATTGATGAGATCCATAACCACACGCTTGATGCTCCCATTATTCTTCACCAGCAGCTTCTTGTTCATTTCAGTATCACAGAAACCCTGCAATCAGGGATTGTATTGAGAACTTACGGGTCTTTAATTCAAAGAGAGCACTGAAATTTGTCATGCTTCTATCATGCTTGGGTTTGAATGACTTACCATTTCCTGCAGCTCTTCAAGCATGGGATCCCATTCAGATACATCGCAGAGATCATCCACAGACTGCTCCAAATTGTACTCATTCCTGCGCAGAATCTCCTTGTTCAACTTCACCTGCTTAAACCCCATCTCCTCAAGCTCTTTCAGAAGGGTGTCTTCCACGAGATTATTTGAACTGGTCCCTGCAGATGGTGTAGGAGCATTGAAAACAGGTGCCGACTTGGGAGAGGGTGGAGCTGATTCAAAGACGTCGACAGTTGGATACGACACAGTTGAAGAATCTCGTGGCATAGTGAGGGGTGAAACACTCTGGCCAACCAGCAAGCTATCATTTATAGGGAAATGGAGCTCCTGGTCATTTTCAGGCTCTTCATTGCTAATGAGCTTCTCTGGTTCCTTGATTGAGGTAGAGCCGGAAGGCTGGAGAAAGTCACTACCAGCAGCTGGTTGGTTGACATCGATATTTTCATCTTCTTTAGAATCGCAAATTTCAGGGGGCAGATTCAAGTTCAAATTTTGAAGGCTCCTCAAGAATGAATCCTTAAGGGAAGCGTCAACCTGCGTAGAAGATTAAATTTGTCGTCGTTTGGGAACATCCAATTGTGTATATATAAAGGGTTTTGGTTAAATGTTCAATAAACCGAAAAATCACAATTCGAAACAAGTTGTTAGTTGATATAAAGATAAAAATGCTAATTGACCAAAAATGGTAAAGCAAATAATACTTGAACTAAATAAAATACCACCATTGTAGGTGTCCCCGAATGCTGGGGAAAAGGTAAAATAGTTAGCCAGGTTGCATGGATCTTACATTATTATCCAATACACTTCAAGTTTTATCAATATATCATGAAAATGTAGTTTAATTGGAGACTAGTGGATAATAAAGGTAGAGCTAATCAAAATAACACAATCAAGTCAGCTTTGTAACAAGGAAAATACCTGGATTAGAACCCAAACCCGTTGCCCAAACTTCTGGCCAGAAGAAGTTGCCATCCTCCAATATGAGATGTAGCGACCAGGTGACTCTGGTGCAGTAAAATCAACAGCAATGTCAAGTTCACTGTCAGCAGGCACACCTTGTGCAGGAATCTGAAAAAAATCAAAGAAATTTATCTAAATGAATAAAATTTATACCTAAACCCCAAGTAATATGGAAAGGCAACATATAAGAAACTAATAAACATGACTCAGACAATTGCAGAACAATTTCACAGTTATGTCACCTCTATCTCAGTTGAATCTGATTTGCTAAATATGTCTCCCCCAGTCCACACAAGTTTTGTTCCCCGAGGCCACACCAAACCGCCATTGTTGCGCATCCGCCATATTTTGGTAAATGGAGTAGATGGGGCTATCAAGGTTCCATCCATCACATTGACATCCAACACAAAGCGACTGTCAAGCTTAGGACGGCCTGTCTTCATGCTACCACCACCCAGGGTTTTCGGCAATAGTAGGGGACCAACCCATGGAGGCTATCATTAAAGACAGAAAACGGTCAAATTTATGATAATAATCACAATGGTATAAAAAAAAACAGAATTTAACATAAGAGGGATTACATACTTGCTGATACAACCCTCCATGGCGGATGCGTGGATGCCGAAAAGATACAGGGTGGTCAATTCTAATGTAATCAGACGCATTACCCATACTTGAGTAACAGATGCGACAGAGATCATAATCTTCTTTCCTGCAGAAAGACAAACAAAATAACATCAATAATGCAACAGAGTTCCACAATTTTATGATAATCTTAGCATCAGAGCTTACACTGTGGACTTGAAACGGGGTCCAACTATGGGATGACAACCACATCCATCACATTGAACACCAGTGTGAAATATACCACCCATCGCTTCAGTATGATTCCTCTTGAAAGGAACACGCCTACATGCAACAGGAATAGCTGAGTTGTCTGCAATAGGACTCCCTGTAAATGGACATTCATTGAATTGATTACTACTCATATCATTATTATGAATTGCATGGGCAGCAGAACTCGTGGAAGCAAAACCAACAGACTTCTTGGGAAGTTTCTTTTGATTGTTAGGAAGACTATTGTGAAGTTCCGCAGTCTCCTTCTTGTCATCACTAGTAATCTTCACTGGATTCATGGCTGGGTTTCCTGATGGATAAGAGTCATAGGGAAGGAAATTCAGATCAACAAAGGCACCGTGAGGTGCAACAGACATCCGCACATCCTTGGTCACATTCCTAGAATCCATTGCTTCACTTTTCTGGGAGCTTGATTCCACAAGTGCAGGCTTTATGGTGGATCCCGCCTTCCCATCATCCTTCAAGTTGTTTACATTAGCAGCAGCTGATGGAGCAACAGGACTCTTAGAGGAACTACTCTGTGTGCCTGAATCCTCGCCGCCCTGAACCTGGGAATCTGGAATCATGTAGGACAGCCCCAACTTTGAAAAGCGGTCAACAATCTCTGCAAACACTGGACTAGAGGATGCAGCTTTTGAAGCCAAGTCACGGGGTAGCTTAGAAATTAGTTCACGAAATGGCTCTGGCAAGGACTTGAGAACATCAGCAGCAGCGCCATTGTTGAAGTTCGGCAGTGAAGATGGGTCGCTGGGGGAAGGGGTAGCACTTCCACTTGATTTGGCATTTGATTTGCCGGAGTTTTCATTCTTAATATGTACATCTATCCTTAAGAATTTCAGCTGCTGCCTCACTGCATCACGCAGATCATCATCATCAACCAGAGTCACTATATCACCATCTTCATCCAGATAAGTCATGATGATATCAGCGTCACGGGGCAAATTGAAAAGGCTGAAAGCTTTTGCTCGCAATCCATCCATGTCAAGATCCAGCTGATTATTCTCATCGACACTAGCGTTGAAACGCCTTAGTGTATCCCCATATTTAACCTTTAAAATAGGTAGCTAAATATTAGTGATATCAAAAGTAACCAGATAAGTATAAAATATAATTTGATAGGCGTAGAATGTAATTTGATAGGCATAAAATATAACTCGATTTGCAGAAAATATAATTTGATGAACATAGAATGTAATTGATGAGCATAGAATTCATTTTGACGAGCATAGAATGTTAATTTTGATGAGCGTACAATGTAATTTTGATGAGTGTACAATGTAATTTTGACGAGCATAGAATGTAATTTGATGAGTATAGAATGTAATGAATTGAAATAGAATGCAATTTGATGCGCATAGAATGTAATTCCATTGCATCAATGCATCACGACTGATTTGATACAAGTAACAAAAGTTAACCTTCCAGCTATTAGGCTCCACCATTTAAACAATTAAAAAATAATCATATTCCAGCTATCGCGATTCCACAGGAGTTCAATAATTGTATGCAATGATCCCACTTCCAATTATGGAAATCAATAGTTCAAACCGTACTCAAAAGGCAAGTCGTTTCCCATTTTTATAGGAACTTCTGTACCAGAAACAATGGTATCTCCAATATCATATCGTGTGGAAAATCACTCAATTCTCAGCTGGAGTTCAATAGTTATATACAATTATCCCATCGCACTCAATACTCAGCTATGACCGTAATAACACAAAAAAGGAACCTCAAAATTCCAAGGAAGATGAACAGATAGAAAGGGAGTGGGAGACACATAAACATCAACGTAAAATTTGTGCAAATGAAAAAGATCAAATTTTTCCATCGATTCTGAGAGGAGCAAACAAAATTTCCAAATTCAACCGATCATTAAACTAGACAGGCTAACCATATTTAGGATCGAGTTCCGTCGTTAAACGTTACGATTATGCATAAAAATAAACCACCTTTCCCAGAAAGAAACATTCAAATATAATGAAGATGCACGTATGATGAAATATGGAAACCGAGAGATAAGACTCTTCCAATTCTGTAACCCATTTCCAGCCCATATAGCTCAGTCCCATGTCAAATATTGAAAACCTTTCCCTTCTCTCAATTTTTTTATGATTCCCAATTTTCATACTCAAAAAATAGCCAAATATAACCAAAAAAAAAAAAATCAAATTCGCACAAAAGTTCCCTAAAAAAAGATCGCACCTTGATCACCATACTAGACGCCATAGCTCCAACAATCCGAATGAATTATCGAGTGAGCTGCAAATTAAGAGTAAAACCCTAACCCTAAATTAATTCAAAACCGGTCAGGAGGAACGAGAAGATCGGACGTTATTTTGTAACCCAAAGCGTACCCGTCAGCCGCTATTACCGCCTCTAACCTCTATCTCTGTAAAATGAGAGCACCGATACGTTGGGTGTATTTTATATCATCAGTTCATCACATTTGCTTAGCGAATAAGATATGAAATTGACTTCGGATTTTCTTCTTGCCAAAGATAAGTGCGGATTTATTAACGCGCGTTTATATTCACCTGCCTAGGAGACCACGTTAAAAATATGGAACGTCATACGTGGACTCATATGGGTCGTTTGTGTGTGTTCATTTGCTTCTCAGTTGCCACGTGTATGCTACTAGTGTGGCCTTTTCTGCTTGTTTCATCTACCATGGGGAATTATACCATTGATGAGCATCGAATAATCAAGCAAAAAATAAGAACATTTGAATTAGATAAAATGATGACGAAGAAATTTTTAGAGTTTTAATTTTCCTCTTTGGATAATTTGCTGGCTTGGTGTATAAAGATTTTGTTAATAGAGATGATTTTCTACTTGAAATTTTTAAATAAAATTTTTTGTTAATAGAGTGCAGATGACAATTTCGAGTTGTATAAGAATATTTTTATAGCGAGGATAACCTGGGCAAACTTTTGATAATTAATAGAAAATTCATTCCAAAGGTTCTAAAACTTGAGAATTAGCATGTAAAAGAGCCACCATGGACAAAAATTGGCAAGGATAACTCAACACAACATAGTAAAATAAAATAAAAAAATCAACTTGAGAAAGAAAGAGAAACAAAAGAAGCCTCCTTGATGCGAAGATTGGCCATCAGACTCAAAAATTGCTGCACAAGCCAAAGCAACAAGGCCTCTTTGTTTCAGCACACATTGCTACATGAGTGGTAATAATATGAACCTTCATGCCGAGGTAGAAGCAGCTCTAACATTGCCACCGTGTCGCCATGGTGGCATGGCACCGACTGCCATGAAAAACCGACAGATACTAAGAGGGCCACAATTCTGTGATCTGGTCAATATAAGATAGGACAATGAACAATGTTACCAAAAAAGAATACATATTTGGGGGTTCATGACAAAATAAAAAACACTATGACGGCATTACCCCCGGTATAAAATGCATAACAGATGAGGGATCTGCAAATTTTGCTCAGACAATCCCTTTTGAAGACACAGGGTGGTCGATTCTAATGTAACCGGCCACATTGCCCCGACTTATTGCAAAGCAGATGCGACAGAGGTTGTAATCTTCTATTCTGCAGAAAACAAACCAGAAACAATCATCAAGACTAAACGGCTCAACAATGTTTCATGAATCAGAGATTTGACAAGTTCCTTCCTTACACTCTGTACTTGAACCGAGATCCCACGATTGGATCACAACCACAGACACTGCATCTAAAACCCATGTGGCACATTATACCGACTGTAGCTTCAGATTGATTCCCATCGAAATATGCTACAGTTGGACTATATGGATGAATAAAATCCTCAAATGGGTCTTTGTTGAAAGCATTTCTCCTCGTATCATCGTTACGACTTGGAGGAAGAGAAGAACTTGACGCAGCCTTGTTGGTCTCCTTAGAATTAGCAGCAAGATCACTAGGTTCAAAAAATTCAGGGTAAGGTGGAGCCGACATCCCCACATCAACATCACAGGTCACATTTACGGCCTCCATTATTTTACTTTCTCTGGAGCTTGAATATTTACCACGACGATCATTGTCATCGTTCATCAGTACATCAATCCTGAAGGATTTCAGATTCTGCCTCATTGCCTCGCGCAAGTCGTCATCGTCGACAAGAGTTACTACATCACCATCTTCATCAATATAAGTTAGGGTAATGTCAGCACCATCTGGGAGGTGAAAAAGACCGCAGATTTTTTCCCTCAATCCATCTATGTCAAGCTCAAGTTCACCATTCTTATCAAGTTGAGCATTCAAATGCCTCAACTTGTCCCCAAGTTTAACCTTCATCCCAATCAGTAAGATAATAAGAACATTCAAAACCAACCGACAAATACAGAACATAAAAAATTCCTCTTTAAGAAGAGCAAACAATAATATCCAATTTCTAATCAGGGTTAATTAGATCAACCATTTTCGCCTTAGAGCCTAGTGTAATACCAATTAGAAATCAAATTTTTCTCCGAGAAGAACAGTTAATTTTAAGATGCCAATTACCAGAATCCCATTTTTAAAATCATCAATCCAGCAAATTCTGAAAACTCTCTACTCGTACCTAACTTTTCTCAGCAATCAAACAGAACACAACAAAACCCAATAAATGAGAAAAACGAAATCCTTACCTTAGTAGTTCCAAAGTACCGCACCTGTATGGCCATGGTAGACGTCATAGCTTCACATCAAAACAGCAACAGAGGATGAAGAAGAAATAAAGATGTTGGAAAAATCCATCATAGATTATAAAGATTCCAAGTCTTTAAGCCCTTGACTTCTACTTTTCAAAAGTTTCTGCCTTTTGGTATTGTTCACACTGGGCGGCACAAATATATAGGATACAAAGTATTGGATGCTAAGGGCGACAACACCTACTCTCTGCATACATTTGGCGGCAATATATATATATATATATATATCATGATACTTCGGATTTTTCAGTAACAATTCTTTTACCTTTTCTAATGACCAAAAACTTTAACGAGCATTTACGAAGGCTAGCCTGCTTCAAGTGTTTGTTTTTACAATTATTAGTAATAACTTTATAAAGAAAGTTAAAAGCTGAAAACAGAAAAGGCAAAATTTTCTGTCGACATGTCTGTTTTTTATTACATTCCTTAGGCCTTGAGCATTACGATGTATCTGTAATCTATCTCGACCTAAATGATAGTTGAAGCCAAAGTGTCAAAGGGAAATGTCTTGTCCTGGGGCTAAGAGAATCTCCCTTTCTACGAATTCGAATATGTCCTTAAGTCGATGAGTAAACTTCTCTACAATGTTGTGTGTGACCCTTTCCTGAAATTTTGTGCTTTTAAGCCAGGTGACCCTCAAATGAACAATACATTTACATGCATTGTGAGCCAGGGTGGATTTCTCTATCTGGTACCTGAGCTGAACCTGCATGAACAAAACAAATCTATTTTGATTTGTAAGATATACAAGGTGACATAAAAAGCTAGCAATTCTTATTTTCATGTCACGCACACAAAAGTGATCCTCAAATGGAACGCCATGCAGTGCCATAACTTCCTTCACAATCCATCCATCGCCATTAGCTATGGGAGACTTTTCTTGTCTAGATGTGACTTCTCCTCCAAAGATTGAGACTTGACGGTTGAACCTGTAAGATAGATGCCGCTCAAAGACATCCGGCTTTTTTGTGGGTTCCCATGCAGTAATTGTATAGTTAAGACAACCTGATTTACCCATGATTTTATGCTCCAACTTTCCTCCATCGAACATTTCCATCAGAGATATTGTCTGCACCATTGTCCAAGAAGGTCTCAGTGCTAGTACAAGAAATGTAATCGCTACATGTAAGTTTATGACCCCTAGATCAATCAGTAATGTTGAGATATTAGCTTCACTTCTGCCACATAATTGTTAAAAAGACAGATTTAGCATGAAGTGGAAGAAAGCTTATCCCATGCATGCCTATATAGCAGTGACATTGTACATTTCATATATCACATGTTATGTGGTCAAATCGTGAACCAAGGTGAAAAATCCAAACATGATTTCACATGAGCAACAGTCTTGATTAAGAAAAGAACATGGTTCTTTTGAGACTATTTCTTTCATGAAAGAAAGTTCAAAGCTGAATAACAAACGGTGCAGAATTATTTACTCTCCAATGCCTGGCAGGACAATAAACTACGGGAACAGAATGGAACCAATAAACTTACGTTAATAGGTAGTTCTGCATTATAAATTTTGGTCATCTTTGCATCCTTGAGATTGAGTATGGATTCTGTGTTTTCAAGCATTATAGACCTATCCTCTTGATCATCATGATCTTCAGCAATTTGTGCTTTCTGATCAGGACTCAGTGTTCTTGTTCTCCACAAGCCCATTATTGTCCTGCAGGGAAACATAAACAGTCATCAAAAGCCATTTATATGTACAAATGCTTTGGGAAACAGGAAATCATCTTTGTCGTTAATATGGTTACTTGACTGCATACTTTCCTAACACCCACTACCTGAAGGCTGAATTGAAAGACACAAATGATTGGAAATGAAATCTAAGCCTGCCTTCTTCATCTTGAAACTTCGCACCATGTCTTGCATCAAGGCCTCGATCCTTTCTCAGAACAATGGCCAGTAACGGACTACCGACAGATGAAAGAGATGGGGGAAGCTCCTGGATATCTTCAATATCCTCCCACAGGAAGAAAAATTTTGTTTTGTGTCCAAACAGGTTCGAGTAAAACCCAACTATCCTTGCAGATAGATAGAGTCGGCCCTGAACCAAAAAGTCATCAAAAGAGAACTAAAAATATAAAGTAGCTATGCATACAGGTTTCAACTTAAGTGACTGAGCAGAGTATATATGTACAGTAGAAGGGACTTTTTCAATCCTAGAACAAGTCACAAACTCATAATTATCAAAACTAAAATACCATTCTTATACTGTATAATTGAGCACAAAAGATTCCAGATTTAATTGGGCTGCTAGAAGATCTAAAATATCTTAATTTACTTGAGAGTCGAGAACTGAGAATTTGAGTACGATTTATATTTTTTTTCTTTCCAAAAGTAGTGGAATAACATTAGAGAAACAAAAGCTGATACCTGTAAAGGCATTTTCCTTTTCAGTGAGCATGTAAAATCACTGATAAGAAATTCTTCTGGTGGCAACCCAAAAAGTTTTTGAAATGTTGAATTCCTATGAGGTGACCGTATGTTCAACTGTCAAAAACCAAGCAAGGAGTGAGATCAACATCTACAGTAGAAACTACACTCAAGAGAAGCAGTTTAAACATGTAGAAGGCGTCACAAAAGTAACAAAAACATGACCTATGAATCAAAAAAACAGGTAGCGGAGAGTTAACTCAAGCAAATAAAAGAAAGAAGACGTCATGATACAAAGCCCTCACCTTCTTTCCAACTTCCTTCTCCATTTTGGTCATATACTCCCTAACTGTTTCAACTCCTTTGTTATTGTCTAAAAAGATTCTTAAGTGCAACTTTGACTGAAAAGATTGAGCAAGCTTTCCCTCAAGAGTGACCCACATGTCTGCAAGTTCAGTAGCTGAGTGTTTAAGAAAATTGATCTCAGCATGCCCAAGTGACATAGCTTGGTCAAAAGGGCCATCAAAATCAAAAACTTCAATGTCCAGAACTGATGGCGGTTCTTCATTAGCATCAAACTCAAGTATCTCTGCATCAATTTTCAGAAGAATCATCAGCGAATATATGGGGTGAAAAGAAATTGACAAAAAAATTAAAAAAAAATTCCTCACCGCTCCATTGGGGATCACTAGTTTGAAGCTTGACAGAGCTTGTTCTTGTTTTACCATTGCAGGTGAAAACCACATAGGGATCAGAGAAACCTGAAGAATCCAAGGATGCTAAGTTGTTCCCTTCAATCAAAGCAACAGTAAGAACCCATCCATCACCTTGGGCTTTGACTCCATTATCATTTCCTGTTGAAAAGAAATAGATGGGATGCTACAGTAAATCCCGGGAAAATGTTAAAAAGTGACATCAAGTGTGAAAGTACTGTAGACTCAAATGGTTTAGTAAGTTCTACTGGTGCAATATAATGTGATTACCTTTCTGCAACCTAGCTTGTACAAAGTGTGATACCATGTTATATATGCGTTCTAATTGAAGGATTAGAATTCCACATGTGATGATCTCTCCAACGCTATCTGGCAAATCAAGTCCATAAAATTCTAAGCCTTGGAGTTTACTTGGCTCACAAAGCAGAATATGAACCAGTATATACAGAGCCATAGAAGTAGAGATAACTAAAGTGAAATTCCAAAAGTATTCAGTTGCCAACGCCCAATCTGATTGCTGTCCTGCCTGCGTACTCGCTAGGATATGATCTTTGTCAGACAACTCTGTTGAATCCAGAGTTTTAAAATTCTGAGCCATCAAACTGGAAAACTGATCAAAACTCTCCTTAAGTCCCTGTTTAACTCCTCCTTCAATCATGCCTTTCATCAATGTGTTGTGGAGAAAGTGAACACCCCAGGATACCACAAGACGGGAGGATTCTTCCCCCGAAGGTAACTCTGGTCCAGGCATTATCTTGTAAAGCAGCTCAACCTTGAATGAATTTCCATAGGGAACATCAGGTGTACTCACACTCACCAAAACAGAAAATTCCTTTCCATTTGCGGTGATATATGTTTGTTCCTCTGTGGCTTTGACAGACTTAACTAACTTTGAGGCAGCTTTTGTGTAGGTAACAAACCGTGTCAAACATGGAATCTCTCCGGTTTTCCATGTCCAAGGCCCTTCCTTTACATCTGTTGTCCCCTGAAGTTCTGCTACATCTCTCCTAAACTGTGAATTCGGGGTAAAAAGAAATGTATTAAGACCATTTTGTGAGACAATATACGTCTGATCAATAAGAATGCCACCCTGCAGATTCTCTGGCATTTTCTGTTCACTTCCTCTTGACTGGATCGTCTCAAGTGACTCTTCGAAGCTACTACTAGTGTGATTTTCCTCTATACAATCTTCATATTCAGACACTGTACTAGACAAATCTGAAGAATCATCTGTTCTTGAAGCTTCATCATTTTTATTCAAAATCTTGTCCACACGTTTTGCAATAGCCTTCATTAACTGTTTCCCTCTGGGTATCTTCGCACATGGAGATTTGGAGGAAGAGAGGCCGTGAGGTGACATAATTGGACAGTCCAACTCCTTAGGTTCTTCAATGCTTATTTTTGGATGGGAACAAAGGAGGCGATCATTGACTGCATCATGCCCCTTTTCATGCAGAGAAAGTGTAAGAAGAATTTTCCCTGCATCGGTAACACAAAGGATCTACACAATCAATATAGAGATATCTGAGGAAAAAAAATGTTAAAATGACAACAACGCACCACATCAATGACTGTGTCAAAAACTCCCTTTGACAAACTAAAGCGTAGGCCTAACAGAAAGACAATGCCAGTCAATTTAGTAAACAAGGATAATTTCCTCACGATCTCATAACAAGATGATAAGCTGCAAACTTCTGTCACCATTTAAGGGGGAGAAAAATACAACTACTGCAGCACTACTGACGGCTACCGATCAAAACCAATCATAAATTTTCCTTTCAAAAAATAACTCAGACCTTGAACATCTGATCAAATTGAGAACAATAAAATTTCAAACTCACGTGAAGTCGCATTGCACATTTGTAATTCCTTAAATATGTGAAGCATGAAACTCAAGCCCTCCTCGCAAACTAATGTACATAAGAAACTCATAATCCTGTCAAACAAGCATGAAAAAGACACCAACCCACTCAAAGGGTCAAACTTGTTCCGCTTTCATTTGATTTCATGCATCTGCTTAAGAATTCACCATAACTCATTCGGCTTATGCCTTTCTAATCCATTTCCCTTTCAACAATTGAAACAACTACAGGCAGGAAAACCAGCATTATTTCTCATCATGTTCATATCAACCCCTTGTTATTAGATGTACATCTTATCATATAAGGAAGTAGATAGAATGACATCAAGTATAAAAGCCCAAAAAAAAACACAATCTTGAAACCCATTGATATAAAACCAGACAATAAAAGACATAAAAGACTTTACTGACCACAATGTTTGTTGATAAATTTCCCTGCCTTGGGCCTTTCAATAGAATACCATGCTGGCGGCAAGGTGCAATTAGACTCAGCAGCAACAGACCAAACCGGAATCCGAACCCGACCCATCAACTCAGAGCCATTGAACAAGCCAGTAGATTCATCATCATGGTTATACACAGACATAACAAGCTCCTCATTCATGTCATGGACCCTGAAAACAAACTCCTCATTCCAAACTGGGTTGGTGGTATGTCTCAAAATCCTGGTCTTGGACTTGTGCTTTCGGACCTGAAGCTTCACATAGGCCTCTTGCACATGCAAGTCTTGAGCTTCCATCACATACACGTAAAGCCTCATGGTGTAACAGCTCACAGAGGACTTTTCTCATACAGTTTGTGAACAACACCGCAAAAATGGGTCGTAAACAGAGGTTGGTTTGAGTGCGTTTGAAAGTTGGAGAAAAGGGTAGTTGCCGGTAATGTTTAACAAGAAGGAAGTGTGAGCAAGAGGCCATTAGTAAACGTGGAAGCAAAATAAAAGAGACACGATGGATGTCAGAAGGAAACGGAAATATGGGATAGAATAGTGTGAGTCGGTTTTGGTTTGCGTTCGGGGAAAGGAAGGTCAAATTGTGAATGGCATCTTCAGATGAGGGTCATCAAAACAGTTTAAAATATAGAACATTTATTTCAATGTGAGGTTCATTTTGAACTGTTGAAGGATTTATTAGAATGTGAGTTCAGATGGGAACAGAAATCGAGACCACTTTTCTTGTGCTAATGGCGTTTGAGGAATCAAATGTCTTTATCATTAGTTTGTGTTTTGGCCAATGTCACAACATGTGTAAGATTTTGAAGAATTTGAGGTTGCACGTGTAAATATTATAATATGGAAGCTTTATTTTTCCTGCATGATGATTCCTTTTGTAACTGCCTTAGACTTACAAGTAACTGTGGATAAGGAAGATAAAATTATTTTTTGATAATCAGTTGGAAAAAAATAGGTGAGGAGTTAGGACAATGATTTGATTGATCTTATAATTTGTTCTCAATTGTTATTTATCTAATAATTTGATTGATCAGATAAAAATTAAATTATTTGAAAATCCAAATTATTTCGTTAATAGCAATTTAGTTTTAAATTTTTATTAATTTTTAAATCTATCATATACCCTTATTATATACATGAGTACAATCCAGTTATTTTTTTTCTTTAATGTCCATTATCAAAGTTCTTTGAATTTATTACTTATAATATATATGTATTTACCTCTATTTAGCTCGTTTGGTTCTGTTTTGGATATGTATATGTTTGTCTTTGCTATGCATGGCGAATGAATTGTTTGCAATATGCTTATTTATTTTGCTCTTGAATTGATTAGGTTACAAATGAAAGAACCATAATATGGAATCTAGTATTAATTTGGGTTTTGGTAATTAATTTGGTTGTTGGTTGGACATGATATTAAAACTCAAATCTTTAATTTGGGTGTTGAGTGTTTTATTATTATGCCTAACCAATCTGTATAGATCTAAATCAAATAGTTAGTAACCAACAATTTGATTTGAAACAGTTTCATTTCATAACTTTAGAAAATTCAAATCATATCGAACTATTAAAATTTTAACGATTTGGATTTGGGCATTATCGATACATGTATAAACCATGTCCACCATAATTTTAAAGGTAGGAATTTGGACCCTAAGTTACATAATTATACATATACTAAAGCTGAGTCAAGTTTTTCATTGTTTATAGAGCAGTGAATTTTCGATTACACCCTTTTCTTTTGAGTGCGTTTTGTTTTCCTTCTTCTCACAATTTCCTCTTTTCTTCTCTCCTGATAAACTTTCGCTGCCTAACTATCCAATGTGAAGCCTCACAACAATCATCGTTCTTCCTACTTCTTCTCTTATTTTCTAGGTCTTCCTTCTCTCGCTTAGCTAGATTATTGTCAGCGCTCAATTCAGATTTTTCCTGGAGCTTTCTTCATCGCCTTCATCAAAATTCATTGTTCAATTTTGTTTTCTGCTAATCGTTCTCTGATTTCACGTATTCTGTCTCTTTTCCCCTTCCGTTTCTCTCATCAATCTTCCTTCTTTTCTAGCTTTTCTCCAATTTCACTTCTATTTTCGCTTCTAATTTTTATCAACTTTTGTTATCTGAATTTGCAGGTCCGTTCTTTCGAGGAGTCAAGAACAAATTTTGCAGAGATGAAATGTTGGTTCTCTTCGAAGCGCACCAATTCTCTGTAGAGAATAAAAGCAAATACCAAAGGCAATAATGCAATGGACCTAAGCAAACTGGAGAACGGCCACTCTGATTGAATAGAAGCTTTGGCTATTATATAGCCTTACAGAAATAACAGAAATCTGAAAATAACAGCCCGCAATCCACATTATCGGAAAGTGGTAACGTGCACAAAGAATTAGTCTAACAATGAACAAGCCTTCCTACATAGTAGGAACTTATTGAAACATAACAATCCTAAACAATTTAGAGTCCTACAACAGTAAGGACAACCAGACTTATCAATCCCTCCCTTAAACTCATTGTCATCAAACAGTTAGTTTATACTAACAACCCCCAGCATACTTCGAAGTCTCTGGAAAACATCAACCTTCAATGGCTTGGTCATTATGTCTGCCACCTGATCCTTGCTCCCACAATGAATCAAAGCAATCGAACCCTCCTTCGTGAGATCCCTCAGAAAATGATATCTTACATCGATATGCTTACTGCGACCGTGCATCACAGGATTTCTTAACAGCTTAATGGTTGATATGTTGTCACATCTAATTAGAGTACAAGTATCACTACTGTACTCGAGCTCCTTCAGAACTCTCTTCATCCATATTGCTTGACACGCACATACTGCAGCTGCTACAAATTCTGCTTCTGTAGTGGACAGTGTAACAATAGGCTGCTTTTTTGAACTCCATGTCACAGCACCCGAACTCAACAAGAATACATAGCCACTTGTGCTTTTCCTATCCTCCACGTCTTCTGCATAATCACTATCTGTGAAAGCAAACAGTCCACCATCTCCACCTCTCTTGTAGCGAATACCATAGTTCACCGTCCCTTTTAGATAACGAAGAGCTCTCTTTGCAGCTTGCAAATGGATCTCGGTTGGTCTTGCCATGAATCTACTTATGAGACTTGTGACAAACATCATGTATGGCCTTGTGGCTGTGAGATACATCAAGCTTCCCACCAATTGCTTGAAGTAAGTCTCATCCACAACAATTCCATTCTCATCCTTGCTGATTTTAAAGCCTGGAACAATCAGACTACTCACTCCATTACTTTCCAACATCCCAAATCTCTTCAGGACCTCCAGGGCATAACGTTTTTGGTATATGAAAATACCATCTGTTCTTTGAAGTACTTCAATGCCAAGAAAGAACCTCATGCTTCCCAAATCAGTCATATCAAATTCTCTCAACATGGATCTCTTGAAATCACACATCATATCATAATCATCACCAGTAAAAATTAAATCATCAACATAAATACTTACAATGATGATCTTTCCTGCTCCATTCTTCTTTGTGAACAAGGTCTGCTCACTGCCACATTTCTGAAAACCTTCCTTGATAAAGTGTGCCTCGATTCGACTAAACCAAGCTCGTGGAGCTTGTTTTAATCCATACAACGCTTTGTGTAGCTTGTAGACCAAGTGCTCCCTTCCTTCTTTCTCGTAACCCCTTGGCTGCTCAATGTAAACCTCTTCACTCAGCTCTCCATGAAGAAATGCTGACTTGACATCTAACTGAAAAATCCTCCAACCCTTTTGTGCTGCCAAGGCAATGATCATCCTCACCGTGTCCATTCTTGCTACTGGTGCAAAGACTTCAGTGTAGTCTATGCCATACTTCTGTGAGTAGCCTTTGGCTAATAAACGTGCTTTGTGCTTGTCAATTGTTCCATGTTCGATGTACTTGGTCTTATAGACCCATTTGACGCCAATCCTTTTAGCTCCAGTAGGCAACTCACTTAAAGACCATGTTTTATTCTTCTCAATAGAGCTGATCTCACTATCCATAGCTTGCCTCCACTTCTCATCTTTCACTGCTTCTTCAAAATATAAAGGATCTTCAGTTGGTACTATTTGAGCCATGTGTGCCTCATCGTCACTTAGCCCTTCTCCAGTGACATAGTCACTCAAGTAAGAAGGAGGGCGACTTACTCTTCCTCCATAAACCCTCCCTTCATCCTCACCAAATTCATTCGGACTTATTTCCTCACGGCTTCGTGTCTCTTCACTGCACTCACCCGCATTTCGTTCTCTTCTAGCATCACTACCATTTCCATCTTCATTTTCACTCTCCCTCTCTTCTCCCTCATTATCCCGTGTTTCTCCCTCACTGTCTTCTTCATTGTCTTCCCATTCCAAATCTAACAAGATCTGCCCCTCATAGCTCACATCCCAATCCCACTGTTTTCCTTCCTCAAAAATAACATCCCTACTCACAACAATTTTCTTAGATATAGGATCAAACAATCTATATCCCTTGGACTCCTCACTAACTCCCAATAAAACACAAGGAAAACTTTTATCATCTAATTTACCTCGCTTTACGTCTGGAACATGGACATGAGCTAGGCTTCCAAAGACACGGAAATGCTCAACCGAGGGTTTTACTCCACTCCACGCCTCTTGTGGTGTGATATTCTTCACTGCCAAAGTGGGACATCTATTCAGAACATAGAAGGTCCAGTTCACCGCCTCTGGCCAGAACGTTTTGGGGAGCTTCTTCTCTGTCAGCATAGAACGAACCATATTCATTACAGTTCGATTTTTCCTTTCAGCCACCCCGTTTTGTTGTGGCGTATAGGCAGTGGTTAACTACCTCTTGATTCCATTTTCTTTGCAAAAATCATTGAATTCAGTTGAAGTAAATTCACCCCTTCTGTCTGTCCGTAAACACTTTACACTCAACCCTTTCTCCTTTTCCACCATCCGTTTGAAAAACTGGAAGCAACTCAATTCCTCACTCTTTGCTGTCAACAAGTATACCCATGATTTACGATTAAAATCATCAATAAAGCATAAAGTATACCTCTTTCCACTATTGGATGTAGGAGAAATGGTGTAACAACCCGTTCCGAGAGTCGGGATTAGTAGAGTTAGTAGGGTTAATCAGTGGTTAGGTGGTCCCGAAAGGTCCGGGAGCCTAGAATGATAATTTTGCCCCTGGTCCGGGCAAAAATGTTGACTTTTATTCGGGTGGTCAATTGGGTATTGGTCAGTGACCAGGACGTAGTTGAGGACGTCACGAACCCGTAGACATGAGGTACGTTCGATTCCGACATCCGAGGAGGAAGTTGTGATGTTCGGAAGGTTGAGGGCATAACTGTAATTTGGGTAAATTAGGGGGAATAGTTGACTCTTTGTACGAATGGGTTTTGGTAGGTTGACCTAGCATGGTTAGATAGTTTTCGTCGTCCTGAGTTCGATGACAGGCGGCACGTATTCATCGGACGTACGAGGCGAGAGTTACGGGTCTAGGAAGTTTTGACAAAACCGTAAAAACGAGTAAAAAGGAGGGTATTTTGGTCTTTTTAGCATCTGGGGATTTGTGCAGAGAAAGTAAAATGGACGGCTGGGGTTTAACCAGATGGGATAAGGGTTGGATGGATGGTGACACTTGGCAGGGGGCTAGAGGCTTCTGATGGAATCCTGTGTGTTCACGGTTCTAAGTAATTGGGTGAAACCGTGTGTGCGTGTGTGATGTTCTTCGAAAACACAGAGAAACAGAGTGAGCTTGTGAGGAGAAATTGAGGATTGATCGTGGCTGGTGACGAGTCCTGATGAGTGAGGGAGGAACGGGAGATTGAAAGGAAGCTGCTGGTCGTGATTTGGTGGTGCAATTGTGCACGGCGGCACGGTGGTGGTGCGGCGAAGATTTGGAGAAAACAGGGAGACTATGAACGTTTGGTGGTGGCTACGCCGTGAGGTGAGGCAAACCAAGGCTGGGAGAGCTGCGGGAGGTTGCAGGGAGGCTAACGAACACCGTGGCACGCGGCGGTGCGCACGGCGGAGCTGCAATCGAAGGTGAGATCTCTTTACTCTGTTTTTCCCGTAAACTTCATTGGGAAAGTCGTGAGGTTTGGCTGAGAGTCGAGAGGATAGAAGGTCGGGGTGACGTTCAGGGAGGTCCTAGGATGGTTTGTGATGGTCGCCGTGACGGGGGCGTACACGGCGGAGCTCAGGCGAAGAGGAGTCTCTGTTACCCTGTTTCGGCCGTGAACTTCGAACCCAAAGTCGTGGACTTCTGGGGTGAGTCGAAGGGTTAGGAGTGTTGGACTAGGATCAGTGAGGTTGTGGGGTGAGTCTGGTGTCGCCACCGTGATGGGAGATGACCGGAGCAGGTGAATCGTGAAACAGGGGTTTGATGGTTGTCTGGTTCGAGCTTCAGTCGTGAAGCTGGGAGTCGAATCGAACCAAGAGGAGTTGGGGAATGGATTCGTGGTGTCTGGACGAAACTGTAGGTGAAAGAAGGGAAGGAAATGGTGGCCGGACGGTGGAGAATGCTTCTCGCCGGTCCAAGCCACGGCGGCTGGTTCAGTACAATGCGGGAGGTTGATGGTGCTACTGTAGCTAGCGCGTGAGGGCCACGCGCAGCCACTTTGGGCGGCGCGTGGGGGCGCGTGCGGCGGCGGATGGAGAAGTGGTCAACATGGCTTTTGGTCTAGGAGTTATGGTGAGTGCAATGGAGTTGGTTTCGGGTTAATCGGACGTCGTATGAGTTTAGTTCCGCGAGGGGGAATGTTTAAGGTCCCAGGTCTTAGGTTTTCGATTCGGGGAATTTTGAGGAAATTTAGGTGAACTTTCGTGAACGTGTTAGTGACGTATTTTGACGGTGATTGACAGGATCGGGATTTCCCGAGGAAGCCGAGGAACGTGCTGGACGTTCGGGACGCGAGTAGGGCTCAGTACTGTGAGTGGACCCTTTCCTTAAACTCGAGCATGCATAACTGTTTTTATATACGTATTTCATAGTTTTACTTATGAATATATGTTTATTGAATATGAAATGGTGATTTTATGTGTTTGCACGTTTTCCGAGAAAAAGACGGTTTTAGTACGTTTTAAGGTTTGGTTTTGAAATCGAAAGTGACAATTGGATTTGGTTTTAAGGATGAAAAAGTGAAATTCCGGATTTGGGTTCGGAATGACGGTTCTGGATGCCGGAAGGGCATCAGACCGGGGATTTCGGATTCGAGTTTGGATATGGATGTGGAAAAGGTTTTCAACTGGTTTTGGGATTGGATTTGCTGGATCTGGATATTGGGTTTAAAGACCCGGATATATGTGACGGGGGACCGGCCGGATTGGGTTTAAAGACCCGGATTGAGTTTAAAGACTCGGGAGTTTAAAGACTCGGATATATTGATTTCCCCCGTAGGCCTTGAGTTTAAAGACTCGGGAGTTTAAAGACTCGGATATGATTAAGGCCTGGATTGAGTTTAAAGACTCGGGAGTTTAAAGACTCGGATAGGTCCAGCAGGTTTGATCGGGAAATTTATGATTTAATGTTCATGGTTTATGATACAGTTTTCCTAATGCATATGTGATGTTTCTATAACTGTTTTATACTGTTTCTGTTTCTTATGATGTTTTATGATGATTATTTTATAACTGTGTTCAGAAAGATTGGTTATGCATGTGGTTTCCAAACGGAGGGTAAAACTTGGTTTTTAAATAAAATGGTTTTGAATTTTTTTTATACTTTCTGGTCCACTCACACTTTGTGTTTTAAATTGCCCTCCAGGTTGTGGAGCTAGCGCGGGGTCTTGACGTCGAGGCAGTGTCCGAGGCATAGAAGTGATGTGAGGGATCCCCAGAATAGTTTGAAGTCTTCCGTGTGCGTGTACTTTATCGGTTCTTAGTTCCTTGTATTTTCGTACTATGCTCTGTAAACGATAATTTTGGGATATGTTGTTTAATTACTCCTGCGTCTGACTGGGTTTGAGTGAGTTTTACTTGGGTGTTGTGTTCGGGGAGTCAGACGGGAGCGGGATTTACCTCGGGTTTCGGGGTGAAACTGGGGTGGGTCCTGACAATTGGTATCAGAGCATAGGTTTTGTCGAGTTTGTTGGGGTTTGTCGATCTGTGAGGTTGTTTGACTGTTTCTATGCCTCTTTCAGCGTGCGATTGACGATGCCTCCGAGACGTAGACCCTCTCCACAACCTGAAGAAGTAGCAAGAGAGACGGAGAGTGTTACTATTGAGCGAGCCCAGAGGCTCGGGGCGACGACGTTTAGTGGTGGGGCTGATCCTGAGGAAGCCCAGAGGTGGATTACCAGACTTGAGCGGATATTTGCGGTGATGCATTGCCCGCCGGAGGAGCGAGTGTGTTGGCTACATTTTTACTAGATGGTGCTGCGTATGAGTGGTGGTATACCCTCGAGTTGTCCGGTTGGGATGCCCATAGTGTGACCTGGGAGACGTTTAGGGAACGATTCCTGGAGCAGTACTACCCTCGTTCTTTCCGAGATGCCAAGGAGGCGGAGTTCTTGCATCTCCAACAAGGGAATATGACAGTGGCTGAGTATGAACGGAAGTTCCAGATGTTGTCCCGGTTTGCTCCTGCTTTTGTAGCCACTGAAGCCGAGAAGTGCCGTAGGTTTGAGTTGGGCCTGCGAGGCGAGATTCGAGCCATAGTAACGGCTGGATCTTTTGCTACCCTCCGAGACTTGTCAGATGCTGCGGTGAGGGTGGAGGCTAGTTTGCCGGTGCGACGCCGGGAACCCTCTATTCCTGGAGTTTCAAGCCAGCGAACACCGAAAAGGGGTAACTTCGGCGGAGTGTCCTCGTCGGGCGATGAGCGTTTTGGTAGACCTGGCAGTTTTCAGAGTTCAGGATTTTGGGGTTACCGAGCACCACCGACTCCGCAAGCTAGTGTGACGTCGGTAGCGTCCACAGGGAGACCGAGCAGTGGACCAGGTTGGAATGTGTGTTTCTACTGTGGGGAGCGAGGTCATTTCCGACGTGAGTGTCCACAGTTGCCACAGGAAAGTGGTGTAGATCGAGGAGTAGCGGAGCCTGGACAGAGTACAGCGTCGGGGACAGCAAGCCCGAGAAGAGGTGGTGGCACTGCCACGAGTAGTTCGAGGGGACGTGGTAGAGCGTCGGGATCTCAGGCCCGAGTGTTTTCGATGACTCAGCAGGAGGTTCAGTCGACACCAGATGCGGGGACAGGTACTTCTCTTACTTTGGTTGTGCTGTACTTAGGTTTAGTTGTTGGATCCGGGGTAGAGTCTAGGAACTTTCCTAGAGGACTTGGAGTGTTACAGTGAGTTCCGTAGGAGGATGACGAAGTAACAATCGAAGGAGGAGCCAGCCAGTAGGAAAGTATCTATGGTTGTACACGAGGATGTGCTCTGTGAATTCTATCGGGTACTCCACATGAGGTATTGTAAAATACCTTTGTTTGTTGTTCATAGAGTTTGACAGGACCCGTCCCAATCCCACTGGGACCACCCGGGGACGTGACTCGCTCCCGTCTGACAATGACTCTAGACATACCAAAATTACCCTTAAATAAAAAACCGAAGACGTAAATAGATAGATAACGTACAAACACAGTGTTTAAAGTGATACTGTCAGACAAGGGAAAGTAAAATACAACATGCGAGCACACTAGTCAGAGTACATTTATTCGGTGCTCAACCTACCCACAAGTGGGTGTACAGGTGCACAGCTAGGCAAACTAAACCTCTGCCTCCTCCTCCGGATCCTCCTCCTCTATTGCCGTGTCAGGGTCTGGAGGGGTCAGTAAAACAAGGGTGAGTGGGCCAAAAATAACAGTTTAGAAATCAATTTAATAATAAAATAATCATAAGGTTTTACCCCTCCGTTTTCCAAATCTTGCATGCAGTGAAAACATAATATTATAATGAAATCATAACAAATGAACCACAATAATAATCGTAAGGTGAAACTAACATATCAGTGCACTGTAAAACCCAACCCAAATGATGTCACGGTTCTAAGGCTACGCGTTGCCACTCAGGGTCTCACACCCGAGACTCTCTAGGTACATCAACTCCCGGTATCCCGGTCACTGCCCGAGGTATATGAACATGCCTTCCTGAGAGTAAGTAGCCCAACGGGGGTCAACTCCACTCAGTAAGAGCCCCGTGACTACTCCAGGGTCCACCCAGGCCAACGACCCTCCCTGGAGGAGACAATATACACAGGTAGGAAAGTACAGTACAATAACAGTATAGTTTACCCTATGTCCCCCGGACATCCCAAACAAAATCCACATATAATCCAGACGGGTCTCATGCCCAAAACATTGTAATAACATATATAAGCAGTTTATAAGACTCATCAGTGGAAATAGTAAAACAGTTTATGCATGCAAGCCTTTTATAAATCAAACAGCCCACTCACACTCGGTCCTTGCTGCTCAACGATCTCTATAAACCTGTATTATTACTCCTGAGGGTTACTTAAGGACCCTATAATATCAATACCAAGACCCTAGAACAGATCCGCCTCAAAAACGCATCCCGGGCACTATTCCCGGTGCTTCAAACCCCATTTTGACCAACATAACGATCTCCGATCGACACGAAACCACCTCCATTGGATCCGTATCGTCGAAACCTTAAAAATGGTACCGGCCCCACCAAAATCACTGTTCACACGCGCCCCCACGCGCCTGGTCAACGCGTGGGTCAACGCTGCTACAGTACCGCTGACGTAAGCATGACGTCATCACTGACACTTGTTAGGTGACACGTGGCATGTTCTGATTGGTCCCTGGTCTGACAATATCTGACAGGATGACGTCATCATGACGTCAGAAGTGACGTCAGCATGCTACAGTATCGGGTCAGACCCGTTTGACTGGAACCGGGTCGCCGTCGACCCACGGCTTGACCCGATTCAACCGTACGATTCCGGCCACCATTTTCGACGGGGTTCATCCCTATAGGGTCGTCTAGGTCTGTTCTACGGTTCTACAACCTCAAAATGGAAAAAAAATGGGAGAAAACTCACCAGTTCTCCTCTGAAACTCACGGCCAAAGTCCGATCGCCTTCTCCGGTGATCCACGCCGTCTCCGTCGTCCAAACCGGTCCTGATTGACTCGTCTCTCGCCCTAGAACATGTCTAACACCAAACAACTGAGTTCCTAGCACTAAAACAGGTTGGTCCGAAACAGGGGAGTAAAACGAGTTTTCGGGTTTTCGACCTTACCGCCGCCGTGTCGCCGTCGCAGGCCGTGCCGTCGTCCAGTTAAGCTCCTGGGGTCCTCACGGTGTAGACTGGAGCTTCCCCTGCGTCGAGATGGTGTGGTTGTCGAGGTTTGCTTCTTGGACCCGTTTCCGTCGTGTTTCGGGTCTGAGTTTTTGGACGGGATTTCGGACGGGAAAATGGCTGGTGGTGGCTGGTGGTTGCACGGGTTGTGAAGACCAGATGATGGTGGTGCTGTGGGTGGTCGTTTGGTGCGAAGAGGATGGCTGGTTCGTGTGTTTGGCTGGAGAGAAAATGGAAGAAATGCACGGGTTTGTGAGGGGATGAATGTGTGTGTTTGTAAGAAAAGGCAGACAGATCGTGCATGAACAAGGGAGCAGATGAGGATGAAGGGCCAGGATTCAATCTGGCCAGAAATCCAATGGCTGCAATCAAATGGAGGGAAAATAAATAATATAAAAAAATAGATTAAATAGTATTAGTTGCTTTATGGGAATAGTGTAGTCTTGGATGGGTGACACTTGTCACCAATCCATCGGTTTGATTTAAATATTAGGTTGGCACGGATTCCCGTAATAAATTAATATTTTATTCCGTTGTTCTCGGTTCGTAAATTCCGCTAAAATGCTTCCTTGACCATAACTTCTTCATACGAACTCCGATTTCGGCGTGCCGCCTGTCTACGGATTCGTGACGTCCCGACCTACATCATAGTCATGGGTCAAAGTCCAAATTGTTACCCGGTTCAAAAGTCAAAGTTTCCCCCCCTTCAGGGGCAAAATAGTCTTTTTACATTAAAATATTATTATTCTCGGTTCGGGTCGTTACAACCTACCCTCCTTACAGAAATTTCGTCCTCGAAATTTACTCAAACAAGTATGGGTACTGCCCTCTCATCAATTCCTCGGGTTCCCATGTCGCTTCCTCCACCTCGTGGTTCCGCCATAGTACTTTAACCAAAGAAATCGTCTTGTTCCTTAAGACCTTTTCCTTCCTATCCAGAATCTGCACTGGCCTTTCCTCGAAACTCAAATCTGTCATCAGTTCCAGTGGTTGCTCTGGCAGTGCATGAGAGTCATCCCGAAGATACTTCCGTAGCATCGATACATGAAACACGTCATGTACTCGGGAAAGCTCTGAAGGTAGTGCTAAACGGTAAGCCACTGGACCAATCCTCTCGACAATCTCATATGGTCCGATATAACGAGGACTCAATCTCCCACGTCGTCCAAATCGAAGAATCCCTTTCCACGGTGATAACTTTAAAAAGACAAAGTCACCAACCTCGAATTCTAAATCTCGGATCCGTCGATCCGCATAGCTCTTCTGACGATCCTGGGCCGCCTTCAATCTCTCCCGAATAACCCGAACTGTCTCCTGGGTCATATCCATCAGATCCGGCCCCACTGCAGTTCTTTCTCCGATCTCCATCCAGCATACCGGTGTTCTGCACTGTCGACCATACAGTGCCTCATAGGGTGCCATCCCTATACTCGCATGGTAGCTGTTATTGTAGGCAAACTCCATCAATGGCAATCGATCAGCCCACGAATCCTGGAATTGCAACACACAGGCTCTCATCATGTCCCCGAAAGTTTGTATTGTCCTTTCAGACTGTCCGTCGGTCTGTGGGTGGAATGCCGTACTGAAGTGCAATTTCGTACCCAAAGTAGTCTGTAGACTCCTCCAAAACCTGGATGTGAAACGCGGATCCCGATCCGACACGATCGACTCTAGGGTACCGTGTAGTCGGATGATCTCATTAATGAATAACTGGGCCAAACGGTTGAGCTTGTACGTCTCACGTACAGGCAGAAAATGTGCTGATTTAGTCAACCGGTCCACTATTACCCAGACTCCATCAACTCCACTCCTTGTCTTCGGTAACTTGAAGACAAAGTCCATTGTAATATGGTCCCACTTCCATTGTGGAATTGGAAGTGGCTGCATAGCCCCATACGGACGCTGCCGTTCTGCTTTGACCTGCTGACAGATCAAACATTTGCTGACAAACTCAGCTATCTCCCTCTTCATCCCTGGCCACCAATAATAGTCCCGGAGGGTACGGTACATCTTTGTCCCTCCTGGATGCATAGCATAGGCCGAACTGTGGGCCTCGTCTAAAATCTCTCTCCTCAACTCTGGTACCGCAGGTACACACAATCTCCCAAGCTTTACTAATGCTCCATCGCCCCTGACGGAGAAATCTTGTCTCTGTCCAGATTCAACCTCGTTCCTGTAATCACAAAGTATCTGGTCCTGTAGTTGAGCCTCGATGATCCTGTCGACCAACACGGGTCGCACATGAAAGCTAGCCAACAAGGCTCCCTGATCGTCCATCCCTAACATAACTCCGCTCTTCCGAAGTTCCACTAGCAAAGGAAGATACACCAATCTCAAATGCGCAACTGATCCCGCCGACTTCCTGCTAAGTGCATCAGCTACAACATTTGCCTTGCCAGGATGGTACTCGATCGTACAGTCATAATCCTTCAACAATTCCAACCATCTCCGCTGTCTCATGTTGAGTTCCTTCTGAGTGAACAAATGTTTAAGACTCTGGTGATTGGTAAATATTCGGCATGTCACACCGAACAAATGATGTCTCCAGATCTTTAGAGCATGAACCACCGCTGCCAATTCCAAATCATGAGTAGGGTAGTTCAACTCGTGCGTCTTCAGCTGCCGAGATGCGTAAGCAATCACTTTTCCATTCTGCATCAATACACAACCCAAACCCTGCAGCGATGCATCACTATATACCACGAACTCTCCACTGCTGTCTGGTAATGCAAGGACAGGTGCAGTGGTTAATCGGCACTTTAATTCCTGAAAACTCTGTTCACACTGGTCGTCCCATACAAACTTCACCCCTTTCCGGGTTAACCGAGTCAATGGTGCGGCAATCTGGGAGAAACCCTCTACGAATCTCCAATAATAGCCTGCTAACCCAACAAAACTTCGCACTTCCGTCACCGTGGTCGGTCTTGGCCAATTCGTCACAGCCTCCATTTTCTGAGGATCCACACTTATCCCCTCGGGTGATATAATGTGACCCAAGAATCCAATACTATTTAGCCAAAACTGACACTTGCTTAACTTAGCATACAGCTGCTCCTGTCGTAGTGTACCCAATACCATTCGTAAGTGCTCCTCATGAGCCCTGACACTCCTGGAATACACCAAGATGTCGTCGATAAACACGATCACAAATTTATCCAAGTATGCTCGAAAGACTCGATTCATCAAGTCCATGAATGCCGCTGGTGCATTCGTCAATCCAAAGGGCATCACCAAGAACTCATAATGCCCATACCTCGTTCGAAAAGCTGTTTTCTGAACATCCCCCTCGGCTATTCTGAGTTGATGGTATCCTGACCTTAGATCTATCTTGGAGAAATATCGTGCTCCTCGTAACTGATCGAACAAATCATCGATCCTGGGTAAGGGATACTGATTCCTTACCGTAGCCTTGTTCAACTGCCGATAATCCACACACAACCGCAAACTACCCTCCTTCTTTTTCACAAATAAGACCGGCGCTCCCCATGGTGATGTACTGGGTCGGATAAACCCTAGATCCACCAGTTCCTGTAATTGGATTTTCAATTCCCGTAGCTCTGCCGGTGCCATACGATACGGTGCTTGTGAAATCGGTCGAGTCCCGGGGAGTAACCCGATCGTAAAGTCGATCTCCCTGGGTGGTGGTAATCCAGGTAAATCTCCTGGAAAGACATCAGGAAATTCCCGCACAATCGGAATATCCTCAATACGCAAAGATTCATCCGTAGACTCTACCACATAAGCAAGAAATCCCTGACACCCCTTCTGTAAGAGTTTAGTAGCTGTGAGTGCAGATATTACCTTGGGTGATGCGTCTCCACACTCTCCCTGAAATATCACCTCCGGTAATCCTGGACCTCTCAAAGTCAACCGCATGTTACCACAGTCGATGAGTGAATTGTACTCCGACAACCAATCAACTCCAAGTATCACATCGAAATCGTGAACATTCATCAGGATTAAGTCTGCCGGAAATTCGACTCCCTCAATCTCCACAGGACAAGCTCGTATCTCCTGGTTCACCTGGTAGGTCACACCCATCGGTGTCCCCACTCCCATCTCGTGCTCAAGTGCGGTCACCTCACGGCCCAACAGACTCGCACAACGCGGTGAAATAAAAGAATGAGTTGCCCCCGAATCCATCAATGCACGAACAACCATACCATAAATATGTACTGTACCTGTCAATACTCCCGGAATGGATCTGGCCTGCTGCTGGGTAACAGCATAAACACGAGCCATAGACTCTGCAGGTCGTCCCCGTCCTCTAGCCCCTCGATCACGGCCACGCACAACACCGCGTGTCCGGCTGCTGTCAGTCTGGGATGCTGTGCTCTGCGCTGGCGCAGTACTGCCGCGAATCAGTGGACACTCAGAAGCATAATGCCCCGGCTCCCCACAAGCGAAGCATGTGACCTCCCTAGGTCGACCCGAGTATCCTCCCGGTGAGATGCTCATCGGTGAGTAAGACCGCTGCCAAGCTCCAGAACGCTGTCCAGACCTCTGAGGACTCCTGAACTGACCAGAACGTCCTCGGCTGCCAGAAGACGAAGATCCACCAGAATGTCCTCCCTTCGAGCCACGACGGCCCGAAAATCCCAAGTGTGCGCGATCACGTCGCCGAGTCTCCCCCTCAGCTCGCTGACGAGCCAGGATACTGTTCTCAACCCTGGTCGCCGCATCAGTCAGATCCCTCATGGAAGCAAAGGGTGTTGCAGTCACCATCGCCTGAATCTCAGGTCGCAAGCCCCACTCAAATCTGCGACATCGGTCTGCCTCGGTGATCACGAAGTTCTCAGCAAAGCGAGACAACATCAGGAAAGTCTCCTCGTACTCTGCTACAGTCTGATCCCCCTGCCGGAGTTGCAGAAACTCCGCCTCACGGGCGTTGCGGAACGACCGTGGATAGAACTGGTTGAGAAACCGCTCTCGGAAGGTCTCCCATGGAATGGTGTGAACAGTCCAGCCGGCCAAAACAAGGTTGTGCCACCATCGATAGGCGCTCCCATCCAGTAGGAAAGTCGCCAGTACGACACGCTCCTCCGGAGGACAGTGCATGACCTCGAAAATCCTCTCCCAGCGGTCAATCCACTGGTGTGCTTCCTCAGGGTCGGTTCCCCCACTGAAGTGCGTAGCACCCAGGCGCTGAGCCCGCTCAATGCTCGCAGTGTCTCCATTTCCTCCATTGCCCTCGTCAACACGTGCACGGGGTTCACGTCGGGGAGGCATATCCAACTGTGAAGAGGCAAACAGGTTAAAAGACATCGAAAGCGACCATGTACAAAGTACAAACCGCTAACCTAGTACTCTGACTACTAATCCTAATGCTCTGATACCAAGCTGACAGGACCCGTCCCAATCCCACTGGGACCACCCGGGGACGTGACCCGCTCCCGTCTGACAATGACTCTAAACATACCAAAATTACCCTTAAATAAAAAACCGAAGACGTAAATAGATAGATAACGTACAAACACAGTGTTTAAAGTGATACTGTCAGACAAGGGAAAGTAAAATACAACATGCGAGCACACTAGTCAGAGTACATTTATTCGGTGCTCAACCTACCCACAAGTGGGTGTACAGGTGCACAGCTAGGCAATCTAAACCTCTGCCTCCTCCTCTGGATCCTCCTCCTCTATTGTCGTGTCAGGGTCTGGAGGGGTCAGTAAAACAAGGGTGAGTGGGCCAAAAATAACAGTTTAGAAATCAATTTAATAATAAAATAATCATAAGGTTTTACCCCTCCGTTTTCCAAATCTTGCATGCAGTGAAAACATAATATTATAATGAAATCATAACAAATGAACCACAATAATAATCGTAAGGTGAAACTAACATATCAGTGCACTGTAAAACCCAACCCAAATGATGTCACGGTTCTAAGGCTACGCGTTGCCACTCAGGGTCTCACACCCGAGACTCTCTAGGTACATCAGCTCCCGGTATCCCGGTCACTGCCCGAGGTATATGAACATGCCTTCCTGAGAGTAAGTAGCCCAACGGGGGTCAACTCTACTCAGTCAGAGCCCCGTGACTACTCCAGGGTCCACCCAGGCCAACGACCCTCCCTGGAGGAGACAATATACACAGGTAGGAAAGTACAGTACAATAACAGTATAGTTTACCCTATGTCCCCCGGACATCCCAAACAAAATCCACATATAATCCAGACGGGTCTCATGCCCAAAACATTGTAATAACATATATAAGCAGTTTATAAGACTCATCAGTGGAAATAGTAAAACAGTTTATGCATGCAAGCCTTTTATAAATCAAACAGCCCACTCACACTCGGTCCTTGCTGCTCAACGATCTCTATAAACCTGTATTATTACTCCTGAGGGTTACTTAAGGACCCTATAATATCAATACCAAGACCCTAGAACAGATCCGCCTCAAAAACGCATCCCGGGCACTATTCCCGGTGCTTCAAACCCCATTTTGACCAACATAACGATCTCCGATCGACACGAAACCACCTCCATTGGATCCGTATCGTCGAAACCTTGAAAATGGTACCGGCCCCACCAAAATCACTGTTCACACGCGCCCCCACGCGCCTGTTCAACGCGTGGGTCAACGCTGCTACAGTACCGCTGACGTCAGCAGTGACGTCATGCTGACGTAAGCATGACGTCATCACTGACACTTGTTAGGTGACACGTGGCATGTTCTGATTGGTCCCTGGTCTGACAATATCTGACAGGATGACGTCATCATGACGTCAGAAGTGACGTCAGCATGATGACGTCATCATGCTACAGTATCGGGTCAGACCCGTTTGACTGGAACCGGGTCGCCGTCGACCCACGGCTTGACCCGATTCAACCGTACGATTCCGGCCACCATTTTCGACGGGGTTCATCCCTATAGGGTCGTCTAGGTCTGTTCTCCGGTTCTACAACCTCAAAATGGAAAAAAAATGGGAGAAAACTCACCAGTTCTCCTCTGAAACTCACGGCCAAAGTCCGATCGCCTTCTCCGGTGATCCACGCCGTCTCCGTCGTCCAAACCGGTCCTGATTGACTCGTCTCTCGCCCTAGAACATGTCTAACACCAAACAACTGAGTTCCTAGCACTAAAACAGGTTGGTCCGAAACAGGGGAGTAAAACGGGTTTTCGGGTTTTCGACCTTACCGCCGCCGTGTCGCCGTCGCAGGCCGTGCCGTCGTCCAGTTAAGCTCCTGGGGTCCTCACGGTGTAGACTGGAGCTTACCCTGCGTCGAGATGGTGTGGTTGTCGAGGTTTGCTTCTTGGACCCGTTTCCGTCGTGTTTCGGGTCTGAGTTTTTGGACGGGATTTCGGACGGGAAAATGGCTGGTGGTGGCTGGTGGTTGCACGGGTTGTGAAGACCAGATGATGGTGGTGCTGTGGGTGGTCGTTTGGTGCGAAAATGATGGCTGGTTCGTGTGTTTGGCTGGAGAGAAAATGGAAGAAATGCACGGGTTTGTGAGGGGATGAATGTGTGTGTTTGTAAGAAAAGGCAGACAGATCGTGCATGAACAAGGGAGCAGATGAGGATGAAGGGCCAGGATTCAATCTGGCCAGAAATCTAATGGCTACAATCAAATGGAGGGAAAATAAATAATATAAAAAAATAGATTAAATAGTATTAGTTGCTTTATGGGAATAGTGTAGTCTTGGATGGGTGACACTTGTCACCAATCCATCGGTTTGATTTAAATATTAGGTTGGCACGGATTCCCGTAATAAATTAATATTTTATTCCGTTGTTCTCGGTTCGTAAATTCCGCTAAAATGCTTCCTTGACCATAACTTCTTCATACGAACTCCGATTTCGGCGTGCCGCCTGTCTACGGATTCGTGACGTCCCGACCTACGTCATAGTCATGGGTCAAAGTCTAAATTGTTACCCGGTTCAAAAGTCAAAGTTTCCCCCCCTTCAGGGGCAAAATAGTCTTTTTACATTAAAATATTATTATTCTCGGTTCGGGTCGTTACAGAGTTTCCCTTGCGTACACCAGGTAGCTGTTACATAGCTAGAGATGGTCGTGATAGCAGTAGTCGGGGATGGAGTGAAATACCCAAGGTGGAGATGATAGACAGGAAACCCAGGAGAGGTTGTTGTTGATCTAGTGTTGGTGACCAGATAGGAGACCCTAGGTGTCGGGAACTAGCTGTGGAATTTCGGGGACGAAATTCTTTTTAGGGCGGTAGATTGTAACAACCCGTTCCGAGAGTCCGGATTAGTAGAGTTAGTAGGGTTAATCAGTGGTTAGGTGGTCCCGAAAGGTCCGGGAGCCTAGAATGATAATTTTGCCCCTAGTCCGGGCAAAAATGTTGACTTTTATTCGGGTGGTCAATTGGGTATTGGTCAGTGACCAGGACGTAGTTGAGGACGTCACGAACCCGTAGACATGAGGTACGTTCGATTCCGACATCCGAGGAGGAAGTTGTGATGTTCGGAAGGTTGAGGGCATAACCGTAATTTGGGTAAATTAGGGGGAATAGTTGACTCTTTGTACGAATGGGTTTTGGTAGGTTGACCTAGCATGGTTAGATAGTTTTCGTCGTCCTGAGTTCGATGACAGGCGGCACATATTCATCGGACGTACGAGGCGAGAGTTACGGGTCTAGGAAGTTTTGACAAAACCGTAAAAACGAGTAAAAAGGAGGGTATTTTGGTCTTTTTAGCATCTGGGGATTTGTGCAGAGAAAGTAAAATGGACGGCTGGGGTTTAACCAGATGGGATAAGGGTTGGATGGATGGTGACACTTGGCAGGGGGCTAGAGGCTTCTGGTGGAATCCTGTGTGTTCACGGTTCTAAGTAATTGGGTGAAACCGTGTGTGCGTGTGTGATGTTCTTCGAAAACACAGAGAAACAGAGTGAGCTTGTGAGGAGAAATTGAGGATTGATCGTGGCTGGTGACGAGTCCTGATGAGTGAGGGAGGAACGGGAGATTGAAAGGAAGCTGCTGGTCGTGATTTGGTGGTGCAATTGTGCACGGCGGCACGGTGGTGGTGCGGCGAAGATTTGGAGAAAACAGGGTGACTGTGAACGTTTGGTGGTGGCTACGCCGTGAGGTGAGGCAAACCAAGGCTGGGAGAGCTGCGGGAGGTTGCAGGGAGGCTAACGAACACCGTGGCACGCGGCGGTGCGCACGGCGGAGCTGCAATCGAAGGTGAGATCTCTTTACTCTGTTTTTCCTGTAAACTTCATTGGGAAAGTCGTGAGGTTTGGCTGAGAGTCGAGAGGATAGAAGGTCGGGGTGACGTTCAGGGAGGTCCTAGGAGTGGTTTGTGATGGTCGCCGTGACGAGGGCGTACACGGCGGAGCTCAGGCGAAGAGGAGTCTCTGTTACCCTGTTTCCGTCGTGAACTTCGAACCCAAAGTCGTGGACTTCTGGGGTGAGTCAAAGGGTTAGGAGTGTTGGACTAGGATCAGTGAGGTTGTGGGGTGAGTCTGGTGTCGCCACCGTGACGGGAGATGACCGGAGCAGGTGAATCGTGAAACAGGGGTTTGATGGTTGTCTGGTTCGAGCTTCAGTCGTGAAGCTGGGAGTCGAATCGAACCAAGAGGAGTTGGGGAATGGATTCGTGGTGTCTGGACGAAACTGTAGGTGAAAGAAGGGAAGGAAATGGTGGTCGGACGGTGGAGAATGCTTCTCGCCGGTCCAAGCCACGGCGGCTGGTTCAGTATAATGCGGGAGGTTGATGGTGCTACTGTAGCTAGCGCGTGGGGGTGCGTGCGGCGGCGGATGGAGAAGTGGTCAACATGGCTTTTGGTCTAGGAGTTATGGTGAATGCAATGGAGTTGGTTTCGGGTTAATCGGACGTCGTATGAGTTTAGTTCCGCGAGGGGGAATGTTTAAGGTCCCAGGTCTTAGGTTTTCGATTCGGGGAATTTTGAGGAAATTTAGGTGAACTTTCGTGAACGTGTTAGTGACGTATTTTGACGGTGATTGACAGGATCGGGATTTCCCGAGGAAGCCGAGGAACGTGCTGGACGTTCGGGACGCGAGTAGGGCTCAGTACTGTGAGTGGACCCTTTCCTTAAACTCGAGCATGCATAACTGTTTTTATATACGTATTTCATAGTTTTACTTATGAATCTATGTTTATTGAATATGAAATGGTGATTTTATGTGTTTGCACGTTTTCCGAGAAAAAGACGGTTTTAGTACGTTTTAAGGTTTGGTTTTGAAATCGAAAGTGACAATTGGATTTGGTTTTAAGGATGAAAAAGTGAAATTCCGGATTTGGGCTCGGAATGACGGTTCTGGATGCCGGAAGGGCATCAGACCGGGGATTTCGGATTCGAGTTTGGATATGGATGTGGAAAAGGTTTTCAACTGGTTTTGGGATTGGATTTGCTGGATCTGGATATTGGGTTTAAAGACCCGGATATATGTGACGGGGGACCGGCCGGATTGGGTTTAAAGACCCGGATTGAGTTTAAAGACTCGGGAGTTTAAAGACTCGGGAGTTTAAAGACTCGGATATGATTAAGGCCTGGATTGAGTTTAAAGACTCGGGAGTTTAAAGACTCGGATAGGTCCAGCAGGTTTGATCGGGAAATTTATGATTTAATGTTCATGGTTTATGATACAGTTTTCCTAATGCATATGTGATGTTTCTATAACTGTTTTATACTGTTTCTGTTTCTTATGATGTTTTATGATGATTATTTTATAACTGTGTTCAGAAAGATTGGTTATGCATGTGGTTTCCAAACGGAGGGTAAAACTTGGTTTTTAAATAAAATGGTTTTGAATTTTTTTTATACTTTCTGGTCCACTCACACTTTGTGTTTTAAATTGCCCTCCAGGTTGTGGAGCTAGCGCGGGGTCTTGACGTCGAGGCAGTGTCCGAGGCATAGAAGTGATGTAAGGGATCCCCGGAATAGTTTGAAGTCTTCCGTGTGCGTGTACTTTATCGGTTCTTAGTTCCTTGTATTTTCGTACTATGCTCTGTAAACGATAACTTTGGGATATGTTGTTTAATTACTCCTGCGTCTGACTGGGTTTGAGTGAGTTTTACTTGGGTGTTGTGTTCGGGGAGTCAGACGGGAGCGGGATTTACCTCGGGTTTCGGGGTGAAACCGGGGTGGGTCCTGACAAATGGGTCCACAGATGTCTGCATGAATGAGCTCCAAAGGCTGACTTGCTCTCCACGTACTCCTTTTTGGCATATCATCACGATGCTGCTTCCCATGAATGCAGTCTATGCATGTGGTATTCGAGGCTTGAAGCTGAGGGAGTCCACGAACCATCCCCTTGTGTTGCAACGTTCTCAATCCCTTGTAGCTCAAATGACCGTATCTTCGATGCCAAAGATAAAAGAGATCCTGTGAGCTTGTGTGAAGGCACCTCTCTGATTGAACACTTGTAGATACTGTGGTCTGAGCTAGCAGTATAAACATCCTGTTTGTACTCATCACCGTCTGAATAATCAGACCCTTGCTCGGGTGATAGATTTTGCAAATACCTCCTTGAATCAATATAGCCAGGCCCCTTTCTTGAAGTTGTCCTATGCTCAAGAGATTGTTTTTTAGCTCTGGAACATAGTACACCTCATGGACAACATGGTTGATTCCATTTAACATCAGCTTGACACTTCCCTTTCCAATCACATCCATCCTACTATTGTTTCCCAATTTAACCGAATGAACAAAGCTTTCATCTAGTGTTGTGAACATACCTCGATTCCCACACATATGATTGGAGCACCCCGAGTCAAGGAACCAAGCATCAATCCGTTTTGTTTCATGTGACTCAACATATGACATCAACAACATATCTTCTTCTTCATTTACTTCTGCATAATTAGCTTCCTTATTCCATTTTGGACATTCATACTGGAAGTGTCCAAGATTGTGACACTTGTAGCATTCCACTGCATCCTTATTGAACGATTGACCTCCTCTTCCACGTCCTCGTCCTCTGGAATTGCTTCTTCCACGCCCTGGAGGCGACCTCCTCTTCCACGTCCTCGTCCTCTGGAATTGCTTCTTCCACGCCCTCTGCCTCCAGTTTTGTCATCAGCTGTCACCTTCAGAGCTTGCTCCACACCGCTGCTTCTGTGGAATTTTTGCTCATGTACAGTGAGCGAGCTCTGAAGCTCATCAATGGTAATTGTATCCAAGTCCCTAGATTCCTCAATCGAACAAACAATATAGTTAAATTTGTTTGTGAGGGATCGCAGGATTTTTTCACAGATCGTGACATCAGTCATGGTCTCCCCATATGCTCTCATCTTGTTTGCTACAGTCATCACTCTAGCAAAGTAGTTAGTGATTGTTTCACCAACCTTCATCTCAAGCGTCTCAAAGTCTCTTCGTAGAGCTTGAAGAGTTGAGCGCTTCACTCGTGCATTTCCTTCATATTTTGTCTTCATGGAATCCCAGATCTTTTTGGAGGTGTCCTTTTCCAAAATTGTCTCTAGGATGCTCCTATCGATTGCTTGGAAAAGATAGTTTTTGGCTTTGAGATCCTTGAGTTTCATTGCATCGAGCTCTTTCTGTTGTCCTTCTGATAGAGGCTGCGCCCCCTTTGTTAGTTCTTCATAACCAGTTTCAATCAACCCCCAATATTCCTTGCTGCGAAGGAAATTTTCCATGAACATGCTCCAATGGTCATAGTGGCCATCAAAACGTGGAATGGAAGGTTGCACAAAGTTTCCTTCAGAGGTCATCTTCCTCTTGCTCTCTCCGTGTTTGGAAGTCACTCAAAAGTTGCGACTTTTTGTTTTCTCAGGCCCAATGGGGCTCTGATACTAGTTTGTAGAGAATAAAAGCAAATACCAAAAGCAATAATGCAATGGACCTAAGCAAACTGGAGAACGACCACTCTGATTGAATAGAAGCTTTGGCTATTATATAGCCTTACAGAAATAACAGAAAGCTGAAAATAACAGCCCACAATCCACATTATCGGAAAGTGGTAACGTGCACAAAGAATTAGTCTAACAATGAACAAGCCTTCCTACATAGTAGGAACTTATTGAAACATAACAATCCTAAACAATTTAGAGTCCTACAACAGTAAGGACAACCAGACTTATCATTCTCTTCTTCCATAGTTTCTTTCGTCATATTTTTCTTTCGCTTTCTTCTAAATTCATAGCCCAATTATGTTTTCTACTATCTTCTCTTTCATTTTACTTCTCTCTTTTTTTCGCATCTAATTTTTATCATCCATTGTTAATTGATTTTTTCAGGTTTGTTGTTTCAAAGGGGGAAGAACAAATCTCGTAAAGACGAAAGGTTGGTCGTCTTCTGCTTTCCTGCGATGAAGCGAAATCTACACTGCTTATTATTAGGTAGATTTTCTCTCCTTTGTCAGATTTCCCTTTCGTTTTTATTGAAATTCATAGCCCCATTTTGTGCTCTACTAACTTTTCTTTGATTTCATTTCTTTTCGCTTCTAATTTTTATCATCCATTGTGAGCTGATTTTTGCAGGTTCGTTCTTTTGAAGGGTCAAGAACAAATTCTGCAGACGCAAAATGTTGGTTCTCATCAAAATTCATAGTCCAATCCATTATTAATTGACTTTTGCAGTTTGTTGCCTTTGCTTATTCATGTCAATTTGTGGTCTATTTTCTAATGTGGCTTTTTTAATTCCTTCAAGGATTGGAGAAGATTCTCTTGATTGTTTATCAAATTTTCAGGTATAGTTTTGTCTTTAATTTTGATTGTTAAATTTGATTTTTTTTTCTCCTTTATGATTACTATGCCAATATATCGTAGATCATATAACTTATAGGATATATTGATACGCCAGTGATATGCCAACTGGTTCTTTTGCATATATGAGCAGTTTGATCTTTAGTTATGATGGCAGCTATGTATTTTGTGTATGCTCTTTTTGAGAAAACTACAAAGTTCATTACAAGAGAACAATAAAGTCAAATTGCAAATGTATCGTGTGTGTGTGTGTGTGTGTGTGTGTGTGCCATCACTTTTACCCATTTTTCTCAAATAAGTGCTAAATTAATTGTCTTGGCTTAAAGTTTTTTAATGTTTATTTTTCATGAACACAGAGAGTCCAAGCCAATGATAAAAGATACCAGTATCTTCTCTTTGCAGCTGACCCATACGAGATAATTGCTTTCAAGGTGTATCTCATTTCCTATGCATTTGGTATTTATCCTTTATATGGTAGCTTCAAAATTTTTATTATGCATGCACCTTTATATCTATTTCAGGTTCCTATCATAGAGATCTACAAAACTGATAGTGACAAATCCACTGTAAAGTTCTCACATTGGGATCTAGACTCAAAAAATGTTCACGGTTAGTCTTCTAATGCTCGACTTATTCATGTCTTTTTACCTACACTTTAGGAAGTATTGTAAACTCATTGGACTGTCAACCTGGCTGTTCATTACATGGTATCTTCAATGTGGTCCCTTTAAGACATAGCGAACTTTAAACCTTAGGTACCTAAGAAACTTTATTTGATTTGGCAAATGAGTAAATCGACTGAGTGCATTGATTCAGTGTGGTTTGTTTTGTTGGCGTCAATTGGTGGCACCTTCTTAAACAGTTGCTTACTTACTAGATCAGACTTGAATTAATTTATTTCTTTTCCACTTTTAGTCACTGATCTTCACTTGCCAAAATATTTGTTGTATAATCTTTTATTTTCACTTTCACATGCATGTGGTTAAGTCTTGCAACATCTGTGCCTTTATAATCCCAGCTAAAAGGTTTGTGTTTATCTGATTCATGGTAGGCAGATATAAAACTTGTCTAATGTTTGTTAATTTCCAGCCTCATCAACCATCAATTTTCATTTCAGAATCTAGTCAATTTTTTGGTGTTTATGTAACTGACATGGAATTTCAGTACATGTACATATCTTTGATTATCTTTCAAATCTCAGTTGTATTTGGTATTTTTGGGTGTTGCTCTTTGGATTCCTAATATGAGTATAACACAAATAGATGTTCCCTCGAACTCCCCGTTCTACTTGATTTCTCTTCTTCCACCATCTTTTTTACTTGATTTTTTTTACTCCTTTATGATTAAGTTTATGCGCTTATAACTATACCGCGATACAATTTAGTTGATTTCTGATCAACAAATTGAGTTTCATGTTTACAAATTGGTGTAAATTTTTCGTCATTCACTTTGAATTCCACTGTTTTAGAACTGATGTTCTTTAATTGTTTTTTTTTTTTTGGTTGGTTGCTCTGATTGATCTCATTTTACATTTAGCCAACTTCATCAGGTGGTTTCTTTGGAGAAATCATGAGGTAAAATGTTGGTTTTCAATTTCTTCAGCTTCATTTGTTTGGTACAGCAAATAGCTGAAAATAATTGATTAGCATTTGATGCACTGAAGTTTTGTGTGTGCGCATTTGTATGACTGGGTGATCCAAGATTTTTTTAGTGCACTTTAGTATTATAGCCCAACACAATTAAGCGCTTACTCAGTGTAGCTAGCTAAAACAAATTGGGTTATGGTATAAAAAAATTGATGATTCATGAACCTAATTTCTTCAATTTTCTTTTCATGAATGTTGTATTTCAGCGTTATCACCAAACTAAATACATCTGCTAAAGTCCTAGAACTAACATCAGACATAATAATTAGGTTTATTTCAACACCAAATTGAAACTATGGCTGCTTCTGAAATATAATGGTACATGTCTTGGATTCAAACAGATTACACAAGTGTTTGAAGGTCTCCAATTTCAACGAGAATATTTGAAGGTAAATTTTTTTCCTCATTCATTCTCTTTCATATTTCACTTCACTGCATTTCTTTCACCAATTTGCTCTCAGTTCAGCGTTTTTTTTTCTTCAGAATATGGATGATTTACTTTGGTTGATTTATGGCTCTGAGGTAGAAATATGTTCAGGCCCGGGGCAAACTAAGTGCATGAATTATGTTTTGCAATGAATATTTCTATTGATTAATCACTTCCATTTGATTTTGTAATTTTGTCTAATAGATTAAGTATCCAATTTCACTATTCGATTCTTCTTTTGTTTAGCTTTGTGATATAAATAAGTTCCAACTCATGGTTAGTAATTGTGCATGTTTAACTTTGTAACATGCACAATACAAAATGCAGAGCTTATTCACGTTTATTGCTATATAACTTTGGCATTTCACATTGTATACTTTCAAACCCGCAGCATCGCGCATGCTACATTTCTAGTATGTTACTAATTGGGTATCAAACTTTACATAAAACCCATAATATTTATGCATATGAGATCTTTCACTTACAAATAAATATACATAATACAATTCAATTTTAGTCTATAGTACTATCTGACATGTGAAATAATTTATAAATCAATTGAAAATACTAGTAGTGATTTTGTACATTAACAAGTGAAAAGCTTTTATGATTTTTTTTGTCAAAAGGACACTTTATTAATCCAAACGAACATACATATTTACATTTTTCGCTAAAATGTTAAATAAACATAAGGATTCTAGGCCTTCCCATCTCAAACAGAATTTAAAACGTTTACAAAAAACGACAACTTCATGAGTCGCAGTATTATATTTGCGAGAGGTGTACCTAAGCTGTACAATCTCAAAGAGAGGTTGTATAGCTAGGATATCATGAATCACTCCTTCAATACTAGCCTCCCCACAAGAACCCGATGTAACATATTGCACCAGAAGTTGCGAGTCAAACTCCAAGATGACTTTTCTTGCACTCAAAATCTGCACATGCAACTATAGCAGCACGAAGGGTATAGATTTCAGCCTGCAAAGAACTGCCACAAGGGAAACTGTCCTCACCCCTTGCAGTAATGAACTCTCCCATTGAGGATCGACAAACTCATCCATATGCACCCTAACTGTTTGTACTACTAAAAGCACCATCATAGTTCATTTTGAAAAAACCCTCAGGGGGCACCGCCAAGAAAGGCTAGCAGGGTACGAAAACCATGAAAACTATAAGTCGACAAAAATAAATCATTTAGAAAAATATTTCTGAAATAATCTTGTTTCTCCTCCCATATATATATAAAAAACATACATGCATAGCTAAATAAAAAATTAATTTTGGATAAAACAATTAAATCTATCAAACTGTGGGACCAATAAATCATGTAAAACATATAAATGCCCCATGGCTCACATTTCCTTGAAATCCCTGTTTAAGCATTTCAAAAACACCTCGAGACACAATAACCAATAATAGTCAAACCTCGAACACTACTAATCCAACTAGCTAATCCAATATACTATCCGTAGACAATCATAGAACCTGCGGAGTCCAACTCCGTTGGAACGTGTGAAGTCCAATTCCGACTACGTTCAAGTCCGTGTCCGGAAACCCTTAGAGTCCAACTCTAGAATAACGATCTAAACATGTGAGGATGACTATACTAGGAAAAATAGTTTACCAAAAATACTGTTTAACTTGTTTTTTGATAGGACCTATCGTAATCCCCCAAGATTATCGTGGGATGTACCTGCCAGAGATAAACTCGTCACCCGCTCGGGTTTAGTCAGAGTACGCTAGGATCGGTGGTGGCATGTGATGTCTCGATCTCTGCTACAGCCTGCATGTGCGATCAACCTGAAGGGTATTAAAAATAATAAAAGCTGTGAGTGGACAAAAAAACAGTTTATAAAGACAATTTATCAAAAAGACATTTATACCCTTCACGTAAAAGCATGCATGCGTCATAAAACATCATTTAAAATACTTTCTCGGAAGTAAGACGTATTGCTTCCCAAGTCAATCCCAGTGAAAAATGCTTCTCAATTGAAACCATTACCTTAGTAGGGTCTCAGCCCAAAACCAAATCATAGAAAACAAGTACGGGGTCTCAGTCCAAATCAAAAGTCATGTGGGATCTCTGCCCACTACCATCATCCTCAATGTCAGTCACGATTCCAATCCAAGCACATGTGCAACTAGCTCATGACCGCTCACAATCCTAGCATGTCGCGGTGAACACATCACCCGCCGCGACCATCTCTAGATCATCGTGAACACATCACCGATCGATCTCAGAGAGTAACCTCGAAACTCCTAAGTCAAGCCTCATTCGACCATAGCCTCCAGCGGCTGCTCGACAATAGGCAGTGCATCGTGACCTCTCTAGAAGGAACACATCCGCAGTTCAGAGGCGAGCATCATATCATCAGGGACTCGAACCCGAATGTCATCATCGACCAGGACTCTTACTCATAAATCATCGATAGGGCCACAAGCCTAAAATATCACCAAATGGGTCACAGCCCAAAAATCTAGTGTCCAATGACACTTCATATCCCAGAATTCCTCGAATCCTATCAAATCCACAACTGAGTCTCATGGCCGAAATAAAATCCAGGATTCCTCGAATCCTATCAAATCCACAACTTGGTATCTTACCCAAAATATCTTTCATAAAACTCATAACTAGGTCGCAGCACGACTTAACTCACGTTTGGCTATACTCTAAGTCAAACCTCAAATCAACTGGGTCATATGCCCAAAAAATATTTCCAAGTCCGAATTCGATTTCTCATTTTCAAAACACTTTCCAAATCCTCCCTGACTTCACACTAAGTCAAGGTCTACAAATGGGACTCGTGCCTGAATCTCGATTTCACGCATCTCCGTGAAGTCCTTTAAAATTTTATCTCAAATCCTTGATTTCACGCTTCTCCATGAAACCCTCAAAATCATATAAAATCATGTAAAAAAATATGCACGAAGAACACTCGGCTGAATCCCAAACATCATATAAAACAAAAATCTCGAACTACGTGCAATAACGCATTTTCCTCCGAAAATGTAAAACAGTTCATATTCAAATCACATGAACTCATGACATCAAAAATCTTGTTCATAAACACATATAAAACCTTTATGCATGCATCATATTCATAAAACAAAGTCGACTCACAAATCGTCCAAACTACACCTCGATACGCGTGTTATAAGCCTCTCTAGGCTAATCCAACATCTTCAAGTCATCCGGACCTGTCCAAAATACACTCAAAGGTTACTAACAACCTAGACAAGTCCTAATCAAGAACCCTCAACATTCCCAGAAAAGTCAACGTGCCCCAGACACACTTCCCTAGGCTTTAAACCTCAATTTGACCAATATAACGATATCTGATAGACTCAAAACCACCATCATTGGATTCGTATCGTCGAAAACTTTAAAATGGTTCTGGTCCCACCTCAAAATATGTGCCCATGCACCCCCACACGCTGGTCAAAAGTCAACGATGACGTCAGCAAAGTTAACGTCGACGTCAGTGGTCAACGGTCAAAGACAACGATTAACGTCATTGTTGACGTTAGCAGTGACGTCATCTGACATCTGACATGTGTCAGTTTGACATGTTAGGTCTGTCATGATGATATCATCTAATGACATCATCGATGATGTCATCTCATCCTTGTCGTCTGTCCGGGTCAACTGGAATTTGGCAACTAGGTCACGCGACCCGCGGACCCAACCCAGTCCATTCTTCCACCTACGACTACCGATCAACTCCGTTTTTCTCTCATGTTCATTGACAGGACCCGCCCCGATCCCACAGGGACCACAAGGGGACGTGCCCTGCTCCCGTCTGACACCCAATAATTCATACCAATTTTAACCTCAAAATATTTAAAAGCATAAATAACCAAATTAAGGTCATACATAAAATCCGAATTAAACGAATGTCAGACAAGGGATATAATCCAAAATTACAAATTTGCGAGCACGACTCTAAAGTAATCCTGCGGGTACACCGCCCAGCAGGGGTTCAGGTACGCAGAAGTAGATCTATGCCTCAGCCTCTGGTTCCTCCTCTACCTCAGTTTCCCGACCTGGAGGGGTTATCAAAAACATTAAAGGGTGAGTGGACCGAAACTCAAGTTTATGAAATCGTTTGATAAGTAAAACATATAATTTACCCCTCCGTTTTCCAAACATGCGTGCACCATAATTCCAAAATCATAAACCATATAATATGAACCATAAGGCATATAACAAAACCATAACCATAATTTTAGTTGCTGCACTATACACTCCAATCCCGACATCCCTGATGTCTGACGTCCCTGACGTCCAATAAGGTCACAATCACAAGGCTACGCGTGCCACTCGGGTCTCAATTCCGAGTTCAATCCCCGAACCCCGTTCGGGTACAGCATCCCCGATGCTTAGCGTCATAGACGCTGGACGTACTAGACGTCCGTGACCTCTCCGGGGTACCTCATCCGGAGGAGACAATATAATATGGAAGGATCTATACAGTGCAGTAACAAATACATTTTATTGATATCCACATGCAAACATATATATACATAGGTAGAATCCGAACCAATCATTCAGTTTCATCGGACGGGTCTCAAGCCCAAATACCGTGAAACGTGCCATAACCATATTTTTCATATCATCAAAACCATCATTGTTTTAGCATGTGAATAAGTATAATAAAACCAGAAAACATTTATGCACACAAGGGTTTAAGAAAATGGCCCACTCACAGTACAATCCTGCTAGAAACCGAACGTATACCCTCGTCCTGGTACAAATGTACAATCCCTGTCAAGTCCAAGTATTCGTAAAGGTCAAATTAAACCCCCAACATTCAACCATGAAAGCCTAGGTCGAAACCGACCTGGGAAAGCCGCCCGAACGCGCTTCCCAAGGCAATAAACCTTATTTTGACCAACTTAATGATCTCCGATCGACCCGAAACCACCGCCATTGGATCCGGATCGTCGAAACCTAAAGAATGGTGGTGGTCCCACCAGAAACACTGTTCACACGCGCCCCCACGCGCCGGTCAACGCGGCGGTCAACGGTGGAACAGTCCTGCTGACGTCATCGCTGACATCACTGCTGACGTCAGCATGACGTCATGCTGACGTCATCTGACAGCTGTCAGGTCTGACATGTCAGACTCTGACAGGTGCCACGTGTCAACATCCTATTGGTCCACCCTGCTGATCTGTCAGACCACGTGTCAGATCTGACATGTGCCACGTGTCAGCACGGCACTGGTCCACGTCACTGACATGTCAGTGACACGTGGCAGTCCCTGACTGGTCCACGTCACTGACATGTCAGTGCTGACTGTGCACTGACATGTGACACGTGTCGGCTCACGGTTGGTCCACGTCATCTGACAGACTGACAGGGTGCCACGTCAGCACCACTGTCCTCAGACGGGTTGACCCGTTTTCCTGCAACTCGGGTCGATCAGACCCGCGATCATGACCTGGTTGCCATTCCTTCATTTCTGAATCATTTTCATTCCTTCCAATTCCTAATTACTCGTCTGAGTCCCTAGATTAGTTCTATGAAATCAAATTTGAGAGAAACGGATTGAATCGAGGGCCTACCTCGAAGAACAGCTCTGGCCTCCCGTCGCCGTTCAGCCACCGCCCTGAGCTCCACCGGCCACGAGTTCGATTCCAGAAGGTCCTGGGAGTTCCTAGGGTTGATTAGGAATCATAATGGACTAAATTGAACGTGGGAAAAGGATTTATCAAAAACCTGTTTTTGAAACCGTTTCGGGTTTCCCCTGGTTCCTTCCTCGCCGCCGTCCTCCGCCGTGGTCACTGCCGCCGTTCAGTCACACCAGGAAGTCCCCCACTATGTAGACACAGTGAGTGGAAGGTTGGCTGGGAGGTTTGATCGAAATGGGCAGAATGTGCACTGCGGGTATGAATTATAAAGAAATGGAGGGAAGGAAATGGACGGCTCAGATTGAATCTCCAGATTAGATCAAGGGCTGAGATCTGATCTGGGGTTTCCAATCCAAAGGCTGAAATTTAAAGCTGGTTCAAATGTTTAATTAATCCAATAGTGGATCTGATCCAATCTAGCCAATGGGTGAGTGACACTTGTCACTCACCAGATGTCCTCCAATCAGATTTCCTGAATTTAATATTCGACACGAAAACCGAGACACGAACTTCCCGAATTCACGTTTCTGACCATAACTTCCTCGTACGAAGTCCGATTTCGGCGTGCCGCCTGTCTACGGACTCAGGACGTCGAGGCCTACCCAACGGTCCTTGAGTCAACTGAAAATTAGTTGTCAAAAGAAAAGTCAACATTTTCCCCCGGAAGTCCAAATTACGGTAATGCCCCTGAACTTCCGATAGTCGTAACTTTCACCCTGATCGTCCGAATCGAACGTGCCACCTGTCTATGAACTCGTGACGTCCCGAACTACGTCCATTTAGTTCGTAAATCAAAAAGTCAACCTTGACCATACCAATCACAAGGGTAAAATCGTCAAATCACACATTAAATTACAAAATGAGAATCCTCGAATTTCCGGGGTGTTACAACCTTCCCCCCTTAAGAAATTTCGTCCCGAAATTTCAAAGAAACAAATGAGGAAATTGTTCTCGCATCTGAGCCTCAGGCTCCCATGTGGCTTCTTCCACATCCTGGTTTCTCCAGAGAATTTTCACGAGAGGGATCGTCTTTCGACGTAGTACCTTGTCCTTCCGATCCAAGATCTGTACCGGTTGTTCTTCAAAGCTCAAATCCTCCCGTAGTTCGACAGGTTGTTCCCCAAGTACATGAGAAGCATCACGTACGTACATCCGCAACATCGATACGTGGAAAACATCGTGAACTCTTGATAGTTCTGGAGGTAGCGCCAATCTGTATGCAACCTTGCCAATTCTCTCCACGATTTCATAAGGTCCGACAAAACGCGGACTCAGTTTCCCCCGTCGGCCAAAACGGATAATCCCTTTCCACGGAGACAACTTCAGGAAGACAAAATCTCCCACTTCAAACTCCAAGTCTCGAATCCGTCGGTCGGCATAACTCTTCTGGCGATCCTGTGCCACCTTCAATCTTTCCTTGATCACGCGAACAGTTTCCATGGTTAAGTCCATTATCTCCGGCCCTACAGCCGCTCGCTCTCCTACCTCCGTCCAGCAGATAGGTGTCCTGCACTGTCGGCCATACAGTGCCTCATAAGGTGCCATCCCGATGCTTGCCTGATAGCTGTTGTTGTAAGCGAATTCCATCAATGGCAAATGAGTATCCCAAGAGTCTTGAAACTGTAGTACACATGACCTCATCATGTCCTCCAAGGTTTGAATGGTTCTCTCAGACTGTCCATCGGTCTGTGGATGGAAAGCAGTACTGAAACGTAAGGTTGTTCCCAAAGTAGCTTGCAAACTCCGCCAGAACCTGGAAGTGAAACGCGGATCACGATCAGACACGATCGATTCCGGCGTACCATGAAGTCGTATGATTTCCTTCACAAACAGCTGAGCCAGTCGGTTAGGTTTATAGGTTTCCTGAACTGGCAGAAAATGGGCTGATTTGGTTAACCGATCCACGATCACCCATACTCCGTCCACTCCACTCTGAGTCCTTGGTAACTTAAAGACGAAGTCCATGGTGATGTGATCCCACTTCCACTCAGGAATCGGAAGTGGCTGCATAGCCCCATACGGTCTCTGCCGTTCCGCCTTAACCTGCTGACAGGTTAAGCATTTGCTCACGAACTCAGCAATATCCTTCTTCATTCCTGGCCACCAATAATGGTTCCGGAGGGTACGGTACATCTTTGTACCTCCCGGATGCATAGCATAGGCCGAACTGTGGGCCTCCTCAAGTATCTCGGCCCGTAACTCTGCCACTGCAGGTACGCACAAACGGCCCAATTTCACCAGTGCTCCATCGTCCCGGATGGTAAAATCCTGTCTCCCATCCGCATCGACCTCAATTCTGTAAATACAGAGTATTGGATCCTGCAGTTGTGCTTCGATGATCCGATCAATCAGTACTGGTCGCACATGGAAGCTGGCCAACAAAGCTCCATGCGCATCCGTACCCAAAATAACTCCCGTCTTCCGGAGTTCCACTAACAAGGGAAGATACACCATCCCTAGGTGTGCAATAGTTCCCGCAGATTTCCTGCTGAGTGCATCCGCCACCACATTGGCCTTACCCGGATGGTACTCGATCGTACAGTCATAGTCCTTCAGTAGCTCCAACCATCTCCGTTGTCTCATGTTGAGCTCCTTCTGAGTGAATAAGTATTTAAGACTCTGGTGGTCGGTGTATATTCGACACGTTGCGCCGAACAGATAATGTCTCCAGATCTTGAGAGCATGAACCACCGCCGCCAACTCCAAATCATGGGTAGGGTAGTTCAACTCATGAGTCTTCAGCTGCCGGGATGCATAGGCGATAACCTTGCCAGTTTGCATCAACACGCAGCCCAACCCTTGCAGTGAAGCATCACTGAAAACTACAAACTCTCCACTGTCGTCCGGCAATGCAAGGACAGGTGCAGTGGTCAATCGATCCTTCAACTCTTGAAAGCTCCGATCGCACTGCTCGTCCCAGATAAACTTTACTCCTTTCCGAGTCAGACGAGTCAATGGTGCAGCAATTTTGGAGAAACCCTCCACGAATCTCCGGTAGTAACCTGCTAATCCGACGAAACTCCGCACCTCGGTCACCGTTGTCGGTCTAGCCCAGTTGGTCACCGCTTCTGTTTTCTGGGGATCCACGCAAATCCCATCCGTCGATATCACGTGTCCCAGAAAACCAATACTGCTCAGCCAAAACTGACACTTGCTCAGCTTGGCATACAATTGTTCTTGTCTCAGTTTCTCCAAGACCAACCGTAGATGTTCTTCATGTGCACGGGCACTCCTCGAGTATACCAAAATATCATCGATGAACACAATCACGAACTTATCCAGGTAGGGTCGGAAGACCCAGTTCATCAGATCCATGAATGCTGCTGGAGCATTCGTCAAACCAAATGGCATAACAAGGAACTCGTAGTGCCCGTAACGGGTTCGAAAAGCAGTTTTCGGAATATCCTCCTCCGAAATCCTCAGTTGGTGATACCCAGACCGCAAATCAATTTTCGAGAAGCACTGAGCTCCCCGCAACTGGTCGAAAAGGTCATCAATCCTGGGTAGAGGATACTGGTTCCTCAATGTCACCTTGTTGAGTTGTCGATAATCAATACATAAACGGAGACTTCCTTCCTTCTTCTTCACGAACAACACCGGTGCTCCCCACGGTGAAGTGCTCGGTCGGACATATCCCAAATCTACCAACTCCTGCAATTGAGTCTTGAGTTCCCGTAACTCGGCCGGCGCCATCCGGTATGGTGCCTGGGATATAGGTCGGGTACCCGGGAGTAGTTCAATAGTAAACTCAATCTCCCGCGATGGTGGCAATCCAGGTAAGTCTTCCGGGAATACGTCCGGAAACTCACAGACCACCGGTATTTCGTCGATGACCGGAGTATCGACCCGTTCCGACACGACATGCGCCAGATAACCCTGGCATCCCTTCCGTAGAAGTTTGGTAGCAGTAAGTGACGAAATCACTTCAGGAGGCGAACCATCACGTTCCCCCTGAAAGATAACTTCCGGCAAACCCGGGCTCCGCAAAATTACTTGCTTGCTACAGCAGTCGATGAGCGATCCGTGCTCCGACAGCCAATCCATCCCTAGGATTATATCGAAGTCGTGGATATCCAGAATAATTAAGTCTGCTGGTAAATCCACATCCTCAATTCTTACCGGGCACCTCCGAATCACCTGATTCACAAGGTACACGGTACCCATCGGGGTGCCAACACCCATTTCGCAATCTAAGGCTGATACCACACAATCAAGCAAACCAGCACAACTCTTCGAAATAAAAGAATGTGTAGCCCCCGCATCCATTAATACACGTACAAGAAAATTAAAGATATGTAGTGTACCTGTGACCACGCCTGGAGCAGTCCTCGCCTGCTGCTGGGTCATTGCAAACACATGGGCCCTCGGCCCTCCGTTCCGTCCGCGCCCGCGCGCGCCACGTCCAGCACCACGGTCACCTCCCTGACCGCGACCTCCGTTAGTGTGGGACGCCGTGCTCTGCACCACACTCGAGCCCCCAGCGTCGTTGTTTTTGGACAACTGCGGACAATCGCAGGCATAGTGGCCTTCCTCTCCGCAAGCAAAACAAGTTACTGGCCTTGGCCTGCCCGAATGCCCACCAGATGCACCACTCCAAGATGAGTGCTGCCCAGAATTGTGTCCAGATCCTCTGCCCTGAGAGCCTCCACGTCGACCCGACCAGCCACGACCCTTGAAGGATGAGGGTGCTCCTCTGTAGCTCCCTCCCCTGTTGTTCTTCCGGCCCGATGGCCCATGATGTGGGCGATCCTGACGTCGCCCCTCCCCCGAAGGTTGTCGTGATTGGTGTGCCGCCAGACTGGCCTCGACACGCACCGCTGCGTCGACCATATCCCTCAGAGAAGCATGAGTGGTAGCAGTCACACTGGCCCGGATCTCCCCTCGGAGTCCAAGCTCAAACCGCTGGCATTTGTCCTCCTCCGTGCTTACGAATGAGGCAGCGAACCGGGAAAGTCTCCCGAATGTTTGCTCGTAGTCTGAAACAGACATGTCACCCTGCTCCAGCCGCAGGAATTCCGCCTCCCGCGCCGCGCGAAAGGATCGCGGGTAGTACTGATCCAGAAACCTGGAACGGAAAGCTTCCCAGGTAGTGGTATGGACAGACCACCCGGACATTTCGAGTCCATGCCACCACTGGTAGGCTCCTCCCTCCAGTAAGAAGGCCGCCAGAGTCACTCGTTCGCCCGGAGGGCAGTGCATCACCGAGAAGATCCTCTCCCACTTGGTGATCCAGTCGTGAGCATCCTCGGGGTTTGATCCCCCGCAGAAAGGAGTGGCTCCCAAACGTTGAGCCCTTTCGATGCTCGCGCATTCCATCTCTCTTTCTAGATCCTCGTCCGTTCGAGTATGCGGAATTCTCCTAGGAGGCATAACCAACTGTCAAGAGGCATAGATCAGAAAACAATATTCTTAAAAGTCGAAAAGTAACTAGTACTAATCGCTAGTCTAGCATGCAGACCAATACCCTAGTACTGACCACAACCTAGTGCTCTGATACCAAGCTGACAGGACCCGCCCCGATCCCACAGGTACCACAAGGGGACGTGCCCTGCTCCCGTCTGACACCCAATAATTCATACCAATTTTAACCTCAAAATATTTAAAAGCATAAATAACCAAATTAAGGTCATACATAAAATCCGAATTAAACGAATGTCAGACAAGGGATATAATCCAAAATTACAAATTTGCGAGCACGACTCTAAAGTAATCCTGCGGGTACACCGCCCAGCAGGGGTTCAGGTACGCAGAAGTAGATCTATGCCTCAGCCTCTGGTTCCTCCTCTACCTCAGTTTCCCGACCTGGAGGGGTTATCAAAAACATTAAAGGGTGAGTGGACCGAAACTCAAGTTTATGAAATCGTTTGATAAGTAAAACATATAATTTACCCCTCCGTTTTCCAAACATGCGTGCACCATAATTCCAAAATCATAAACCATATAATATGAACCATAAGGCATATAACAAAACCATAACCATAATTTTAGTTGCTGCACTATACACTCCAATCCCGACATCCCTGATGTCTGACGTCCCTGACGTCCAATAAGGTCACAATCACAAGGCTACGCGTGCCACTCGGGTCTCAATTCCGAGTTCAATCCCCGAACCCCGTTCGGGTACAGCATCCCCGATGCTTAGCGTCATAGACGCTGGACGTACTAGACGTCCGTGACCTCTCCGGGGTACCTCATCCGGAGGAGACAATATAATATGGAAGGATCTATACAGTGCAGTAACAAATACATTTTATTGATATCCACATGCAAACATATATATACATAGGTAGAATCCGAACCAATCATTCAGTTTCATCGGACGGGTCTCAAGCCCAAATACCGTGAAACGTGCCATAACCATATTTTTCATATCATCAAAACCATCATTGTTTTAGCATGTGAATAAGTATAATAAAACCAGAAAACATTTATGCACACAAGGGTTTAAGAAAATGGCCCACTCACAGTACAATCCTACTAGAAACCGAACGTATACCCTCGTCCTGGTACAAATGTACAATCCCTGTCAAGTCCAAGTATTCGTAAAGGTCAAATTAAACCCCCAACATTCAACCATGAAAGCCTAGGTCGAAACCGACCTGGGAAAGCCGCCCGAACGCGCTTCCCAAGGCAATAAACCTTATTTTGACCAACTTAATGATCTCCGATCGACCCGAAACCACCGCCATTGGATCCGGATCGTCGAAACCTAAAGAATGGTGGTGGTCCCACCAGAAACACTGTTTACACGCGCCCCCACGCGCCGGTCAACGCGGCGGTCAACGGTGGAACAGTCCTGCTGACGTCATCGCTGACATCACTGCTGACGTCAGCATGACGTCATGCTGACGTCATCTGACAGCTGTCAGGTCTGACATGTCAGACTCTGACAGGTGCCACGTGTCAACATCCTATTGGTCCACCCTGCTGATCTGTCAGACCACGTGTCAGATCTGACATGTGCCACGTGTCAGCACGGCACTGGTCCACGTCACTGACATGTCAGTGACACGTGGCAGTCCCTGACTGGTCCACGTCACTGACATGTCAGTGCTGACTGTGCACTGACATGTGACACGTGTCGGCTCACGGTTGGTCCACGTCATCTGACAGACTGACAGGGTGCCACGTCAGCACCACTGTCCTCAGACGGGTTGACCCGTTTTCCTGCAACTCGGGTCGATCAGACCCGCGATCATGACCTGGTTGCCATTCCTTCATTTCTGAATCATTTTCATTCCTTCCAATTCCTAATTACTCGTCTGAGTCCCTAGATTAGTTCTATGAAATCAAATTTGAGAGAAACGGATTGAATCGAGGGCCTACCTCGAAGAACAGCTCTGGCCTCCCGTCGCCGTTCAGCCACCGCCCTGAGCTCCACCGGCCACGAGTTCGATTCCAGAAGGTCCTGGGAGTTCCTAGGGTTGATTAGGAATCATAATGGACTAAATTGAACGTGGGAAAAGGATTTATCAAAAACCTGTTTTTGAAACCGTTTCGGGTTTCCCCTGGTTCCTTCCTCGCCGCCGTCCTCCGCCGTGGTCACTGCCGCCGTTCAGTCACACCAGGAAGTCCCCCACTATGCAGACACAGTGAGTGGAAGGTTGGCTGGGAGGTTTGATCGAAATGGGCAGAATGTGCACTGCGGGTATGAATTATAAAGAAATGGAGGGAAGGAAATGGACGGCTCAGATTGAATCTCCAGATTAGATCAAGGGCTGAGATCTGATCTGGGGTTTCCAATCCAAAGGCTGAAATTTAAAGCTGGTTCAAATGTTTAATTAATCCAATAGTGGATCTGATCCAATCTAGCCAATGGGTGAGTGACACTTGTCACTCACCAGATGTCCTCCAATCAGATTTCCTGAATTTAATATTCGACACGAAAACCGAGACACGAACTTCCCGAATTCACGTTTCTGACCATAACTTCCTCGTACGAAGTCCGATTTTGGCGTGCCGCCTGTCTACGGACTCAGGACGTCGAGGCCTACCCAACGGTCCTTGAGTCAACTGAAAATTAGTTGTCAAAAGAAAAGTCAACATTTTCCCCCGGAAGTCCAAATTACGGTAATGCCCCTGAACTTCCGATAGTCGTAACTTTCACCCTGATCGTCCGAATCGAACGTGCCACCTGTCTATGAACTCGTGACGTCCCGAACTACGTCCATTTAGTTCGTAAATCAAAAAGTCAACCTTGACCATACCAATCACAAGGGTAAAATCGTCAAATCACACATTAAATTACAAAATGAGAATCCTCGAATTTCCGGGGTGTTACATTCATCGTCTCAATCCCAGCAGTAGATCCCCCTAATCAAAATTAAGGAAATTGAATGGAATCATACATGTTCAAACGGTGAACAGTAGCCATGACTTTCGAATGGGTTTTCCGGCCAGCTCTAGTCACCTCAGCCTTCGAAACCAGCCCCTATTGACTCGTCTCACTCCCTAGAACACCTCAGGATCATCAAGAACCCTCAACAAACGTCCAAACACGATTTTCCAATTTTTGGCAAAAACTGGGTTTTCGGGTTTCTTATCTCCGTCGTGCTCAGCCGTTCAACCGCTTTGTCAATCTCAGTCCTTCACTTTCAATCTCTCAATACTCAAAGCACTAGAGAACATGGTGGGGTGGGTGTTTGGGTTACATGGGTTTGAGGGGTTTCGGGTTAAAAAACAAAGAAGATGAAGGTATGCATGTATGTGAGTTTGTAGGCAATGGATGAGTGACACTTGTCACTTGTCACTCATCCATTAGGCCTACACAAAATATCTAGGGCCCACACTAAAAGAAAAATGTTCACTTTACCTCGTAAAATGTGTTACCGTAAATAGTACCTAAAAACGTTCATGACCCGTAACTTTCTAGTCGAACGTCCAAATTCGACGTGCCGCCTGTCTACGAACTCATATCGACTCGATCTACGTAATGGTCATCGGTCCACGTGCATTGGACCTCCCGGGTCAAAGTCAACTTTTTACCCTCGTCTAGGGGTAAAATCGTAATTTCACCCCGAACGTCCTATAATCCTCGACTAAGTCCCGATTAATCTCATTAATCCTCAATTAATTCTTAATTAATCTCGAAATTTTGGGACGAGTCGTTACATTTTTGAAATACCCACAAAAACCCAAAACAATTGTAAGTCGGGCATGAGCCCAAAATCCCTAACAACCTATGTCCAGAAAACTACATCCCAAATATATATTCTAAAACCAGAAAATTATCCCAAAAAGTATTTAGAAATTAGAATCATATATTCAAACCATTGCAACCAAACCATTGCAAACCAAACCATGAAATAAAACCAAACAAATGTATAAATATGCATGCAATTTGATTTAATAAATAAACAATCCACTCACAACCCAACTGGTAGCTCACTCTTGAGCTATGCACTCCTCAAAAGTCCCCAAAGCATTCTGACTTGTCAAAATAACAACCGGAGGTCACTAACAATACATATAACATTGTACATAAACCCCCAAAACCCCCGAGATAGTACATGCGTCCCAAATACGCAACCGTGATTTTAAGCACCCAAAACTACCTCTAAACGAACTCCGATCAACTTGAAACTACCACCATTAGATTCAGCATGTTGAAATCTTTTGAACACGCATCATCGTGTCTTGAGATTCTCGCCCACGCGCCACCATGCACCGGTGGAAGGTCGGCGACCTTACCCACGTGCGATGACGTCAACCCTTGTTAATGTGGCAGTTAACGTCATCGTGCTGACATCATCACCTCGTTAGAGAAGACGGGCACACCACGGGCACTGCCGTTGGCCAGCTAGAAAACCGTCATTGAAGGTCCAATCCTCAAACCTTCATATCTCCCTCATTTCTCAACCAAATTGGACAAACAAAGTATGGAAATTCATCTACGCTACCCGAGTAGTTCAAATACAAGCTCAAAATTAAGAAAAAGTACCTGAATTTTACGATATAATCCTTGGAAGTGGGGTTTCATTCCCTCTTGAGGGTTTAAGGAACATGATCCCTTTCTTGTTTTGAGCAAAAAAGTCCTAAAATGAAAGTTGGAAGTTATGATTATGTGGGTTTTTCCTTTGGGGTGCACAAGATAAAGAGAAGAAAGATGAGTGAGTGTGTGATGATAATTGATGATGATAAATGATATGCGTACTCCCAGCCACATAAAGTAACCCTTTCCCAAAATTTCACAATTCCAAGTTGACCAAATTACCCTAATTGCCCTTCTCCAATAAAATAACCTAACAAAATATCAAAGGGAAAATAGTCCAACCGCAAATGAAAAGCCCGAAAAAATGTCATAAAAATCGTAAATAAAATCCGGGTCGTTACAAATTTTCACTTCTAAGTACAATTAAATCATAATATAAAACTTGTGTGTCACGACCCGTCTCTCTTAGCACGATATTATCTGTTGTAGGCCTAACCCTTGTGATTTTGTCTTTAGGAACTCACGTGCAACTTCCCAGTGGGTCACCCATTCTAGGATTACTCTAGCCCAATCTCGCTTAATTCTGGAGTTCCAACCAAACCCAAAGCCAATGAGCTCCCAACTTCCCATTGGGTCACCCTCCTTCGGGTCCAGCGTCCTCGCTAGCACACTTCCAGTCAAGGTCCAACTCTGATACCAAACTATCACGACCCGACTCCCCTAGCACGATATTTTCCGTTTTAGGCCTAACTTTCACGATTTTGTTTTTGGGAATAACTTCCTAGTGGGGTCACCCATCGTGGGATTACTTTAGCCTAATCTCGCTTAACTTTGGAGTTCCAACCAAAGCCAATGAGTTCCCAAAATGTCTTGTGCTAAATAGATACGTACTCACACACACATATAAAACACTTCACATTTCCCTCTTCGAGCGATGTGAAACGGGTCTTACATTGTGAGTGACAATGTGTCAAATTACTTTTTTTTTTTTTTAAAAGGAATTGATTTTTATATTCCATTATTTATTTGTTACATTCCATTTTATAGAAATATTAAAAGAGAAAGTATATGCATAAAATAATATGGAAGATTGATATCGATTTTTTTTTATAGTTTAGTAGTATTCATTTTCACTTGTTTGGAATGTCTCATATTCAATTCTATCGAGTAAGGTAGATACCTAATATTTATATAATGGAATCCCCTTCTCTCGGTATGTTTATATGCCCAAAAAAATGGATTCTTTTTTGTTACTCTATTTTTAGTTGTTGTTTACGGCTCTAGAATAAATTCAATATTCTGAGTAATTTCAATATTTAATATCCAAAATACTTTGGTTTTCTTTCCAAATATCCCAAATACGTTGGTTTTCTTCCCAAATATCCAAAATACCTGAAAAATGACAGTGATTGATCTTCTATTAACATTTTTGAACTTTTAATAGTGACTTAATTCTCATTTCCCCAGTCGGCAAATAGACCCAATTTAGCAGGTCCCTCCAAACGGTGGCTGAGCTCTGTTCGGCGAGAGAGAACAATGTTACAGTTCCCCGGGTTCATGAAACAGTACCCGTGGTCAACAAGGACCATTCCGACGTCGTTTCTGCTGCCAACTCAATGGCCCCAGCCTCACAGCGAAGAGCTCCTCCTCGCCATGGAGGAATCCGATTTCGAAGAGAAGGTACTTTCCCATATTTCACGTTGCCCCATTTGTTTCTCATCCAATTATCTAAATCTTTATACAATTAGCCGAATTTCCCTGTTATTGAGCTAATTGCAGTTCTAAGGAAAATAACAAAAGGGAAATTAGCGAATGGCTGAAATCTTTGATAAAGGGGACCTAATTTGTGCCTAATTAGATCATATTATTGAATGGGATTTGGTATTTATTGAATGGGATTTGGTATTTATCAAATTTTCAGTAAAGTAGGAATCTTTGTTCGGCTCACCGTTCGAATTGTCTAATAAAAGTTATTGCCTAGAAAATGAAATGATTCTTTGGTGATTTTGATGTGTAGGTATTTGAATTTAGGCCAAAAAGAAGTGTTTTGAAATTTTTGGGGTTTTTATTCAATATGCTGAGTGAGCTCTGACGATGATCAAATTTTTATAGTGTAGTGTTAACCTAAGTAATTCAATATCTATTAATCTAAGATTTAGCTGGAGTTACTAAAAGAGTTCAGCTCTTTGTGTAGTTTGAGACTTGGTAGTCCTAAATACCAGTGTATTAGATTTTAGGATTGCATATTTTCCATTTTGATTCTGAACATTATATGCTGGTGGTAATTTATTTCACTCTTTTTGGAAAGAACGGAAAGCATCATTTGGAACATATCAATGAAATGGAACATCTTGAAGGATGGACACTACTCCATGATCTTTGAATAATTTTGAGATTAAATTCTAGGTATGGAAGTGTATACCCTATGAGATAAGAGTACCCTATGGGATAAGAACATCTCGAGTCCTTGATGACGTAGGCTCTCAGTTCCGCAAGGCCAAATGGGGTTCTCACCTTGATTGCCAATAGAAAAGCTTTGAGTCCATAAAGACCTGCAAGGTATATCGAACAGATAGCTTTTGTCTTTTAAGTAGAGACTGTAGAGGTGTCACCTCAATAGTCATACAGAAATAATTGTACATGACAAAGCAAGACTGATTATCGTGATAAATTTTGCAGAAAGTTTGCCTAAAGTTAAATCTCAACATAGTTCGTGTAAGAATTAAGTAGGAGAAGGGAAATGTCTCATTGAGACAGCCTAGTTCCATTGAGGGTAGGGTTCAAGCTTGGACGATTTTCCTTGAGTTTCCTAGAAGAGATTGGCGCATTTTGCATTGTTATTGAATCTGTCTCGTTTTAAGTATCATGAAAGTGGAACTACAATCGGGGATTATACTTTATGAATGTGTTTAGGCACTTATTTTGTCTTGTTCTATTGAATTTGGCTTGCTGTCAGTTTTGTTATGACCTTTTTTTGCAGTGTAATGAAATCCGAAAGACCCCTAGCAGCATGGTTGTGATTGGGAAAACCACCGCTGATAATGATAAAGAAGAATATGATCACGATGCGGATGATGATGATGCTGACAATGCAGAAGACTCCGAGGGCGAAGAGTTTGAGCAGGAAACTAGTTGAAATTGCTGACACATTGCAGAGGACTTCAATGATGATTCTGTTCTTGTTTCGACAATCACCACCCACGTATGATGTCTGACGAAGGCTGTAACATGTGTGCTCATATTATCTTGAACAAATTTGTTAAATTCTGCCTTTTTACATGGATAGAGCTTCCCCATGGTCCTGAACTAATATTACACATATCCTTCAACTCTTGGGTATGTAGGAGTATGGATGTTTTTATATCCAGGATCCATTTCTGGTTAAAATAATCATTTTCTCTTGTCCCGTGAAATTTTTAAGGGAAATGATTGTACTGTTTGTGGCTGTAAATGAGTCGAATCAAGCTAAACGTGGCGGCCTTCTAATCACATAGAACAAAATAATCAAAATCATAATTACCTAATAAAAATATGGGCCGGCCTATTAGGACCTCTATATATCCAATTTTTTTGTTGGGCCTGGCCATATATATGTTTGTTTTTTTCTCTTTTTCATTTACTTTCCAATGGGATATTGGGAAATTGATAATGAGCAAATGATATTAGTTCAATTTGCTTTAGAGCAGCTACTTTTAAAAATTACGTTCTACGCGGAACGTATATTTTGTGTACAAAGTCATAAGCACAAACACTTAAGAAGAGTTTTTGGAAAGCACTCTATTGATGCTTCCTTTCAAAAGTATTTCCCAAAAAAAAACAAGAAAACACTTTTTTTTTCTTTTAATTAAACTTTTATTATTACAATAATATCCCTATTTTTATTTTGTAATACCATGAATGCCCAAATTCTTCATATTTTAATTATTATTTATTTTAATTTATTCATACCATCGTAAAAACCCTCGAAGATCGAGGGTTTTTTTCTATCTCCTCTCCCAAGCAATATCGGCATAACTTTTGTACAGCGACCTCCTCACTTTTCAAGATAATATCCTTGCTCCTTCTTCCAATTCATATTTTAAATAATAATTATTAGAATGATCATGACTATTGAAATTGATTTGATTTTCAATTTCATACTTAAAGTGTGGGTATCCCCTTTCTTTTTTTGCTTTCTTTTATGGTTTTTTTTTTCTGCTTTATTTTCCTCGAGTTTTATCTCTTTTCCTTTGAATTCCAATTCATGTCCCGTAATTTGAGAGATATTAAGTAGGAAGACATGGAAGGCCTACCGATTTCTACTTTCGTTGGTCAAACATGAAATAAAGGCATTATTCTTCGATCTTCCAATTTAGGGTAGTTCGTACAATTTGACAGTCTCTGATGCTTCCAATAAAGGCATTATTCTTCTATCAAACATGATTTGTTAACGAAAAGGTAGAAGATTAATTTATAATTTCTATCAAACATGAAATATATATATTTGTTCACGAAAAATTAGAAGATTAATTTATAATCTTACATCACACACATATATATATATATATATATAGTGCCGGTCCAAAGATACAGGGACCTAGGGCAAGAATAAAAAATGAGCCCTTAATTTATATACTTAATTATTAAAAAAAAAAATTATGAGTACATATCAACCAAATTGTTAAACAACTTCTTTTCGACTTAATTATACGTCACAGTCCTCGGTCAAAGTCTATTTGACAACCCGAACGAAAAGTCAACGTTTCGCCCATTCTAGGGGCAAAATCGTCATTTCGCATTGTCCGTCCGAAATCACCCAACTCATTACTGATTAATTTCACTAATCCGTCATTAATTACTAATCTAATCTCGATTCCCGGGACGGGTCGTTACATGACCTGTATTTGGTTTGGAGTTCTCTTGACTTATCGGATTGAAACTTCCCAAGTGACCTCCTTTGAGGCTTGGCTCAGTACCATCTTGTCTCCCATTGTGGGTATAGGTGGTAATCGTGGTTGGACAACGTCTATTGTTGCCTTTACTTGTTGGGAAATCTGGAAATATCGCTGCAAATGTATTTTTGAGGGTCACTTGTTCAATCCTTCTCACATCATTTAGGCCATCTCCAGATACGTCCTTGATTTTATGGAGTTCCCTTGTTCCTACTCGTTTCCCCTCGAGGCATACTCATACTTCTCTGAACACTGCTGATTATTGGTGCCCTCCATTGGCCTTGACCATGAAGGTCAATTGCAATGCCTCCTGGGTGAACTTGGACGTTCCTATTGGTTTTGGAGCCATCATTCAAAACTCGGGGGGTGTTTTCTGTGGTGCTATTTGTGAAGCTAGAAAGACGGAGAATGTTCTAATTGCTGAAGCGCTGGTTGTCCTTACTGGTGTGGAATATGCACGTCCCAAGGCTACCGAGATGTGATTATGGAATCGGACTTTCTTACTCTGATCAAAAGCACTTTTGGTGATATTGCTTGTTGTAACTGGGAAATTCTCCCCATACTCTCTCAGCTCCGCGCTCATTGTCATCATTTTGAGCGCATCCGCTTCCATTGGACCCCTCGGAGCTCTAATAAGGTAGCAGATACCTTCGCTACTCAAGTCCGATGAAGAATGTATAGGGAAGTCTGGGTCAACCGCTCCATCCTTGTTAGTGTTTGTTTTAAACAATAATGGGTTGATTTTCCCCCTGCTAAGTTCTCTCTCTTTTCGGGCCTAATAGTGGACGTTTTATGATATGACATGCGTCTTTACTTCGAATCCCTTCCTCGATTGCTTTCGTTTTCTGACTTGTAATACTTTCCATTGCGTTTTGTTTTGATGAATATCCCTTGTTTCTAATTTAAAAAAAAAAAGGAAAAAAAAAAAGAGAAAGCAAGGTATTCGTTGAGTCATTGAGTGACCCCAACACAAGCTTAATAATGTAGTAGGTTCCATAGTTTATTCCAGAATTTCGATTTTGATTTTTTGGAGAACTTATTATTGCGCCACTTGACACTTGACAGCATAACGTGATACTGAAGAAGGTAGGTTTTGTCGAATAAAGGTTGATACGAGTCATTCTTAACTCAATTTGCAAATGGCAATTCAATAAGCAAAATCTTATTCCACAATGACTTCTTCTGAGTAATAAGATTCCACTTAGAGACGTTTGTTTCCCGCAATCTTGTGCAATTGAAATGTCGTTAAAGTTATTATAAATATTTTTTCAGCATATACGTTATTGGTTAAAATACGAATTATATTACTTTCTCATGAGTTAAACTCCACCCATATCTAACAAAGAAGGGATTTTTTTTTTTTTTAAAGTAAAACATATTCCATTAACTCATTAAAATAGGAGAGCACTGTACAAGAAGATATGGTGCTTTTTTCAGATGTTCCATTAAGATTTTATGGAATAAAGGTTATCATTCTTAATTCAATTTGCAATATAATATTAGATAATAGATAACTTCTTTAAAGTAAATTATCTAATACAACCACTACTTAAAGATGTCAAACATCATGCATACTTTGACTAAGGGTGAACAGTGTACGTCACCTTTTAAGATTAGTAGCTTGTTTTTTTTTTTTGGGTGATCAAATGAGTGACAAACAACATAGTAAGAAACTAAACAATAGCTCTGGAGACGCTAACTTCTACTATATCCACATAGAGGGAAGCACAAACTGAGTGAGGGAGTAGCAACAGAACCACAACCCTAGGATCACATCAATGCCCGAAATTAGCCAAGTGATAAACAATACTATTACATTCCCTATAGATATGATTCATTATGCACCGCCAATTTTAACACGTGAGCTCTTTATAGCCAGCCATTGAAGAAGCTAAATGATGGTGGACTCTCAATGTAGAGGACAACAAATTAATAGTCACAGTGGAGTCAGACTCTATCCAGGGCCGACTATTATAGGAGGCAAGAGGGGCTTAAGCCCTGGGCCCAAAATAATGGAGGGCCCATAATTTTCAAATTTTTCTTATATTGAAAAAAAAATAAAGGGTCTAAATTTTTCAAAATTTTATTGAAAAAAATAAAGAGAAGAAGAAGGAGAACATATCAAATTTGAGATTCAGAATGTCGACTACGGTTCAATAAAGGGTCTTCTCAATCCGATTTCTACCATAATGGTGGCATGGAGTTCAATGTTTCAATCAATTTGTGTTTCAATCCATTAATGTTTCAATCGATTTCTACTTCTAGTCTCTCTCTATTGTTCTGACTTGTGTCTAGCTCCGGTTCAAGCTTCAGACTCTACAGGTAAGTTTTATTTTTCCTTTTCGTCCTTTGATTTCCTTTGATCTTTCATATGCGGTCCGATGAATTTCTGATTTTTTTCCTTTCCAAATTATGAGTTTTTTGGTCAAATTTTTATTAATTAATTGGGGTATTCCCTTCTTCATTCGATCACCTACGGAAGAGAAGATGAAGGAACTAAAATTTCGCTCAGAATTACCCTTATTCCCTTCTTAATAATTAGGAAATATCTCTTGATTTATATTATTTAATATTAATAAGGAAACTGTATAAATGCAGTTTCTGAAGAACGGTCTCACATATCACGCTCAAGCCGTAAAAGCCGATATTACACTCACCATTTTCAACTCGAATCAACTCATTTGCTTATACTCCAAACATGACCTTAATATAGATGATTAGAAGATGTTCGATCGAATGCCCCAACGAAATGTCTTCTCTTGGAATGCCATAATCTCGGCTCATATCAAAGCTCAAAACTTGAGTCGTGCCTGCCATTTATTCGACGTTGCTTCATACAAGGATCTAGTTACTTAGAATTTGATGTTATCTGGGTATATCAGCGAGGAGGGGTATGAGGATTTTTCCCTTGAAGAAGTGTGGCGGGTGTTTAGTGGATATATAGGGGAGGTTGAATTGGTTTCAAAGAATGTAATGGCGACGTCATGTTGTAGAGAAGGAAAATTAGATATGGCAGCTAATTTATTTTGGAAACAACCGGAGCGGAATGATCATGTGTCTTGGAACAAAATGATTGCAGTATATGACCATAATGGTTTTGAAGAAGAGATATTGAATTTGTTTGTTCGTATTTCGGAGAATGGATTTAGGTGGAATGACCACACTTTTGCTTAAGGGTGTTAATCGGTTTTTCGGTTCGGTTTTTTTACCGAAACCGAAACTGAAACCGGTTGGAAAATCGGTTCAGTTCGGTTCGGTTTTTTCTCCAATGCGGTTCGGTTCGGTTTTTCCTCTTATTCGGTTCGGTTCGGTTCGGTTCCGGTTAAAACCGGTTTTTTTTTCCTTCAAATTATGGTGAATCGGTTCGGTTAAATCGGTTCAATTTTCTCTGAAAACCAATTTTTTTTGTACTTTTATACTATAATCAATATTTATTATCTAATTAATGTCCATTACAACCTAATTAATGTTTATTACAACTAATCAAGATCCATTATAACTAATCAATGTTCATTACAAAGTAACCTAAAGCATTTCGGTTCGGGACGGTTCGGTTCGGTTCGATTTTTAGGTCTATTCGATTCGGTTCGGTTTGGTTCGGTATTATTATACCGAAAACCGAAACCGAACGAATTCGATTCGGTTCGATTCGGTTTTCTCCAACCGGTTTCGGTTTTCCTTCGGTTCGGTTTTTTTCGGTTCGGTTCCGATTCGGTTCGGTTTTTCGGTCGATTTTTCCGAACCAATTAACAGGGCTACTTTTGCTAGTGTATTGACTGCTTGTTTGTATGTCAGAGAATGGATTTAGGTGGAATGACCACACTTTTGCTAGTGTTTTGACTGCATGCTTTGGTTTGAGGAACTCCGAACTTGCAAAGGAAGTCCATGCTTGGGTCTTGAAGAATGGGATGACTTCAAATCCATTTATACGCAGTGGAATTGTTGATGTCTACTGCACGTGTGTCAATATAAGGTATGCAAACTCAATCCATGCGACAATGGGGTTAGAAAATTACTTTTCTGTCACTTCAATGATTATGGTTTATGTCTCGCATGATAACCTAGTCAAAGCACATAGGCTTTTTGATTCGTTGACTGAAAAGATTACTGTTATATGAGTAACTTTGTTTTCTGGATATCAAATCACATAAATGCGAAGCTGTATTTGAACTCTTATGTAAATTAAGGGAAAAAAACCAATAATTCTTGATGCTGTGATTCTTATCAGTGTGCTTGGTGCTTGTGCAATACAAGCTACCCAGGATCCATGGAAGCAAATTCATGCCTACATTTTAAGGAAGATAATTAAGTCGAAAAGAAGTTGTTTAACAATTTAGTTGATATGTACTCATAATTTTTTTTATTTTTAATAATTAAGTATATAAATTAAGAGCCTATTTTTTTCTCTTGCCCTAGGCCCATGTATGTTTGGACCGGCAGTGACTTTATCACAACCTCTCTGAAGCCCACCCTCCAATCCAGATGAAGACCATGGAAAATCCCCAACAACTCAACTGAAAGAACCTAACCAATACCTAAGTTTATAAGGAAATTAGCAACCCATGAGCCCTCATAGTCTCGAAAAGAGTTGGCCACAAAATCCGCTTCTTCTCTAAATATGTAGTGAAACCATCAAAAAATAATCTTCACAATATACAAAATGTTCTTTGAAAACATCTATCATGTTTTATAAAAAAAAGAATTATATACCATTTTATGAATTATAAAATCATATCAAGTATATATATATATATATATATATATATATATACTATGTACTAAAAGGTTGCAGCATTGACACTGTTCATGGACAGTGTACATACATTTTTACCCTTTACACTACATTTTAGAGAATCATATAAAGTGTGTATATATATATTCTCTATATTTTAGAGAATCATATTAAGTGTGTGTATATATATACACACATACTAAAATGGAAGCAGGTTTGACACTGTTTAATGATTAGTTAATTTTCATTTTTATCCTTTGTGGTGTAAGTTTTCAATTTTGCCCCTCTTTTTCTTCACTCTTTTCCATTGATGTGAATAATCAATTGGCATCCATACCCTTGGAGACACCGGTTTCAATATAAAGTCATAATTTATCTATAATATGATATTAGTTTTAATCAACTATTTGTACCATACGCCACTTGCATTTTAATTAAAGATTTTTTTATTGACTTTTACCCAATATTAAAGCACATACATGTTGCTTAATAATGAACATATGAGGCTTCCGATACCATCATTGTATAAAGAGTAAATTATTGTTACATCTTTAATAATTAAATTATTTAATATTGGAAGATAAAAAAATTTTAAAATTTAAATTTAAAAGTATTTTTGAAGAATTATTTCTTTTAATTATCTTACTTTAAGTTAGATTAGATGCTCATATTACTTTGTAAATGAGAAAGTGAAAAAAAAAATTATAAATATGAGTAATGTTTTCATAAACCTCAATATAATCTTATAATAAAAAAAAAAACAAAAATAAAAAGTAATGTTGAAATCATGATAGATTTTTGTAAGTATTTTTTAGATTGTTATTAGATTAGTTTACAATTAGATGATATTAATTTATATAAAAACTAGGGTTATTTTAAATTGTATAATCCTTTCACTAGTCAAATGGCCTATGAGTTTAATTTTTCTATATGCAAGTTTTTGTATATATATATATATTATACATATATAATATTTATTATATGCATAATATAATAAAGAGCCCAAGAGGCCAAAGAAATCAAATACTAAGGGGCACATGGGGCAAAGAGGACAAAAAAAAAGACAATGTTATTTTTAATTGTTTAATGGAATTCTTAATAACTTACTCATCCTCTTTATTGAGATATAAAAAGGGTCGAAGTGAAATTTATTATTTATAATTTCTGTTTAGGAACTTTTGAATAAAAAAAGTTTGAGATAATGACTTATTTTGTTTAATATAGAAACATTAAAAGTTTTAAATAAAAATAAAAGTTATTAAGGATGTAACAATGATTTACTCAAAACAATATCAAAGTACTTTACACGTCTACTACCATCCATTGAAAGTTTTTGACTACTCAAACATTCAATTCTCCATTTCTCAATACACAAGAAAGCCCGTTTTAAGCAGTAATGTATCAACAATGTTTTTCATAGATCTAGATATTCAAGAATGTAGAGAATATAAAAGATTGTAAGCTTATTTGTTATAGACATGAAAAAATATATTAGATCTAAGTAACCTCATTTATATGTTGCTAAATCACAATTACAATTCATATTGTATTATGTTATTGAAACAAATCTCTTCAATAGGGATGGTCATAATTATCCATGGGCATGGGTACCCATGGGTATTATTGAAATGAATAGAAATTAAATGAGCAAAAATTTACCTGTCATCTAATGGGTAGGGTGAGGGTTTACCCATGGGTATTTAATACCCATTAAATTCAAAGTATATTCTTTATCTATTTTTCAAATTATCTATGAATTTTTAACACTTTCTTCCCTTTACTAATTTTTTTTTCTTACTATTATTATTATTTATTAGGTATTATTATTTAAAATTACTTTATTTGAATTAAATATCAGTTATTTCATCTTTCATCAAAAAAATTATACACAAAAATGTTACAAATTTATATTAACATCAATTTTTTTTAAGAACTTAAATCATTCATTTTAAATGATTTAACAAAAATCAACGTAAACTATATAAATTTTTCAAGATTTCACAACCATGAAATAATTTAAAGGGAGTTTTATAAATTCATAAAAATTGTTTATAATGAAATTTCTAACGAGTTTTTTTTTCAAGTTTTGAATTCCATTTTGACATTTACTACTCATTCGTCATTTAATTGGAAAGTTTTCGGAGTCAAATTCTCAAATAACTCATTCACTAGCCTTGATCAACTAGACAAATTTTGATCATTAAGGATAGAAGGGTAAATTGGTCATTTACTAATTCTCACTTTAAATTTCAAGACGGGTTGTAACAGAAACTCCAATAGAAATTGAGAGGATTTGAAAAAAATGAAAAGCAAAAAAAAAAAACGAAATTGAAAGGAAAAAATATTAGAAGTTAAAAATAAAAAGTTGAAGACAAATGAAAATAAAAAATAAAAAAGTAAAAGAAAAATGAAAAGAAAAAAGAAAAATGAAAAGCAAAATAAATTGAAAGGGATAAAAAATTAGAAGTTAAAACAAAATGAAACACAAAGAAAAAAAATTGAAAGGAGAAAATAAATGTAAAATATCATGGGTACCCATTATCCAATGGGTAGAGTTTGGGTAAACTCTTTAAAATTGAGAATGAGCCTGAATGAGTATTGTTGAATCAAAGATTGAACTCGTCGCGAAAAGTCCTCACAATTCCTGCAAACAGCAAACGATTAGCTATCGTTGCTTCGATCGATTTACCCGGGGGGTTGTTCGACCAAGAACACTCCGATGCTTAAGTTAGCTTTGAGAGAGGAAAGGGATATACTTCGAAACGAAGAATCAACGTACCTTGGAAATGAAATGTGCCTCGCTATTTATAGGAAAATCTTGGGAGCCTTGGAGCGTTCTGATTGGTCGGTTGAATATTTAATTAGTAAATAATATATTATTATTAAATATATTATTTAGTAATTGTAATGATGGCTCATCATGATAGTAATGATATTTATTGTATTTTAATATTAATATTAATTATCCATTATTAAGAATAACGATAATTAACTCTTGGGGAGAATACCAATATTACGGAGACTTTAACCCGATCAAATAACGTATTTAACTGGTAAATAGATTATTTAATGTGCGGGTGTTTTTCAAATGATCAGCGTTATTTGCCAAGGGCAATTTGGTCATTTTTGGGAATTACGGGACACGTGGCAGCTCCATAATTTTCGGATGATTTTGGGTTCCACAAGTATAAAACCCATTTGTACCCATGTAGGGTAAGAATTTACCCACACCCTCAAAAAAACTCATTTGGTTATCCCTACTCTTCAATTTCTCTTGGCTAATACATCAAAGAAGCCAGTGGGAATTGAACTGATTTATACTGAAAATAAACTAGCTATAAGGGAGCTAAGCTTTATAAATCCTCACTCTCATAAGGTTAAAAAAAAAAAATCATATGTTTGAATTTAAATTGAAGTATATACTTTGTAGATTGATCGATGGAGAAAGGATTGATTGGAATGATATATGATCATGGACCATGATTTGAATTGATCATGGTCTTAGCCACATAATATATGAATGCATTGATGTGGGACTATTTCAATTTTGATATATTGAGCTTTTCCGTATGATGATTTGATAATTGATGATGATTATATTGCTAACGCTTTTATGTTTGGATGATGATTATGGCTTTCATACTCGACGACAACCATGGGTTGATAGTTCATTGAATTAATGAATTGATATTCCCCGACTTATGTGCTTGCAACGCACAAAATTCAGAAGGTTTTAGTTAATATTTCTATGTGGTAATCATCATGCTTTCTTACTTAAAATTCTATTTCTTCCAATTGTTCTTCGTATGCCAACTAATCTGAACACATGTATTCCAAGATGATTCAAAAGGTACAAGATATCCCAGCGTCATCATCACACTTCTTACTTAAAATCCCACTTCTTCCAAATGTTCTTCGTACGTAAACATATATATATATATATATATATATGCATATACAAACATTGGTTTAAGCCCAAATACAGGTTCAAAATAAGCCATGTTTTCAAAGATGACACCGATGAAACTGATGTCCTCATACTAGGTAAAGTTGGAGAAAGTATGTTTGGAACCACGTCTCAGCATCTGGTGATTGGCAATTGGTATAGTCGACCACAACAATTTTCCATCTGAGATTCTGAGTGTACTAGGAAACAATGATCTTCCGATTGCGTTATGAAGCAAGGAAGAATGAGATGAACATGTATGATCTTCTTTTTCAACATGTGTACAACGACATAACCAGACATGAGCAAGAAGCTACAAGTGTTAAGATGTTTCCAACAACATCATCCACAACGCGAGCTCCACAAATCCCCCAAACGAAAGAAAGAATGAACCAAAAAAGCCTTATTTACTTCTGCAATAAAACCAACAAAAGACAAGGTAAAAGCCTATTCTCGCAAGTAGTCCATAGCTTAATTTCTACATTCAGCATTTGGAAAGTTCAAGTAGGAACTTGGATGCATGTTACGTAGTATTGATTGATTTTATAACTTTATCTACAACTGAAAATTTATAAATTCTTTATATGACATCGGTAATAAATATTATCACAACTATTCGAGGCATTTCAATAATTAATTTTATTTATCAAATTAAATTAATAGTTATATATTTTATTAGATTTATAGTATCTTTTATGTAATTTAAATTTGATAAAATAAATAAAATTTCGTTGTCATAATGTTTATTTTTTTAAAAGAAAATAAGATTTTTATATTATTATATAAAATTTATATATTATTATTTCAAATATTTTATATAAAATTTCTTTATTATTATCTTTAAGAAAATAATTTATGACCTTTATCTCACTATTAAAAAAATAAAAAATAATCTTAAGCAAAAAAACATAAAAAATATCATAAAAAAATGCTAAACTTGACATATAATTCCTCATCTTTTCCTCTCCTGTTATTAGATATGCTCTTGAGAAACTCTGGAAGGTAAACTCTGGAAGGCCCCCAAAGGTGTACTTCACCAAAACTTGAGACTTGTCTAGAAAGCATTCAAGATTGCCTTTTTAAAAAGTCATTCCACCTTCTCAGGATGATCATGAAACCTAGCACCCTCTCACCACGTGTCCAAGTGGGGCAACCCGTGGGGCTCTTTCCTTTTCTTTCGTAGTAGCCTATTAATATTTTAATTAATATTACGGCATCATTATCACTCTTAACTATTTCCCAATTATTGAGCATTCCTTAATTTCAGACCCAGCTGTCATTTTAGACTTTTTAGTCTTAAGCAAGAAGGTTCAACGTATAAGCGTTCAAGTTTCAGAACTTTCCTCGCAGACCTGCGGTTAAAGATTTAACAAAATCTCCAGGATCAATATATATATATACACGATATCTTAATCAGATACAATGTTTATATTAAAAATAAAAGAATAATTTAAATTAATTTTTAACTATTGGATCTAAATGAACAAGTAAGATAAAGAATCCTCATATTCTCATAGTATGAATCATTTTAGGTCTCTTAGAGAATCATAGTCCCTTATACACTTATATCCAAGAATGAAAATATCGATATCAACGAATATATCGCTACTTAAATTTATAGATATCTCGTCTTAAATATCGATATCGTTTACGGTCAACAAAAATAACGAAAATTTGATCTTAAAATTGGAAATTTGGAATGAAATTTTGGGAAAAATTTAAGTATCCAATGATATTTATATAGGACTAATAAAAACTATAAAATGACTTTGATATAATGAATATATGATTAATAATATGATACAATTGGATTCTGACGATAACTAATAATATAAAATTTTAACATAAATATAAGTTTAAGTGAATTACTATAATTGAATTTTAATATAATTAAAAATATAACAATAAGCATAAAAAAATTTCAATGGAAGAAAAATTATAAAATGAGTAAATATATTTAAAATTGGAAAAAAAAGATAAAAAAATAGAGTAAATCTTTGTTCAAAAATTGGAAAGAATTGATATATTTAAAATTGGGAAAAAATGGCAAAAAAAAGTTGAAATTTGGAAAAACAGAAAAAAAAAATGGCAAAAAAAGTTGAAATTTGGAAAAACAGAAAAAAAAAATGGCAAACAGCAAATGTACCTGAGTGGATTGAAGCTAGGACCTCAGGTTCTGAGGGCCAAAACCCAAACCAACTCAACTGACTCAGTTTAATTGAAATACAAGCACCGTATAATATATAAAGGATACAAACTTGTACTCTTAACAGTTCAAGTTTTTGTGACCCGGCGGTATGATCCGATTGGAATTCACTTGTTTTACGTCCGATTTTCATGAAATTTAGTCCTATCTCAATCGTTTTAATCGAATAATGAGATCTATGAGCTTAAAACAAAACAAAAATATTGAAATTTCGTGAAATTTCTTTCCCCCTCTTATTTGCCGCCGATCAATTTTAACGAAATATCAACGAAATTTCACCAATATCCACCGATTTTTTCATGCATACTTATACCAAATGCAACCACCTGCAAGCATAAGAAAATTAAAAAAAAAATCATTAGCAAAAATAAGCCCAATATATTAAAAAACAAATAAAGGGAGTAATAATAAAATACAATAAATAGTGACACAGATGCAACGGATACGGTACGTGTCAACGGCGGACCGACTTTAATTACAATATTTTGGCCGATGGTGAAAAGTGACGCGCCAATCAACGGAACTTGACTACGTGGCACTCGTGGGAGGGCATACTGGACGGTAAACACTAGACAGCGCTGAATTGACGGCAACCTAATGGAATCCCAAACGACGATAAAATTTGTACCAGAATTCACGGCGCCCCAAATTTCAAGCACTGTATTTTTTGCCATTATACCACCTCCAAAATATGAAAAAATGAAAAAATAAAAGAAAAAATAAAATCCTTCATTGCATAACCCAATCACAAAATTTCACTCTCGTATTTTTTTAAAAGATTTTAATTAATTTGTTTCGTCGTCATCTATTTCTTTGAGTGAAGCTCCTAGAAATGGGGCTCCGAATCTCAACGCCAGTCGCCGCAGTGAGGGACATGCTGCTGAACTTGATGATGGTGATGACGGTGATGCGGATGAAGATACGACATGTCGCTGCAGGGATTTCTCTGTACACGGCAAGGATAGTGGCAGGCACGTCCATTCCCTCTCTGATAGTGGACGGCATATGCAACCGGCGGACACAGGTATCGTTTCGGAGGCGAATCAGTGAACGAGGTGCACGAGACGACCGATTTTGAAGGGGACGAATCGCCGCCGCTTGTGGCCATAGACGGAGTAGGCGAGATTTGCTTCAGCGATTTCGGCGGCGAGAGAATGGCTCTGATCTTCAAAGGACGAGACGAAGCTCGATTGTACTCTTCGACGACATTAGCCAAATCCTCGTCAGACTTGACCGAAATCAAGGTCTCCAAGTCTCCGTCCGGCAATGAACACCTCAAATCAACGGAGTACCCACAGAACTCCGCAAGCTTCACCATTAACTCTATAAATCGAAGAAAAAAGAATTCAGCACAAAATTCCAACGAAGAAACAGAAATCCGAGTCGAAATTCGAGTGAATAAAGCAATAATTGAAAGAGGTTAAGCGATTTGAAGAGAAACGTGGATAAACCTGCAAATGATATGGATGGATCGACGGAGAGAACACGAGTGTGGCCGCCGACGTATCGGAGCTTGCCGTCGGAATGACGAGGGAAGATTTTCCCGCCGTAGCTACAGAGGAGCTTTAAAGATTCGGCGGCTTTGTCGGTTTTGTTTTGGTCCATGTCTCTGAAGACCGTTTGGTTCACTTTGAAGGAAAAGCGAGGAGAGAGGGAGGAGGTTTTGGAGGAGGCGAGGTGCTTGAGGCTTCAAACCTCGGAAACTGCTTTTGTCGAATATTTATAGGAGGAGAGAGGAGTGAGGGTGACGTCAGCGTGAGACCCACACGCAAAGGAAAGGAGGACTCGATTTGCGGTTACTTCATAAAAATATTCGTAATTTTAATTAGATCTGTTTTCAAATTCTAAATTAAATATATGAATTATTCGGATATTCTTTTCCTATTTTCTCGTAAACAAAAGGGTGCCTGAAATACTCAAAGCAAACGGGAGTGGGCCTTACTGGCCCATTTAGGTCGGCGAGACACGAGAACGAATGAGTCATTATCAAAAGAAAAGAAAAGAAACGAATCTTTATTTATTTATTTTGAATGTCGACATTATTTTTTATTTTTATTTTGATTAATATAAACATTATGAAATAATCGAAGTACAAATAAAATGATTTAAATGGAATATAAGCATACACATAAATAATATCAAATTTATATGTATACATATTTAATAACATAAATTTAAAATAGCATAACAGTAACCTTATATCTAACATATGAAAAACCGTCATCACCCAACACACTGCCTTCAGCCTCTACCCGAGCCGTTGTGAACCAGCAAATACAAAACCACTAGAAGCAAAGAAAATGAAAGTGAAACCGAGGAAGTTAGTGGAAATGGGGGTGAGCATATCACCTACGCAATGAGCGCTTATATAATTCATTCGACGAGTGCAAAAAACACTTTGAAAGCAACACAGTGCCACAATAGCCACTGGATTGATAGATGGACTTCAATGGTAGGATGTTCAATATCCATTGCCATCAAGGGCATTTGATGGGGGAAAACGAAGGGATTGAGGCATGATGGAAGGAAAATGAGATGGAGATGGGAAAAATAGATCCAGGAGAACTTCGGAAATCTCCATGGAAGGTGAAGGGAAAGCCTCCACAATGGAAGGGGCTGGAATAATGCCCCAAAGAGCAAAGGACATAGCCAAGAGGCTTCTAAGATTAACTAAGAGGAAAGAAATAAAACAGGAAAAAAAAACAACATAAATAAAACAGAGCTGAAAAAAATAAAAAAATAAAAAAACAGAAAGAAAAAAAACCGCATGAAACCTTCGATCAAGTATAGAGCCAAAAGCTACACTTGAAAGCCAGCAACAGCCCATTGCAGGGCACCCCCACTGCAACCCAAGGCCTTTTACTCGAGGGGAAAACCCAGCAGACCGGACACCAAACGACAGGGAAGAGAGCCCACCACCGTAGCCTAAACCGTGAGGAGAAGACGCAGAAGCAGTCCAGCAGACGGAGTAGGATAACCATCAAGGACTAGGGACGAAGCCTCCACAACCAGGAGGGGCTGAGCAAAATGAGGAAGGGGGAAGGATGTAATACCCAGTCTTGGAAGTAAGAACGGTGAGCAATACCCGTGAACTTGAGAAGCAAGAACGGTGAGCAAGACTCGTGAGCTTGGAAAAACAAGATCGGTGAACAATCCCACATCATTTGGGGAGGGAAAGGTGAAGTAACTTATATGTGTGGGCACATATCTATCTAACACAAGGCCTTTTGGGAGCTCACTAACTTTGGATTCGTTGGGAACTCCAAAGTTAAGCGAGTTAAGGCTGGTGCAATCCTAAGATGGGTGACCTATTGGGAAGTTGTACGTGAGCTCCTGGAAACAAAACCGTAAGGGCTGGGCCCAAAGCGGACAATATTGTGGCAGATGGGTCGGGTCGTGACAGAATGGTATCAGAGCTGGGCACCTACCGAAAGTGTGTCAGCGAGGACGCTGGGCCCTAAGGGGGTGGATTGTAATACCCGGTCTTGGAAGTAAGAATAGTGAGTAAGACCCGTGAGCTTGAGAAGCAAGACCCGTGAGCTTGAAAAGCAAGACCCATGAGCTTGAAAAGGCAAGATCGGTGAACAATCTCACATCGCTAAGGAAGGGAAAGGTGAAGTGCCTTATATGTGTGGACATGTATCTATTTAACACAAGGCCTTTTGGGAGATCACTAGCTTTGGATTCCTTAGGAACTCCAAAGTTAAGTAAGTTGAGACTGGTGCAATCTTAGGATAGGTGACCTACTAGGAAGTAGCACGTGAGCTCCCGGAAACAAAACTGTAAGGGCTGGGCCCAAAGTGGCCCAAAGTGGACAATACTGTGCCAAATGGGTTGGTTCGTGACAAAGGAAGCCATCATAGAAGAAAAATGGGGGGAGGGGGGGGGGGGGGGGGGGGGGGGGTCAGGACCCACCCCAGTTTCACTCCGAAAACAGAGGTAAATCCTGCTCCCGTCTGACACCTCGACACGTAACTAAAGTAAAACACCCAACAAGCACAGTCAGACGCAGGAGAACTAAAATATCCCGAAGTTAAAAGTTTACAGAGCATAGTACTAAATACAAAAGAAAGGAAACCGGTAACTAGATACACGCACACGGAAAAATTTAAAACACTCCGGGATCCCTCTCGCGACTTCTATGCCTCAGACGCTGCCTCGACGCCGAAACCCTGCTCTAGCTCCACGACTTGGAGGGCAATTTAAAAACAGAAAGTGTGAGTGGACCATAATTAAAAGAAAAGTTTCCAAAACCATTTATAAGAAAAACCGGGTTTGGCCCTCCGTTTTGAAACCACATGCATAACCCAGTTATTAAAACAGTTATAGTTCACATAAACCTCATCATAAAAACAGAAACACTATAAAACACAGTTACAGAAATCATAGCATAAGCATGACAGGACCCACCCCGATTATCGCCTCGATAATCGGGAAGCATCCTGCTCCCGTCTGACAATCGAATCCAAAAGACAGGAAAACTAAATAATATTATATCACACCCATTGTCAGACCAGGGAGATTAAACAAATACATCCGACTGGATGTCAAGTCCACAGTTTCACAGAGCATAATATTACAAAACAGGTTAAAGAACAAATCCTACTCTGTGAACTAACTACTCCGCAACGGAAAACCTTATGCCTCTGCCTCTGCCTCGACGCTTGCCCCCGCGCTTGTACCACGACCTGGAGGGAATTTAAAACAACAAAGTGTGAGTGGACCGAAACATAAGTTTTACAGAAAACAGTTTTTCCGAAATCGGGTTCGCCCTCCAGTTTTGTAACACGCATGCATAACCAAATATTCAAAAATCGCGTATTAAACCTTTGAAAACTCTTTTTCCGAAACACATGAAAAACGTTACAGAGAATCGTCATAACTCATGTAAAACAATTTAATATTACCAGAATCCAGAAACCGTCATTTTGAAACATCAATTGCACAAATCCAGTAAAAAGTGAATCAATAATCACAATTATGCCGTTGGATCCATCCGAGTCTTTAAACTCAATATCAGGCCTTCCCGGGATATCAACGAGTCTTTAAACTCAAAACATGATCAATAGGCCTCGGGGGTATCACAATAATCGAGTCTTTAAACTCACGAGTCTTTAAACTCACTACGGGTCTTTAAACCCAATTTTCGGGCCCGCCCCCGTCATCAATATACCGGGTCTTTAAACCCAAAACCAGATCCAACAATCAACCGGGTCTTTAAACCCAAAACCGTTTTTAAACACAATAAACCAGGATTCATCATAATCCGTTTTCCAACATCATTCCGAAATCATATCACGTCATAATAGGACTTATGTCCGAATTCACATGCAATTTCCAGAACATGCAGTTTCCGAAATCACTTCACAATTATAATCAAAACATCATAAATCCGTAACATGCTTAAACATATCCAGATACTTCATCAAAACACCATTCATGTATAAGCAAAACTGCAACCTCGAAATGCGTGAAATACGATGAATATCTCGAAAAGCGTGAAAATACGTAAAATCGGAATATCATATCACCATCATAAAATCATATGTAAAACCATAAGATAAATAAGTAAAACAGTCATGCATGCCCAGCTTAGAAATCAAAAAGTCCACTCACAGTTTTAGGACGCGTCAATCGCGTCCCGCGCGCTCCTCCGTAGCTTCGGAAGTGTCCGGGCCTGTAAAAACGTACAAGAGGGTTACAAACATCCTCAAATAGCTCGTATGATTTTTCCCTAATTTTCCCGGATTTTTCGGCGAAATTAAACTTAGAGACTTAACCTTCCGGACTCCCGAAATTATCCCGAACGACTCCCGAACAACTCGAATCCTAAAGGTAAAATGTTAATTAGACTGAAAGGAACAAATTCCATGTTGACCGTGATCAGAGTTATCATCGCACACGCCGTCACGCGCAGCCCAAAGTGGCTGCGCGTGAAGGCCACGCGCCAAGCTACAGTGTCTTCGTCCTTACCCGGATAGACTGATAAACGGGTCTATTACCCGCGACTCAACCCGACCAGTTCAAGTTTAATTCTCAATCAATTCTTTTCGTTTTCAATCCTATTACCTTCTCTAATCCATTAATTTTAGGTCCGTGTTGATGACTAACCTCGACTAACACCAGAACGACCCAACTCAAGCTCAAACAGTCGATCAAGTCGACGTCTGGAACTCACCCTACATGATTCCATTTCCAAATTAATTTCACCAGTAGCTTAAGGGGACTTAGACGAACACAATGGTACAATCAATTGGACTCGCCGTTACCTGGAAGTCGTCGTCCTCAAGCTCGACAATACTCAGAACCAGGGAACTCAGTTCTTGGCCAATTCGTGAGTGTCATCCTTCGAAATCGATGCGGTTGGTTTCCTCTTGCTCCCAGAAGACTAGAATGGCCCTTGGTTTCGATCAACAAGCCTCAGAAATTGAATGTGATTTTTCCCTCCAACTGGTTCATCTCTGAACCGCAACTCAGGTTCTTGGGCCAACAGCGAACATTCTCCCTCAATTCTTGCACCGTCGTGATTCAGTCACTCCCAGAAGTCCCTCAGTGTGTCTAGATTGATCCTAGAACCCGTAGGAATTGAACTCCGTGATTTCCCCCCCAAAACCCGAAAATGGTTCTTCACGGTTTCTCTCGATCTCTCTCAGTCTCAACCCTCACTCTGATGCACAAATGACCCCAAATCAATCCTCACTCCATTCCCATACTCAGATAATCGATCAGTGTGGCCAATAGCCCGTGGGAGACCAACTGAGGTCTCTGAAAATGGTTTCCCGCAAGCACAGAGACCACAGCCATTTTCTAATCTCTCCCGTGCACTCAGACTCTGCCCAGACACGCATGAATGCTTCCCACAACCTCAAAATCCATAAACTAAACCCACTCACCTGTCCACTTAGCCATAAATAATTGCACGCACAAACTCCACGGCCGCACTCTGTTTTTCACGGTGGTGCTACATTAACCGCCTTGAAATGACCAAAATGCCCCTCTGTGCAATAATTACCAAATTGCCCTCCAACTTCCGTGACCCGTAACTCGGTCATCCATCGTCCGTTTCGCGCGTGCCGCCTGTCGTTGTACTCGGGACCTCGAGACGAACCTAACGGTCTTCGAATCATATGGATATCAATTGTCAAACAAAAAGTCAACTTTTTCCCTTTATAACGTCCAATTTACGATAATGCCCCTGAACTTCCGAACCTCATAACTTCCACCCTGTTCGTCCGAATCGAACGTGCCACCTGTATATGAACTCGTGACGTCCCGAACTACGTCACGATCATCACTCAACGTCCGTTCGACCCACCAATCAAAAAGTCAACAAATTGACCATACGAATCACAAGGGTTAAAACGTCATTTATTTATTATTTTACAATATTACATTTTTTTCGAATTTTCCGGGGCGTTACAAAGCATCATAAAAACCGTATCATAAACCATGAATATCAAATCACCATTTTTCGATCAAACCTGCTGGACCTATCCGAGTCTTTAAACTCCCGAGTCTTTAAACTCAATCCAGGCCTCAATAATATCCGAGTCTTTAAACTCAATCCGGGTCTTTAAACCCAATCCGGGCCCGTCGCCCGTCAATCAATATCCGGGTCTTTAAACCCAAGAACCAGATCCAGCAAATCCAACCAAACTATTTGAAAACCATTTCGAAATCCATAGCCAAACCCGAATTCGAAATCACTGGTCTGAAACTCTTCCGACATCCAGAACCGTCATTCCGAACCCAAATCCGGAAATCCACTTTTCAACTTTAAAACCAAATTCCACTCTCCGAAATCCAATTCTAAAACCGAAAACCCTTGATCACCGAAATCACGTTCCAAAATCCATTGAAATCCCAAATTCATAGCATTATATTCAGAAATCACACTTTTCTCGTAAAACGTGCTGAAAACCAAACTTTCTCGAAAAAACATGTACTTATGTAAAATCAACAAAGCATATTTGATGAACATAGAATCATAATTAAAACCATAAAACAATTATAGAAAAACAGTTATGCATGCTCGAGTTTAAAGAAGGGGTCCACTCACAGTACCGAGCCCTCAATCGCGTCCCGAACGTCTCGTACGTTCCTGTGCTTCCTCGGGAAGTCCCGATCCTGTCAACAACCACCAAAGTACGTTACTAACACATCTACGGAAGTCCACCTAGTTTTCCCCAAAAATCCCCGGGTCCTAAACATAACAAACCTAAACCCTAAACCTTCATCCTCGCGGAACTACATCGAATCGACGTCCGAACAACCCGAAACCAATCCCATTAGACTCGTCACAACACCTAGACCAAAAACCATGTTGACAACTTCCTCAACCGCCGCCGCACGCGCCCCCACGCGCCGCCCAAAGTGGCTGCGCGTGGCCCTCACGCCGCCCAAAGTGGCTGCGCGTGGCCCTCACGCGCCTGCTACAGTGTCGTCGTCTTCCTCGAGTCGGCCCGGTTCGACACAGTCACTGAAATTCGAACCGGCGAGGACGGTTCTCCGCATTCCATCCACCAAATCGACTCCTCTCTTCACCAACTGCTTCGTCCAGACCTAAGCTACCCATTCCCCTTCCTAGCCATCTCGACTCAGGCTACAACTCATCGACTCAAGCTCGAAACCAAAAACCCGTACACCCCTGTTTTCTATTCCGGCCACCCACGTCTTCCCCCGTCACGGTGGAAACACCAGACAACTCCTAGGGCCTTCCTACGTCTTACCCAACTCACCAAAACCGTCGACTCAATCCCTAAGTCCACGACTTTTGGTTTGAAACTCGACGGCAAAATAGAGTAATTGAAAGAAGATGAGGAATTACCTGCCTTCATGTCGCCGTCGTGAGCTCCGCCGTGAGGACACGACTCCTCCCGTCCACCTCCAGCCTCTAGACACCTCCACCGGCCTCGATTGTTCGAACACGGCAGCACCACCACCCAACACTCCTCTCTGTTCTCTGTTTTCTCCCTGGTTTTCCCGTGGCTCACAACTCACACACACACAACCACCACACCTCCAAACCTCCTCACTGTCTTCCTCTCAAACTCTAAGTCACTCCTCACTCACCAGAACACACCAACCCTCACGATCACCCCTCAATTTCTCTCAATTCCTCCCTCTTTTTTCTGTTCTTCGAACACAAACACACACACACGGGTACACGATTACCCCAAATAATTGGACCGTGTATGCTAGAAACTTCTAGCCCTCTTACACGTGTCACCATCCCCTCAGTCTTCTCACATGTGGCTCAATCTCAGCCCTCCATTTTCCCTCTCTGTTGCACAAATCCCCATGTGCAAAGACCAAAATACCTCCCATTTTAAATCAAAATTACGATTTTACCCTTACCGTTTTAGACCCGTAACTCACACCTCGTAAGTCCGATGAATACGTGCCGCCTGTCATCTAACTCAGGACGACGAGATCTATCTAATTATCCTAGGTCAACGTACCAAAACCCATTCGTAACAAAAGTCAACTCTTCCCCCTAGTTTAACCAAATTACGGTTATGCCCTCAACCTTCCGAACATCATAACTTCCTCCTCGGACGTCGGAATCGGGCGTGCCACCTGTCTACAGATTCGTGACGTCCTAAACTACGTCCTGGTTATCGGTCAAAATCTAATTGACCGCCCGAACTAAAAGTCAACTTTTTACCCAAACGAGTGGCAAAATCGTCATTCTACCCTAACGAACCCATCGAGACCAACTAATCCCCGATTAAGCTCACTAATCTCATCTTAATCACGGTCTTAACCCTAATTTCCGGGACGGGTCGTTACAGGGGGGAGAGAGAGAGAAGGGGGGAGGGGGGAGTGAGAGAAGATGCAGGGGGATTCTTTGTGGGTGAGGGGGGTGGTGCGGACGAAGATAAGGAGGGGGTAGAGTTCAAGCTTAGATTTACCCCCCAAAGAGGAGAAAATCAAAGATGAACTCCACCCTAGGCTAGGACCGGTTGGGTGTATGTTTAGAGAGAGTGGAGATCCTTTTTAAAACTTAGAGAGAGTGTGGTTAAGTGGCCTTCGGGTTCTTAGTTTTGTAACTTTTTATTTTTTTCCTTATGGAGGAAGGTTTTCAGGTTACCCATCAAAATCGAACGAATTGATTACGGAGGTCGCTCTGAAGTCCAAGTGGAATCATAATCAAAATGAATTTGGTTAACTTTCGTTTACCTGCCTACATTTGTTGTTTTAGGCCGGTTAAGGTTTCAATAATTTCCGTTCATGATTCCTTTAATTAATTTAGAATCGAGGAATTTTGAATTATGGGCGAGTGTTGTATGACTAATTTCTAAGTTTTTTTTTTCACTTTTAAAGTAGACTTAGATGAAGAAAATTGTTCTTATTTTTGTTCTTCATGCAACGATGAAGTTTCTAAACTTAAATTTTCAATTTAGAATAATAATTTTTATGTTATTATTCTTTATTCACTTTTGAAGTTGATTTTTTTTTAATACAATGATATTATGAGGGTTTAGAGGAATGCAATATACACAATATATATCATCATCGTCATTTACGATGGTCGAAACCTAAGACTTTCCACATAACATTTGAAGATAAATATTACTAGGTCGATCATAACACTAGCAAAACTTTGGAAGTTGACTTAGATAAGGAGTATTAATCTTGCTATTGTTCTTTATGCAGCTTCTTGTTTTTATTGTTTATGCAACCATCCAATTTCTAAATTCTTGTACAAACTCTATTTACAATTCATAGTTGTTTACACTCGAAAAATACCATTCCATGCCTGGGGAGGATATTTTAGGAATTAAAGACCTAATCCAACTTAAGTCCCGAGCCCAACTAGTATCCATAGCTAGATCATAGGAAAGCGCAAGCATAATTCAAAAATTTTACTAACACGACACCGAAACCGTCAGAAGGGGCAAGGGACATGCAACTAAGTCATCGCGACCGAGATGCATGTGGGACTACACGTGTTGACCCACACCCTTATGTTTCCTATAAAAGGTGAAGAAGCCCTCTTCTCAAAGGACAACCAAATTAACTCAAACAAACAACTGATCAAACTCAATCGATTACAACAACTACAAAACCCTAAAAAGTTTTCTTCGTTACTCAAAAGCTAGCCTTCTTGGCAAAACATGTCTCTTCGATTTAGGATCAAGATTAAGTTCTCCTCGCAACCCTTCTCAGTTCTCAGGAACAACAAGTTTTCCTCCCAATCTGACTTGCATCACAAGTTCGTTTATGGAGACTTCTCGACCTTCATGCTTCATTCTGTCTAGTTTTCGTAGCTCGTTTGAAGATCATCAGTCTTATTTCGACTACCTCCAACTAGTCGTTGAGACCTTTACACTTTCACAACCTCACTCTCTAACATCATCATATATTTTTATTGCTCTACCAAAACCCTTGGTATAATTTCCAATGGATGTTCATCCTGTTGATGGTCTCTCGACCATAAACTCCAGCTCATGGCTTAGTCTAGAGATAATTTACATCACGCACTTGTAATTCAAGCTATAACGCGCATATTTAATTTATTTTCTAAGTGTTTGCATCTTCCCTTTCCCCTTTTACATTTGGCTCCTTCAATTCTTGATTTTGATAGCTGGAAAATATCAACCAATGGTTCTACGGCTACTCAAGCCATAGGGCCATCCTCGTGCTCTAGTTTAGTATTCGAATAGTTTGACTTGGAGAGGCCGGTCTGTCTGTCTAACTCTCCCTCTAATTTTGAATTGCACATCTCTCACATGAACACACCAATATTTAATTTGGAATAGGAACAAAAGGAAATATTTAAAGTCTTCGTAAGAGGCATAGAAAAGAGCAAGTAAGATGTCTGCTTACTCCACTCTCACTTGATTTGAACGATGGTTCATAGGTTGCAATTCAGAACCAACTATTAACCCTGTCTAGTAGTAGTCTCTACTAGTGGCACACCAACTTAAAGGCAGCTAGAAGGTCAAGTCAGTGGGACCAGCCCACCTACGGCAGGACCGCGACATCATAGCCCCAGGTTTTCAGATTTCCCCTTATTCGCCCTAGTTACTTATACTGCATCCCCTGCATTGAGTTACATCGAAGAAATCTCCATCACCCCAAACACTTGCGTATCCGCTTCTTCGAAAGCAAGCCACAAAACGGTAATCCCAAGTTCCGCTAGAACAATATTTTGAGCATGAACATAATCTGGCACGGCTAGTGGGGCTCTTTTGCAGTGCATATCCAAGATCCAGTATACAGAACAAAGGTGTGACTATAAAAGAGATTTTTGAGGACTACACCAAAAATGGAAATTCCTGGGCCACCACTAATGGAAGCCCATTTGGAAATTCCTCGTGATGGAAATTTCGAGGATATCACTAGTCATGAATTAGCTAAAGAAGAAATGATGGGGTTTATCAAGGATGCCTTAGCTCCCATCTTTGATGAGAATACTCTAAATAAACATGTTTAAGAGCTCTCCAGGCAAGGGAAAAGGGATCTGAAAGGGATTGTCTTCCCACCTCTAGAGGCAGCTAGCCCAAACAAAGGGAAATATGATATGAACTCCGTAGTTCTTACTCGAGAACCTGTGCTTAAGAGGGCTTTGTCCTCTAATGCTCCATTTGCTGAAATTCCTAAAACGAGCAGGATTCGTGAGGTTCAGCCAAAAGAGGATAGTGGGATCCAGGCCAAATACTGACCACCTTGTTGGGAAAAGTAAAAGGTTAAAGTGGCAAAGGCTATCTTTACTGGCATTAAATGTGACTCTGAGAAATGGAAGTAAAATGCGAAGTCTATGGAGAGCAAAGGAATAGAATGAGGAAGTGGAGAGGAAGAAGAAAAATATAGGTGGTGGAACTGTATTTTTACTATGGACAAAGAAAAGAAAAAGAAAAAAAGGAAAATTTGGTATTACACTGACACCCATACGTTCTCCCGAGATTGTTTAATTGATTATAAATACGAATGTCATGCAAAGTGATATATATATATATATTTATTTAAATTAGCTAAAAAAGGGTCATCTTCTTCGTCGTTCTAGACCTGGTTGTTTGGTTCGCTGGGTCGTCTGACCCGCGATCATGACCCGATAATTTCTTCATCATTCTACGTCCATTTTCATTGCTTCAAACACCAAACATCATCTAAATTAGATAAAGAGAATATCCATAAGGTTAAAGATGGAAAATACTTACAACATCTCAACAGACCACCTTCCTCACATTTCGGCCATGGCTTCCCAGCCGTGTCCACCACTTCTCCAACATCTATGTTCTCATTTCTTAGACCTAGGATGATCACAGGACTTTCAGGAGGTCACTACCAAGTCCATATTCAAGTTTCCTAGCCTAAAACTAGAAAACCCGAAGTATGTGTCTCAAGGGTCCTCCTCAACCTCACTGTGCTTCATGTCATCTCCTTTGTCCCTCTCTGTTTTCTTTCCCTATCACTTTCACTTCACTTATTATTTCTCACTTTCCTCTTTCTCTCTGGCTAGTTTCTCCTCTCTCGGGTTTCATCAATTTCTTCCTTTTTTTTCCTTCTGAATTTCCTTCTCCACACACACACACACACACACACACACACACACACACACACATATATATATATATATATATATATATAAAACATCGCTCCAAGTTGAGTTGGTGAAGAGATGTGAGAAACCAAACTTCACCACAATTCTAGGTCATTCTAGAATAATCAAGTCATTTCATGTAAAATTACAAAAATTCCCTTCATGGTAAAATGACCAAAATACTCCTAAGCCTTACTTGACCCATAACGAATCTATTCGACTTTCGCTTTTGACTTGTCGTCTGTCTATGTACTCAGGAAGCCGAGACCTTTGTGATAGGTCATAATTTATGCATGTTTTATCCATAATTTAATACTCTTTTACGTATGTTTTGTTAATATTTCGTTCTATGCAATTGGAGAAAATAATATATTTTGTGAGAAATGTGTAGATCAAATAGAGCTTGGAATTATGAGAATTTGAGCAAAAAAATCACCTAAATCGGAGTTGAAACGAAGAAGTTATGAATGAAATAAGATTGCATAGGAAATTCGGTGGATAACCACCGAATGAAGGAGTTGCTTCGAGGTTACTGTAGCTCGGATCGATTCGGTGCGCACCTACCAAACGACCGGCTTGTTCCTCGGTGCGCGTGTGCTAAAGTGGTGCCTTCCGGTTCGGTGTACTGCCACCAAACACCTGCGCAACAGCCTTGGCGCCTTTGACTGCTCCGATTTCGGTGGTTAACCACCGAAATTGGTTTCAGCAGCTTCAATTCCGGATTTTCTTCTATTTTTAGGATAATTTCGAGTTCCTTCCACATTTATTCTCCATATTGTATAGGGATTTTAGTCCTATTTCCTTTTTTATTCTTATTTTTAATTCATTTACTTGTAGGAAAGGTTTTAGTTAGATTTCTTAATTATTTAGGAAACCTTTTCCTTATAGAATTTAATTAAAAACTCCTATTTTTAAAGAATTAATTATTCTCTTATAAATAGGGGCATTAGGGTTTATTGTATGGGGGTCGAATTTACCTTCCTAGATCCCAAAACTCTGTCAAAATTCATACTCAGTTTATATACATAGTTAGCCGCATTTTATAATTGTTATTTGCTTTTGGGATTCAAGCTTGTACTAAGGAGGACACGAGGCTTGGGAGAAAAAGAGTGTTTGAGCCCTTTTTCCTACTCCTTGCTATTCTTTAGTATTTTTGTTTATTTTTTCTTTTATCGTTTTATGTTTCTTATGCATTTAATTATGTTATTCGTTAATTCAATAATGTTTGAGTAGTGTAATTAGGGCTAGGGTTACTTGAAGCCCTAGACATGTTAGTTCGTGTTTGATTTCTGACTCTTGATTATGATTGTTATGTATGTCTGGATTTGTTGAATTACTGCGCTTCATGAACTCAATTTATGCTTATAAGCTTAGCTACCTTATTTGTGTATAATTGTCGATGTAATTGCTTGACGGATCACCTCGATGTTTGTTTTGACCCTGCAATTTATAGCATCACGTTTAAGAGAGAGAATTTTATTCGTAATATAAACTCATGACTTCCTAGGTCTGCATATCACTTTTCTAGGGGTAGTGTAGTGTCATTAAATCTTCTTTATGTTTCATGCATTATCACGCACTATCGGTAATAGTTGTTTAAGGGCGAGTACTTCACTCTTAAACATGCAATCAAAGAGAAGATAATATGTGTGAAGTGAACCTTGGTCGGATCCCTACACGGGCACTTAATTCAGATACATGCATAGTAATCCAATCAAGGAAATCTAACGGAACTTTAATTGGTAAAGGTGGATAGAAATTCTAGCTCGACTTAGTTAGTTAATCTTAGTTAATTTACTTACATTCATTCAACGTAACAAACCCCCCATTGCATTTTAAATACTCCACTTAAGTCAATTGAGTTAAACGAAATTGGATATCATTGAGCAAGTCTTCGTGGGATCGACCTTTGCTTGCATCTATACTATCTACACATCTTGTGTGCTTACAAAGTTTATTACACGTAGAGGTTTTTCCTAGTACATCTTTTGTGCTTGGTAAAATCTCTATCACTTTGTAACAGTCTTCACGGTATGTCCATGAGGTCTCTTGATCTAAATTTTGACACCAAGCGCAACTTCTCTAACTTCCAAGGGCAAAATGGTCATTTTTATTTACTCCTGTGTCCGGGGTGTTACAATCTTCCCCATTAAAAAAAAAATTCCTCAAAATTCCAATATTAATCCAGACTTGTTTTCGTACTCAATACTAAATTGCTCAAAATAATTTAATCATATTAAAAGAAATACAATAGTATCAAGCACCACTTTCATTTACCAGATCACCATCAAACGTAATCACAATACTCAATATTACAAAATCATCAATTAGATGATCACCCATACATAACTGTTGATCAATTGCGAGTTATCATTAACCCAACTTTAATATATGCATATAAAATATTCGCAAAACAAATAACGTTAGTAATTATTTAAACTATCTTGCATAACCATCACATCCACCACCAGGTCATCACAATAGTCAACTAATAGTGACCATAAGTATCATGCTTTCAACATCTTATATCATGTTGACATACCAACACATTCAAGTCAACCCTAATTCCGTACCAAATTTTTGTTCAAACATCACATATTTTCTTAGGCATCACATAAAATTGGAATCATGTTAATGTCACAATAATCATACTCTAACACTAGAGAAATAACTTAATGATTTCCAGCTCCATTTAAACAATATTGGAATTCCTTATGATCTTACTTATTCTACTAAGTCATAATCAAATTCACCTTATTACTGTCTCAAATACCAACCACTACACCGAACAACATTATGCATAAGCCATCACCATAAACATGTTTGATCCATATCCAATACTAACATTTCACACACTATGGCTTCTAAGAAACACCTACTCATATCACATCACATCTCAAAAACTCGGAAATCATGACAGTTAGCGCACAAATCACTACAATAGTCAACATAACACAAAACAACACAACAATCACACACATCCAATCCATCCCCGATATACAATCTCAGTCAACACAACTAACTACACTACCGGTGGGTAATCCAAAAAATCACTTAGGAACCGGAGCCCAGTTCGACATCCGAGTCATCACGACACAATCTCATAAAAGGAGCCCGACTCGACGTTTGAGACTATTAAGCCAGTCAACATGCGTTACAGGGAGGGTTACTCACGCACATGCACAAATCACATCACATTACACCAGTGCTGAGGAATCACATATCCGTATCACACATCAAATTTATACCCAAAGCCTTATCTCAAAACCCCGTATGATCAGGCTGACCAATCAAACGCTTGTCTACTCGACACAATCGCATAATATCACTATGTGTAGTGTATTACTCAACTTATTTCCAGGTTATCATTATATTGTTGGTCAGCATACCATTTGGGGATACAGTATCCAACTGTCTGCTCAGAGATACAGCATCTGAGCACTAATCATACATCTTAACCACTCAAGGATATGACATCTGAATGGCCACCCAAGGATATATCGTCTGGGTGTCACACACGTAATCACATGACACTACCGGTAAGCCAAACATCATATCATATAACCACTCAGGGATACAACGTTCAAGTGGCTACCTAGGGGTACAACGTCTGGGTGTTAATCATATCACTCAACCACTCAGGGATACAATAGTTGAGTGGCCGTCCAAGGATACAACATGTGGACGTCAACCCCACAACTTAAGCATTCGGGGATACATTGATAGGACCCATCACAATCCCTCTAGATTATCGTGGGATGTACCTTGCTCCCGTCTGACACCACGTGCTAGACCAGTGATAAAACCGTAACCCGTTCAGGGTTACTAGAGTGCGCAGTGACTTGTGGAGTCCGCAGTGGCATGTGATGTCTCGGTTTATGCTACAGCTCACATCCACAATCAACCTGAAGGGTATCAAAAACATAAAAGTTGTGAGGGGACAAATTAAACAGTTTTAAAACCATTTAACAAAAATGGCGTTTATACCCTTCACTTAAAAACATGCATGCATCAGGAAAACAAGTATCTCAAATACTTTCTTAAAAGTAAATCATATTTCCTTTCAAATCAAAACACAGTGAAAAATGCTTCTTAATCGAAACCATTTTCTCAGTAGGGTCTTAACCCAAATCAAAACACGTGGGACCTCAGCCCAAAACAATCTCATATATTATCTCGGTAGGGCCTCTGCCCGAAAATAGATTCACATCTGTAGTCGTATGTAAACATAAGTAACACATCCTCTTATCATCTCATAATTATCATCAGTCACGATATCCAAGCAACACGTGCACATAAGCTCCAGGACTGCTCACATCCGAGCACGTCGCTGTGAACACATCACCAGCCGAAATTCCACATATCATCGTGAACATATCAACGATCTATCTCATATAACATCAGCACTCCTGAGTCGAACCTCCCTCGGTTGCACGACAACATGCAGTGCATCGTGACCTCTCCAGGATCACACTTCACACATGATGGTTGACGTCCAGAGGCTATCATCACATCCTTTCCAGGATCACACATCACACAGGATGGTCGACGTCCGGAGGCTATCATCACATCATATAGGATGGTCGTGTGGAAAAAATTTCACATACATTTAAGATCATCTCAAAATATCTCAATAGGGTCCACGCCCGGAATCTAGTTTCATCAAATCGTTTTCCACAAAACCATCATTAAAAACAATGTCTAGAAACACTTCATAAATCCACGATTTCTAGAATCTTATCAAATCTAATTTCGTAAATCCATAACAAGGTCACATGCCCGAAATCTCACATTTCACTATCCTCTAAGTCAAACCACAAATCAACTGGACACAAGCCCGAATATTGTTTTCAAATCCAAAAACCATTTGATTATTCAACTGGGGCTCAAGCCCGAAATGTCAATTTCACGTATCTCCGTAAAATCCTTTAAAACCGATAGTCAAATCCTTGGTTTCAAGTATCTCCGTGAAACCCTTAAGATCACGTAAATCACATGCTTGTAGAATACTCGGCCTAAGTCCAAGTATCACATAAAAATGAAAATATCGAAATACGTGCAATATAACATTTTCTACGAAATGTTCAATAATCAAACACAAAACATTATGCAATCAATGTATCTCAAACCATGATCATAAAAAACATATAAAACATTTACGCATGCATCATTTAGAAAGCAAAGTACACTCGCAGACTGTCCGTGCTGTGGGCTCACAATCCGCGTTGTAAGCCACTTCGAGGCTAATCCATAATCTCCAAGACGTCCGGACCTATCCAAATCATATCCAAAGGTCACTAGCCATCTATACAAGTCTAAACCATAAACCCACAAAGCCTCCAAATGACCTATCAAATTGTCACGACCCGGCACATCTAACACAATATTGTCCGCTTTGGGCCCAGCCTCACGGTTTTGTTTTCCGGAGCTCACGTGCAACTTCCCAGTAGGTCACCCATCATGGGATTGCACCAACCTCAACTCGCTTAACTTTGGGGTTCCAATCCCCCCCCAAAGCCACAGAGCTCCCAAAAGGCCTTGTGTTAGATAGATATGTGCCCACACATATAAGGTACTTCACCTTTCCCTCCCCGAGTGATGTGGGATCGTTCATCGATCTTACCTTTCCAAGCTCACGGGTCTTGCTCACCGTTCTTGCTTCTCAAGCTCACGGGTCTTGCTCACCGTTCTTGCTTCCAAGATCGGGTCTTACAATCCACCCTCTTGGGGCCCAGCGTCCTCGCTGGCACACTTCTGGTCAGGGTCAGGCTCTGATACCATTCTGTCACAACCCGGCCCATCTAACACACTATTGTCCGCTTTGGGCCCAGCTCTCACGATTTTGTTTTTGGGAGCTCACGTGCAACTTCTCAGTAGGTGGCCTTGTGTTAGATAGATACGTGCCCACACATATAAGGTACTTCACCTTTCCCTCCCCGAGCGATGTGGGATCGTTCACCGATCTTACCTTTCCAAGCTCACGGGTCTTGCTCACCATTCTTGCTTCTCAAGCTCGCGGGTCTTGCTCACCGTTCTTGCTTCCAAGACCGGGTCTTTCTCACCGTTCTTGCTTCCAAGACCGGGTCTTACACAAATGACTTCCAATCGACCTGAAAATTCGCACCCACGCGTTGGTCAAAGTACGGTCCACGCTGACTGATAACATTCAAACTATGTATTAAATTAAACACGTAATTCGAGTATTATGCAATTAATTTTTTTTTTTGTAGATGTAGTATTGATAAATAGATATCGTTCTTAACCGGGGAAATTAAGGAACATTAATAACGTGTTAATGAGAAAGAATAATGAATAAAAGAATAATGAATAAAGAATTAAAGAATTAAAGAATTAATGAATTAATGAATTAAAGAATAAAGAATTAAAGAATTAAAGAATAAAGAATAAAGAATAAAGAATAAAGAATAAAGAATAAAAGAATAAAAGAATAAAAGAATAAAAGAATAAAAGAATGAAATGGAGGGTTTTAGGAATATTGTAATCTAAACTACATTTTAACCAAACTAAGAATTAAATTCAAATTAACAATTACATTATTTAAAATTACTCCTACCAAACTAAGAATTAAATTCAAATTAACAATTACATTATTTAAAACTACTCCTAAAATAAACTTCCTTTAAACACAATTTTTATCAACACTTCAACATCATGCTTCTATTGAACCAATCACGAAATCCTAGCTTCATCATCTCCATTACATGCATACATTTTTCATATTATAAATACACCGAACAACGGATTATTAACTACAATATGATCTACCTTAAGTTTATGATTTAATGCACCAACAGCGGCCGACATTAAAATCACTTCAATCAAATGTTAAGTGCACCGATAGCGGCCGACACTTAGCATCAAATTGAAATATGAAACACTAAAACATATAAAGTAAAAGAAATTTAGAAAGTAAAACACATAGAGATTGTATTCATACTTACAAATGTTAGAAAGAAAATACCCACACATATATAGAATTATAAGTAAAACTAAAATAATAACAAGAATTTTAAGTAGAAAAATATGGTATTTCACAAGAATTACCAAATAACGGCAGGAAACTTGTGAAGATGGAAGGCGAAATACGAGGAATGCGTTCTTAAAAACTCTTGAGTTGCCTTACAATAACATAGCCTTAGGTTTTTCTTAAGGAAAGCATAAAAATGTCATTAAAGAGAAGTTCAAGAAATACTAAGAACAAAATAAAGAAAATGAAACTAAAATAACTAATTAAAAGAAGTTACAAAATGGTCCCAAAATAAATCTACAAAATAAAAAGAAGAAAAACTAAGCGAGAAAAACTACTAAAAACTAAGACTAAAATTGGGACAATTGGGGACATGAAATGGTCTACCTATTTATAGAGGGAGTGCCAAAAATATTCAAATAAAAATACAAAAATAAAATATAAAAATGAAATGATGATTAATGATGAAATTAGGGATGGTTTGGCTGAAAAGATGGCTGGAAAATTAGAAAAATTAGGGAAAGTGGAGCAGTCGAGATAGCAAGGCATGGGTAGCAGTTGGCTGCTGATAGGGGTGGGTGAAATCAGCCAAATGCTGCTGACAGGGGTAGGTGAACAGGCGCACCAGGCGCTGACACATGTACAATTTTTCGGTAAGCGCGCTCTGAATGGGACGATGGGTACTCGGCTGCCGCTTGCCAATCGCATCACTGGGCTGAATGAAGAGATTGGGCCGCAGGCCACTGGGCTGGTGTGATGGGTTTGGGCCTTTTAGGCCGACCTTGGGCCTTTGAGTTGGAGCAAAGATGGGCTGCTATATTTGGGCGAATAACATTTAGGCTCCAGACTTGGATTGGGCTGGTTTCTTTTGTGCCTGCAAATGGATTTTCAATTTAAAACTTAATTTATATAATTCCACCGAATTTTGTTCATAATTTTTTCGTTATAACTCCGATCGAGACAATTCTTTTGCCAAAACACTCAAAATTCCAAGCTTTATTTATTTCTACAAAAATCCCACAAAATAAATTGTTTTCTCCAATTGTTTATTATTTTAATATTAAAAGTCAAGTATAAATGGTATAAAATAATATAAAATAATGCTTATTTGAGGACCTATCACTGACGTCACGCTGGTCAACACGGACGTCAGTTGCTGACGTCAGCCTGACAACTCTAACAGTTGTCACCTCTGACAGCCTGCCATATGGCACACCATGACTGGGGCCATGTGTCACTAACAAATCTAACATCCTTATGACACACTACCATGTGGTACCACCTCACTGATCTATGTGGTCCTTCAATACTGACGTGGACCTGCCACGTTAGCTACCACGTCACCTAACAGATCTTGACACCCTACCATATGGCACCCTCTCACTGGTCCACGTGGTTTGACATGGCTAACGTGGACTGCCACGTCAGCTACTAACTGGACCTGACAACCTTTGACAGATCACTACGTGGCACTATCTGGTTAGCCACGTGGCCTGACAAGATGACGTGGACTGCCATGTCATCATTGTCTTCCTTCAGACGAGTCGACCCATTTGACTGTAACGGGTCGATTTGACCCGCGACCCTGACCCTGCTAAAACTCAACCGTCTGACCACCGTTTTCCTCCATTCTTGGTCCAATCAACTTGCCTACTTCCCATAAAGGGATCTACGACCTCAAAATCACGACAAAAATCCTAGAAATTACATGTCCAGCTTGAACTCCCACGTCCAAACTTCAAGCTTGCTTCCATGGCTGTCCAGAGGACCTCTGCCTCTCATTCTTGTTCCTACAAGCTCGTATGAGCTCCCAGATCATGTCCAAATCACTAGAACCAGCCCCAAACATCTAAAACATAAAATCTGAATTCAAACACCCACGACTTACCTTTTTCTAGTTTCCTCAGCCGTCCACAGCGGCTCCTCCTCTCACCACCATCCTTCTCAATATCTTCAGCCCTCTCTCTCACTCTATGTCTCTCTCTCAAGCAATAATAGAAGAACAAGGAAGGGGGAGTGGGTTTCGGTTTTGGATCGAAATGGAAGAAGGGAAAATGGAATATGCATGTATGAAAGGTGTGGATCAATGGATGGGTGACATTTGTCGCTCATCCATTGGTCTGTAGAAAATATTTTGGGTCCCAATTTCAAATCCCAAAGTTATCTCTTCTTGATTTTTGTACAACTATGAACAGTACAAAAACTCATCCTTGACCCTTAACTTTCTTGTACGATGTTCGATTTCAACGTGCTGCCTGTTTACGGACTCGTATCATCTCGATTTACGTAGGTAAAAAGTAAACTTTTTCACCCTTCTAGGGACAAAATTGTCATTTCACCTCACTCGTCCGATAATCCTCAATTAATCCCCTATTAATCCTTGCTTAATTCTTGATAATCTCGTAAATTTGGGGCTGGTCGTTACATACATTGTCTGGATGGCCGCCTAGGGATACAACATCTAGGCGTAACCCAATAATCCAATGTAAGATGTTCACAACATATAATGCACCAATATTGAGTAAACATATATTGATAACAAGCACGCACTGACAGGATCCGTCCCAATCCCCCCTGGGGACCACCGTGGGACGTGCCCTGCTCCTGTCTGACAAGTAAACTCAAATACCAAACTACCCTCATAGGGGTTCATAACATACATACAGAGTTTAAAATACACCATTGTCAGACCAGAGATATGAGCATAATGTTGGTTCAAAAGAAAATAAACAGCATACACAATAACCTACCCCGTAGGGTGATCAGGTGCGCAGTCGTACAGACTATGCTTCTCCTCTGAAGTCAGTCCCTACCTCAGTGTCTCTGCTTGGAGGGTTAATAAAACATCAAAGTATGAATGGACCAAAAATCAATAAGTTACAAACTCATTTCGAAAACATATACAGTTTAACCCTTCGTTTTATAAACATGCATGCATATAATTGAAATCACATGGAAGTAAATCAAATCATATAAGAAAGTAACCACCTGAACACATACATAAGTAACACACAATATAACCTATCCTCGGACATCCGTGATGTCCAGAACCAATACCCGTCACAATCTAAAACGCTACACGTGCCACTCGGGGTCACATCTCCGAGTACTCCCCAAGATACAACTCAAAGACGTCCGAGGTGATATCAACTTGGGGTGCCTGCCTTGGCTCTACCACGTCCGAGACGATATCATAATACCGCTCTCTTGAGCCTGAGCCTTTCCTTGGAGTCACTCATCCCAAGCAGTGCATTGTGAATACTCCAGGATCCTAGACGTCTGGAGGAGACTCAACAATATATACAAGATGGTATATGTGGAAACGTGCATCAAGTTCATTTAATATTATTTGAAATCATTTAAAGAATTCCTTTTCTCATACCCGATCATACTAGATCGCTTTTCAAATCCAAACAAAAACCTTTTCCCTTTAAATCCCTATTGACCCCAAAATTCGATCAAACGGTATCCAAACAAGTCTCAAGCCCAAAATCGCATTTTCACGCAAATCTGTAAAATGATCCATGACCGATGATTTAAGTTCACAAATACCATGATATCAAATCATTTCACTTAAAGCATATAATAAAACCTGTAAAATAATTATGCACGTATTTCATTTGTAAAACAAATTGTCCACTCACACTCGGTCCATGTAACGACCCATCCTGGAAATCTTCATTAGATTAGTGGTTAATGACGGATTAGTGAAGTTAATCGGTGAATAGTTGGGTAATTTCGGACGGACGGTGAGAAATGACGATTTTGCTCCTAGGATTGGGTGAACGGTTGACTTTGGGTTCGAGCGGTCAATCAGACTTGGACCGATGACTGTGACGAAGTTCGGGACGTCAAGAGTTTATAAACGGGTGGCACGTCTGATTCTGACATCCGAGTAGGAAGTTATGACGTTCGGAAGTTCGAGGGTAATTTGGTAATTTGGTTAAAGGGACAATTTGTTGACTTTTCAGACATCATTGGCGTTTCCCACAATTTGAGGACCGTTGGGTAGATCTCGATCTCCTGAATACAACGATAGGCGACATGTGTCAATTGGAGTTTGGATAACGACGTTATGGGTCTAGGAACTCAAGGGGCAAAATGGTCATTTGAAAAGGCAAGGGCATTTTGGTCTTTTTCGAGGCATTAGGATCTGTGCCCAGTTGAATTTGGACACATGGCTGATCTTAGAAGTGTTGCCCACAGAGAACTGGACACTTGGCCTCTCTGGAAGACAGTGGAACATCCTCAGCCGCCTTAAACTAATTGAAGTTCACGGTTGCACGTTCTTGAGAAAAACAGAGTACAAAATGAGCCGTGAGAAACCCACCCTACTGTTTACTTCGATTCTCAAAAATTTCTTCTGGCTGGTGAAGGAAAGGTAAAGAAGGAGTTGAACTGACGATAAGGGAAGCCACGGCGGCGCCCACGACGGTGGAAGGAGGTAAGACACTTGTAGAAAACCGTGAGTCCCCTGTTTGAGAGTGTTAGTAATGAAGTTTTATTTAGCGGTTGAGGATTGAATTGATTAATTGGGAAATGTTTTTAAGGATGTTAGGAAGCCATTCAGCTTGGCTTGGTGGCCTGACGTGGACGATAGCCGTGTAACCCGAGAAGTGACAAGCTTGAACATAAACATGGCACATCGTGATTTACTACTTGCTGATCGATTTTGATGATTGAAACTTGCTGCTTGAGGTCCCAGGAACCGTTTAAGGTGGAGATCCAGACTTGTGGTGGCCAGGAATGTGGAAACTGGAAAAAGAAACCGTGTTCGATTGTATTCAAATTTGAAAGGTAACAAACCGGCTTTACCTTCACGTTTTAATGAATTAGATCGATCATATATGTTTGAACGACCCTAATAAAAGAAAAAGGAATGAGATTGAACTGGAATTAGACACTAAACTGGCCATGCCGGTTTGGGCTGAACCGTGAACCGGTCGGATCGGGTTTACCCGAGGAAGAAGATGACTGGTGCCTAGCGCGTGAGGCCCACGTGCAGCCCTTATGGGCGGCGCGTGTCATGATTTTTGAGGATGGTTCTATCACGGCTTTTCAAGTATTCGATGTAACGAACATTTTGGTACTGGTTTCGAGTTGATCGGATATCGTCTCGATATGTTTCGGGATGTCCGATGGTTTTAGGGCTCGGTTCAAAATAGTTAGAAATTCGGGTAAATTACGGGGATTTAATATAAGCTTAATGAAGTGGTTAGTGATCTTATTATGGGATTTGGACAGGTTTGAGAAAGTCGGTGATAGTGGATTAGCCGAGAAAGCATAAGTGTGCGCGTATCGAGGCGGCAACGCTAACGGTCTGTGAGTGGACTTTGCTTTCGAACTTATGATGCATGCATATATGTTTTATATGTTTTATTTACATGATTTATATATTTGTGAATTGGGATTGATGATTTACGGTTTTGTACGTATTTCGAGATAATTACGTATTTGCACGTTTTACGAGATATGATTTTTTACTGTGATTTGATAAAGGTTTTGATACCATGATTTTGGGAGTTGAAAGATGATTTGATTTCAATGATTTCTAATGGATTTTGGAAAGTGATTTCGGGCTTGAAGCCCAGTTCATAAAAGTGGTTTTGATGAACTTGATTTCGGGTTTTGGAATTGGTTTCAGGATGACGATTCGGGATTCGATTTTGGAACTTGAAAGTGAATTTCCGGATTTGGTTCCAGAATGGTTATTCCGGATGCCAGCTTACGGAATGATGGTTTCGGATTCGGATTTGGAAATGGGTTATGGATATGATTCCGGACTTGGATTTGGAATGATGATTCTGGACGCGAGTATGGCTTCGAAATGGTGATTTCAAATTCGGATTTGGACATGGATTTGGGAATGGTTTTAAAATGGTTTTTGGATTGGATTTGCTGGATCTGGTTATTGGGTTTAAAGACCCGGATATGATATATGACGGGGGCGGGCTCGGATTGGGTTTAAAGACCCGGATTGAGTTTAAAGACTTGGGAGTTCAAAGACTCGGATATTGTGATTTCTCCCATAGTCCTATTGAGTTTAAAGTCTAGGGAGTTTATAGACTCAGATTATATTGAGGCCTGGATTGAGTTTAAAGACTCGGGAGTTTAAAGACTCGGATAGATCTAGCAAGTTCGATGGATTGCAAAGGATTTCAAATGGCTTTTAATATGGTTGATAATGATGGTTTTCCGATGTTTTGGACAATGACCCAGATGTTATGAATTTGATGGTTTTGGGCTGAGGCCCGGGATTTGAGAAAAGGAAATAAGTTCGGTTTCTCGTAATTAATCATGAAATGGTTTTCTGGTATGAGTTGATTATGCATGCAATGGTTTTTAAACGGAGGGTATACTTGTCTTTCTTGTAAACGGTTTTCTAAACTTTTCCTTTATTTTTGTCCACTCACAGTCTTTTATGTTTTTGATACCCTTCAAGTTGTTGCGGTGCGGGCTGTTGGTAGAAAGAGACAAAGACATCACACACTCGATCCACAATAGAATCTACGCGCTTTGGGAAGTCCAAAACTTTTGGACGGTTCATTTTGGAAATCCGTGGTCCGGCTTACGTGTCACATGGAAGTTAGACGTCGGTTTAGCCTTCGTGTCACGCGTAAGTTAGACGGGAGCATGACTTAGCCCTTAATCCCGGGGAATTGGGGGTGGGTCGTGTCAAATAGGTATCCGAGCAGGTTTTGTGCGCTCTGCGAGAGGATTGGTTCCTAGAGTCGTTGGTTCATCGATTTGGGTGTTGTGATGCTACTGTAGACGTGATGTCTCGACGCGAAACAGCCCGTCATCAACCAGGATGCGATAGTGACAAAATGTTCGTTAGTGGTTAGTTAGCGGCGATTGTTAGTGCCAGGGTGATAGTCGCTCGATACGCAGTGCGAGATATGACGTATGTCGGCTTAGGGCTGGAATAGTTAACGTGTTTGGCGCAAGATATGCTCGATGGTTGGACTATAGGGTCGGATGTATGCCAGCGTGGTTAACCTGGATGGTAGCCGGTGAGCTAGGATTACGTGTAGGCTGGTCGGCCTATGGGGCCTGATAGTGGCCTGTTGAGCTGGTGGTACACGTGGGTCGGGGAGGCCGGTTGACGGTGGCCTGTTGGCCCGGATGGCGATTGGATGACGATAGTATGGACTTGTGATCATTTGATTAGATTGTTCGAGCTTGGGTTTGTACGGCTACTAGTAGCCGGATGTCTCGAGTGACGGGTTATAGCAACCTACTTTGAGGATTTGAGAAGTTCCCCCCTAGCGATGGTTACCGGTTGACGCTTATGCAGAGTTTCTGAAGGGATGGTCTTAGTCGGGTGTGACTACCTAAGTGGTAAGGTTGTTGTGAACTAGTGACTATTGCGGGTTTGGATAACCCGTATGACGGGGATGATTTGAGGAACCCTGTTGGATGACTGGTTTGGATTGTGCGTATCCGAGTGAGGAACCTCAGAATAAGTGCTTAGTTGGGAAAACCGTGAGTTGGGGTTTGTGATTAGATAGTTGTTGTGATTGGGCCGATTTTCGGCCAGACTGGAGATGGTGCTGCTAGGTGCAACCGAGGTAGTGAATGGTTGGTGGATAACTCTGGACGAGTCCAGTGTTGGGTTGCTCTGAGTATTGGATTACGAGGGAGGTTAGTTCCCTCGACTCGATCGTAGATTGTGGGTTTTGGCTCAGGAAGAGCGGAGGTTCAGGACTGGTGTGCTGTGAGCACGAGAGAGAGGATGATGTGCCACAAGCTGGGATGCCTGTAATGGTACGATGGGCACATCGTGAGTTGAGGTTATGGCCAGGCGCATGGTGCCGGTGTCTGGTAGGAACCACTAACCGAGCCGGGATATGATGACCATTGGCAGGTCATATTTCGGGATGAACGGTCAGGATGTCGTTAGTCGATCAGAGTAGCGCAGTGGAGGCGCGGTGGACTTATTCTTCATATTGGAGTGGGCTAGGTTGGTATAGTCGGGTTGACCATGAGTGAGTTGGTTTTCGTAACTACCGCAGGATGCAACGAATGAGGCAGCAGACGTTGGTTGTATCGACATATGCCGGGGCTGGCCTGTGGTGATGCCGAGGCCGGTACTTGGTGACTCCTCGAAACTAGGGATGGAGGACGTCGAGGATTGTGACTGAGGAGTCTATGGTGAGTGATCGGTGATTGTGATTCTGAAAGTTGGTTACCCGTAAGAGAGTGGTGCTCGGGATTGAGCCTCGGAAAGGCTGGGATGCGATCATCAGAATGAGTGATGATGGACATCCTTTGGGTGTGCGTAAACAGTGAGAACCGACATGCGAGTGGTCGGTGAATTGATGTAGTTATGGACACGTGGTTGTGATCCGTAGGAGTTGAGGATTTCCTCCGTGTAGTAGAGAAGGTGACGTTTGTACAATTAGTCCGGAGATGGTATACTTGAGGATGACGTACCGTGATTGGAATCTCGGAATCAGGAGATGTTGTGGTTTAGACGTTGAGTTGATGTGTTGATTCCGAGTTGGTGTTTAGGTTGTGTGGTGGATACTCTGGCGTCGATTTGGGAGACTCGTTGATAGAACATCTGGAGATGTGACCCCCCCTTGATCAGGGACACGTGTGGATGTGTTCAGAAGTAGAAGAGTACTTGGTGACGCCATCTTTGGCCTGTGTGGCGAGCGTCTTGGGATTGTACTAAGTTTGATTAAGGCAGGATAACTTGTGATGTCATAATTGTGGACCATTGTGTGTTCTGTTGAAGGATGACGAAAGTAAGCGGAGAATGAGTGACTATATCTGATCGATATGAGGTTATTGAAGAGAACCCACAATCTTGATGTAGGGTATTCTGGATCGATCGGATTCGATGCGGTGGTCCGATACATAGTACGTGGGATCTACTTAGGAATGAGTGGATCGGGATTGGAACGCTTATAACTCAAGATTGAGTAGTTGTGGAACAAGAGGATTCTAGGCAAGGAAGAGGTTGGATATGTCAGGGCCCACCCCTAATCCCTCGGGATTAAGAGCGAAACCCTGCTCCCGTCTGACTTACCCATGACACGAAGGCTAGACTGACGTCCACCCTCCATGTGACACGTAAGTCGGACAAAGGATTCTCGATCCAACCATCTTGAAAGTATTCGAACTTTCCCGTGTACGCCGAACTATTGTGGATTTCAGTTGTGATGTCTCCGACTCTCTCGACTAACAGCCCGCACCGCAACAACCTGGATGGTATCGAAAACACAAAAGACTGTGAGTGGAAAAAAATAAAGTATAAGTTTCTAAAACATTCAATAAAATAATTACAGTTATACCCTCCATTTAAAAAGATCAATGCATGCATATCAAATCCAAGTCATGAACCCATTCATATCAAAAACCATCTTTGAAAATCATTCGAGAACCCAAATCCAATCCTCTATTCAAATCCAGGTCTCAGCCTCAAATCACAAATCAATCTCAAATCCGAGAACTCCGTCCCAAAACTCGTCAAATCCACTTTATTCGGGCCACTGCCTAAAACATCAGAAAACCAGTGAAAATATCAATCGTACAAGTTTACTGGATCTCAAGTGCGCCCGAGTCTTTAAACTCAAAACACAATGCGCAAATAGCCAGGCCTTCCCGGGATATCCGAGTCTTTAAACTCAAAACACAATCACAGGCCTCAGGGGGTATCATATCCGAGTCTTTAAACTCAAAACATATACCGAGTCTTTAAAATCAAAACCAGATCCAGTGGGTTTTTCACTTTTTCCGGGTCTCTAAACCCAAAACTATTTTCATTCAATCAGTGAAAACCACAGAAAATGCTCATCCGAATTCGTAACAATGATTTCGTAAGCCGGCATCCGGAACCACTGTCCCGAACCCAAATCCAGACTTCCTTTCCAAATCTCAAAACTGAAATCTCAATCTAATGAACAGGGCTCCAAGCCCGAAATCACCTTTCCAAAATCCATTTCAAATCCTTGAAATCAAATCTTATTTCAATTCCCGAAATCAAATCATTAAAGCCACAGTCAAATAACAAGATCGTTCGAAAACTCGTAAAACGTGAAATTCCGTAAAATACCTCGAAAAACGTGCAAAATCGTAAATCATCAAGATCATAAATAAAATCATAGAATCAAGTATAGAAAACATATAAAAACATATATGCATGCATCATAACTTAAAAAGCAAAGTCCACTCACAGACCATTTCGACGTCGCCTTGATACGCGCGTACTTATGCCGTTTCCGGCCATTCCGCTAACTCAGCTTTCCCAAACCTGTCCAAATCCCATAACGAGGTCACTAACTACTTCATTAAGCTTATAATCAAGTCCCGTAATTTTTCCGAATTTTAAACTATTTTTAAACCAGCCCTAAAACATTTGGACATCCCGAAAACTATCGAGACGATGTCCGATTGACTCGAAACTAGCGCCAAAATGTTTGTTACATCGAATACTTTAAAAGTTGTGTTGGAACCTTCCCCAAAAGGGGCACCACGCATCCTCACATGCCGCCCAAAGGGGCTGCGCGTGGGAGCCATGCGTGGTACGATTCATCGTCCCTGTCCTCTTGCCGCACCAGGTCCAGACCGGTTCGGTTCAGACCGGCCCAGTCGAACCGGCGCAGGTGGTCCAACACTAAAATTCAACCATTTTAATCCCGTTTTCAATCCTAATTAATCCAACACGTTCGTCCCTTCATTTCCAATGATTCCTTATAATTAATTAGTGAAAATGGGTGCTAAAGATTACCTCCCAACATGGATGAAAATATCGATATCGACGGATATATCGCTCGCCGAATTTACGGATATCTCGCCCCAAATATCGATATTGTTTATGGTCAACAAAAATGACGGAAATTGGGTCCAAATGACGGAAATTTGGAATGAAACTTTGGCAAACACTTAAGTACCCAATAATGATTATATAGGACTAATAAAAACTATAAAAAGACTTGATATGATAAATATATGATGAATCATATGATAGAATATAGATCTGCCAACCACTAACAGTATAAAATTCTAAAGATAAACTTAAATTAAAACATAATTCCATTGATAATATTGCATTAAAAATATTGTACACATTGAACTTGATAAAAAAACAAGTAGAGTGTCGACCAGCTTGAAAATTAGATTGGTCTTGAATCTCTTGATCTACCAAGACACAAAAGTTTTGCCAACTGATGCTATTTGACCAAAAGGAAATGTATTGTTGGACATGGTATTTGTATATCTCCTTTGAATGGCCTACTTTTCCTCCATAGATAGGGTAGTTCGGATTTACCCAACTAACTTCTCCATAATCTTCATTGAGGTGAGGATCTTCATAGCCTTCATAACCATGTGACATTTGAGGGAGATGGTTGTATAACAGGGGGTGACGATATGGACCATAAGCATATGGATCATTTGAGTTGTTACTAGGATCGGTGCCTAAACTCATTGACTCAAAACTAATTGCCATGGAATCCTCAGAAGATGGGTTTCCATAACCTTCATATATGTTTCGTGTCCGAGTGTAATCTTTTCCGACACCACCGATTCCTACTCCACCTTCTCTACACCCATGATCATAATCTTGTGTAGCATGAGTGAAATCCTCCTCTTCAGTAAATGGTCTCAAGGGTGCAATTCTATCGGTTACATGTTCATTTCCCCCGTCATCATCCCCTCCGTCATCCTTGTCTTCATCGTTTGTCTCAACATCATCTCCTCCATCATCATCATCATCATCATCATCATCATCTGGAGATTTATTTTGATGAAGTCCCTTACTAGTAGCATCAGCTCGTAAATCACGTCTACTGGTAGAACCAAGCATTGATCTCTCCCATGAAGACATTGACCGCTCACTTCCTACGTCCTCACTCCCCACTTCTTCAGATAGCACTCTATCGACATTAACACCGTGTTCACTAGCAAGATGTGCTACTCGAAGGTCAGGCCTTCCACTATCATCGTCCAAGTGAGCTGGCATAATCCATGCTTAAAGTGGATCAACCTCATTACCTTCTACATGTTGACCTGCAATTTCCAACAGGTCAACGTAGTCTTCTTCCACAACTTTACCAGCTTCGGCTTCTTCATCTCTTAACTTGAGTTTCATGTTGTAATTACAAAAAACAAGTTGTTCTAACTTAGAATATGCGAGACGATTTCTTTGCTTTGTATGAATTAAAACAAATGTACTCCAATTTGTCTCACATGCCGAAGATGATGTCGTTTGTGATAATATACGAATAGCAATTTGTTGCAAGCTGGGAGAAGCTTGGTCATATAGTTCCTACCACTCAGCTGTCAATATCAATTTTAATGTAAGAGGCATTATAAAGTGCTAAGCCATAGAATATCAAGTTAAATGCAAGTAATATACCTGGGGGCATTTTCGTTCGTGATTGTACAGCCATAGGTGAACGAAATGTTTTCCGACCATCTCTAAAGTTGATCAACTACATTAAGGCTGATGTTAATATAATGCCATAGATATACAGATTCGAAATAACTCATCAAGATTCAAAATAACTCATCAAGGTTCATCTATGGTAGTGAACTTACGTCTACTCCAAAATTTTGTAAACCCACTTGTCCATTTGGATTCAGTTTGAGAAATACTTGTTGAATTGATTGGACAAGGAAGGAGTCATGCCCAACACCTGTTTGATATTGATATCGGGGATTCAAGTAATAAGCTGCAAATCATGAATGAACTTTGCTTAGTAAACAACAATAAAATAAAATATTAACAAGTTCAATAAGATAGAAATATACCAGCGACATGTAAGGGATGCACTAATGTTTTTTCCCATCGCTCCTGTATGATTTCAAGGACCCACTTCTTCCCTTTAAGACAGGTGATCTTTTCTTTCATTCGATTGAACATATCATACAGGATTGGCATGGTTGGGACTACCTCTTTATCAACAATTCGGAGGATGCAATATAATGGTTCATATATTGATTGCATCATCTCCAAGGACTCCCAGAATCTTTGGTCGAGGATATGAGCCCAACCCTCTTGCCTTCCACTTTCCTACTCAATGGGCTACCATGCCATTGATCACTGTTAAACAACCTTCTAAGGCCAACTTTATGCTTAACTATACTGTTTATACAAATATAGTTGGTTGCGAACTGAGTTGCACCAGGACGAACTAAGTCTCCTTGACAGAATTCATGCATCTGAGCAAGTAACCATAGATTATTATAAATGTTGTTAGTTACCTGCCTAGCATTTTTTATGATGAGCGCCATTGTCTCATTCTTCCCAATATCTTCAAATATTAGGTCGATACAATGGGCTGCACAAGGAGTCCAATAGAGCGGATAAGTCTTCATCAGTTCTTTTGCAGCCTTTTTGAAGTTCGACCCATTATCAGTAACGATCTGTACAACATTTTGTACTCCAACCTCCTGAAAAACTTCCTTCAACAAATTTCCTATGTACACATAGTCTTTATGAAATTTGGAAGAATCAACTGACCTGAGAAATACAGTTGAACCCTTACTATACACCATGAAGTTAATTATGGATAACTTCGTTGGACCGGTCCAACCATCGCACATTATGGTACATCCATAAGTTTCCCATTTTCGCTTTTGTTGCTCCACATATTCCGTCATATCTTCATACTCTACATGGAGAAGGAGTGGACACGCCTTCACCTGCAAACCAAAACATAAGTTAGCATTTAATGCTATTTCATAAGCTAAATAAAAATGTATCATAAATAAATAAATTTATTAAATACCTGCTCGTTGGGCTTCAATGATCATATTCTTAAAATGATGAGAGTTGGCTTTATTTGGAGCCACGCCTTCATATATAAAAAATTTGCTTATGTATCGACCCAACTTCTCTTTCGTCCCTTTCCACATCGATTTTACAGTCTTCTGTTGACTTCGTGTGATTTTGTAGAGTTTTGGTTCGGGAGGAATTGAAAATGGATCATGCAAACTTTGTGATCGACGCATCTGTTGCGGTGGTTGACGACTGCTACTACCTCCTTGAGCACCACGCATGGGCCCAACTCCATAATTGTCGACACTTCGTCGTGCCTCATCTCTCGATGCATTTACAGCAAAGCGATATGCTGCTCTCTCAGATCTATGCACATCCGGTGGATAAGCGAATCCATCATCATCCTCTTCATCATCGTTATCGTTAATCTTAATGCTCTGCTGAGTGTCCAGTGGATCTCCTCTCAAGCCAGCTCGTATATTCTCTCCAATCATATTCTTAGTCTGTTTAGTAGTATCTTTACTTTTGATCCATGCTCTGACCTCATCCCTAATAGCTTTAGGTACGTCTTTGCATTTTTGAACATTTTTTTTCGGATCAAAACCTGCTAAATGAAACTTTAATCGCGTTATGCCTCCACTCTGAAACTGATGTTGACAAAACGAACATATGGCACCATTTTTATTTCCAGGAATTGCAATGGCATATTTCCATGCTGGGTCAACTAGTCCAGGTCTTGGGCGGCTGTCACTTGTACTTCCACTAGCCATTTTATGAAATCTAAGATACATGAAAAATAATGAGAATTTGATAATGACGAATAATAATAATAATGAAAATACAAATAATAATAAAATTATTTCAATTAGAACATATATTCTAAGTTAGACTTTGATGATGATAAAAAATTAAGGAACAAACACACATATATTCATAATTTTAATATATATATATTCTAAAATAAAACAAATATTATAAATTAAAACAAATATTACCAAATATATGAATTATCCCATATTTCATATTAAAACATACATTACTAAAATATATTTTAGTAATAAATGATAAATTTATTAATAATAAATGATTACCAAAAATATGAATTAAGCCATATTATATACAAATAATAATAAAATTTGATCAATTAGAACATATATTCGAAGTTAGACTTTGATGATAAAAAATTAAGAAGCAAAAACACATATATTCATAATTTTAATATATATTCTAAAATAAAACATATTTTAAAAATTAAAACAAATATTACCAAATATATGAATTACCTCATATTTTATATTAAAATATACATTACTAAAACATATTTTTAGTAATAAATGATCAATTTATTATTAATAAATGATTACCAAATATATTACCAAATATTACCAAATATATGAATTAAGCCATATTATATACAAATAATAATAAAATTTGATCAATTAGAACATATATTCGAAGTTAGACTTTGATGATAAAAAATTAAGAAGCAAAAACACATATATTCATAATTTTAATATATATTCTAAAATAAAAAATATTTTAAAAATTAAAACAAATATTACCAAATATATGAATTACCTCATATTTTATATTAAAATATACATTACTAAAACATATTTTTAGTAATAAATGATCAATTTATTATTAATAAATGATTACGAAATATATTACCAAATATATGAATTAAACAATATTTTATATTAGCACATACATTACTAAAACATATTTTACTAATAAATGATAAATTTATTTTTAATAAATGATTACCAAATATATTACCAAATATTACCAAATATATGAATTAAACCATATTATTTACCTAATAATAAATTTTTAATTTTGTTAAAAAAAACGTTTATGGCATATTGTTTACCTAATATCAAATATATGAATATATGAATTTGACAATATTTATGATATAATTTAAATAATTATTTATTTGACAAATATTTATACCAAATAATAAATGATATATGTAATTAAAAATGATATTTATACCAAATAATTATTTATTTGACAAATATTTATACCCAAATAATTATTTAAATATATATTTGCACAAAGAATTAAATAATATATGTAATTAAAAAAAAAGTTAAGAAATGAAATGAAACGAAACGCAGCGTTTCGTTCTATTTCTTATTTACTCAACAAATGGCTCTCAGTCTGTCTCGAAGTCGCAGTCGCGAGCTTTGGGGAAATCGATCGATCGTGAGGGTGAGGGCCGTGAGTGAGATTCAGGGGCGGCGAGAGGGTGAGGGTCAGGTGCGGCGTGAGGGGTGACTTCGATGGAGGTTCGAGCGATGGAGGACGGGACGAAACGAGACGAGGCCAGACGTGGTTCAAGCCTTCGAGGGAGGTTCGACCGTTCGAGATCCTGGCGACGGTGGTAACGACTGACGAGAGGTGGTTCGAGTTCGGCCGTTCGAGACTTCGAGTTCGAGCAGAAGTGGTTGCCTAAGGTCAGTCCGTGAACTCCTTTTATGCTTTGCCCCAAATCGACCGAGGTGAGTCCGTGAATTCCTTTTTTTTTGTTTTCTTCCCAATTGTTCGTCCGTGAATGTGAAAATTGTTTGAAATATTGGATGAGTCCGTGAATGTTTGAATGATTGTACGATTGGAAAGTCGATTCTCTGTTCAACCCGTGCTCTTCATTTGTATGCTTGATTTCAGTGGTTTCCTTTCGATTTTGACTTGCTTGTTCGGTTGTTTGCTCCCAAAATCGTCGATATCGAACAATATCGGCGAATATCGCCGATATTCGCCGATATTGTTCGATATCGACGATTTTGGGGGAAGAAATAGGTTCACCCTCACGGTATCTGCCGGTGGCCGGAATTAGCGATATATCGCCGATTCCGGCGATATTTTCGTCAGTGCCTCCCAAGCACGGTGCAAAAACTTGAACTGGCCCCCCTCCCTGGTTCCACGATTCCGGCTAGCTTAGTCTCTGCTTTTGATGCCAAAACCTTCCTTGCAGCTTCCAAAACAGCACCCAATTAATAGTATCAGTTACTAATTACCAAAACTCAGTTTACCATTTTCAAAATAAAAATCGAGTTTTCATGGAACTAGCACTTATCTTCTTCTCAAGCCCTAAATTCACGTCCATGGAGTTCATCTCAACCTTCCAAACACTTTTTATTCCGAAATCATGGGCTCAAGACTGCGGTTGGGGGTGATCAAATCCTGGGTTCTTCACGATTTTTCTTTCGCTCTGTTCTCACGGTGGTGTGGCCACCGTCCACGGCGGCCCGTCTCGCCAGCACCACTACCCTCTTCAGTTTCCCCTAACTCTCTTCTTCTCAATTGTCATACAAAAGATTGAAGATCAAACAAGGATGCCATGGTTTCCTACGGCTACTCTGTTTTTTGTTCAACCCCAAAACCCGTTTAAACTATTTAATCGAACACTTGAAACGGTCCAAGGTTCCACAGCCAACCAGACCTGGCCAGGTGTCCAAAACTTGGTGGTCACCCCAACCAAACACAGCCCAAGTGTCCATTGCTGATTGGGCACTAATCCCAATGCAGGAAATGTCCAGAATGCCCCTTGCTGTACATTTTACCATTTTACCCCTCACCTTTCTAGAACCATATCTTATCCGTCCGAGATCTATTGAAGGCGTGCCGCCTATCGTTGTACTCAGGACGTCGAGACCTATCTAACGGTCCTCGGTTTGCGTGAAGAAAACTTGTCTTTCAAAAAGTCAACAAATTCCTCCTTTTAACCAAATTACGAAAATGCCCTCAATCTTCCGAACATCATAACCTCCTCCTCGGATGTCGGAATCGGGCATGCCACCTGTCTACGGACTCATGACTTCCCGAACTACGCCACGGTCATCGGTCAAAGTCCATTTGACCGCCAGAACTAAAAGTCAACATTTTGCCCATTTCAGGGGCAAAATTGTCATTCTGCACCGTCCGTCCAAAAGTATCTAACTAATCACCGATTATCTTTGCTAATTCATCATTAAAAACTAATCTAATCCCGACTTTCGGGATGGGTTGTTACAATCTACCCTCCTTAAAAAGAATTTCGTCCCGAAATTCCACATCTCGAACCTCAGTAACTCACGGGGAGAAATCCAACTGATCTTACACCTGGGTCTCCTACCCAGTGTCCATCTCCTGCCAATCCAACTCCTCCTAACAGTTTCCAACCTATCATCTCAACTTAGTTAAACGAACCAAATCACCTGAGATCAATCCTAAGTACGCCACAACACCCATGTTGCCAGTTTAAACCCTTCTGACGCCTTCTCGAGTCGAACGTACCTCGCACCAGAATTAAAATGTACTCGCCTCTATCTTGAAGACTAAACACCTCACCAAAAGTTCCACTAGCTACTCAGTTCGGAACTACAACCTACCAATCAAACAATCACTCGGGATCACCCTGATTCGTTCCACATGTTCCCACCAACAACATCCAACTTGTGGGAACGACACCAATCGTCCGTCTATCCACAACGTACCCTGGCACTAAATTGATCACCAACACTTTACTCGAACTGCACGTCCAAGTACATTGGCCGGGTTCCGACCACTGTAGAACCAATACGTAGCTTCCACGTATTTTCGCCCAAGACCACCATTGCTTACGCAAGGACAACTCTACGAAATTTAAAAGAAACAAAGGTATTTTAGAATACCTCAAACACAGTTCATAGAGTACATCCTCACGTACTTCCATCTCCCCTTCCAGGAAATCCAACTCAAAGTCCTTCCTAAACTCCCGGTCTCCTGGTCGGTAGGAAATCCTAAGGTAACTCAACTACAAATCCCAAGTAGACCCCCGTACCAATTCTAGGTCCAACAACCAATACCCAACTCAAATTCTGAACCAGAAGCGATCCAAACCTGATCTACTCACCCTTAAGGGGATCCTACCTACCGACTCACTACTTCGCCTTCAGTTCCCACAAATGCTCAGATCACCTCGTCGAATCAATCGACAGAGTCCTTAACTAAAGGTACTCCTAGATTGTGGGTTCTCTTCAATAGCCTCATATCGATCAGTTATAGTCACTCATTTTCCATTTCCTTCTGTCCTCTCTTTCAACAGAACTCACCGTAGTCCTCAAACATGTCAGGGGAGAGTCTACTCGTACCAACTTCACGAGCGGTCAACCCCGATTGGTCAGACCTAGCCCGATCCAACACAAAGCCTAGGTCCACCGCGCTTTCGCTGCGCTACTCTGATCAACCAACGACATCCTGATCGTTCGTCCTGATACATGACCCACCAAGGGTCATCAAATCTCCCGGCTCGATTAACGGTCGGAGCAACCAAATGCTCAACCCACGCCGCACTCGTACTGGACTCGTCGAGAGTCACTCACCGATCAACCCCTACCTAAGCTGCACCTAGTAGCAACATCCCAATTTGGTGTCGTAAATCGGCCCATCCACCACGACTACCGACCACAAACCCCAAATCACGGTTTCCAAACTAAGCACTTCCTCTGGGTTCCTTTCCAAGGAACTCACAATCCAGTCCAGCAATCCTACGGAGTTTCTCAAACAATCATCGTCATCCGGGTGATCCAAACCCGCAACTGCCACTGGTTCACCACTACTTACCATCACAAGTCCAGACTGTCAACATCCAAACACCATCTGGCCCAACAGGCCACCATCAACCAGCCTCCTCGGCCCACGCATCTCACTAGCTCAACGGCTACTCTCGGCCCCACAGGCCGACTAATTTACTTATCCGTAGCTCACCGGCTACCGTCCAGGTTAATTCTGCTGGCGTATCTCCGACCCTATGGTCCATCCATCAAGCAACACCAGCGCCAACGTACTAACCATTCCGGCCCTAAGCCGACATACGTCTTACCTCGTATCGCGTATCGAGCGACTAACATCTTGCCACTAACAATCACCGCTAACTAGCCACAACGAACGTACTATCACTTATCGTATCAAGGTTGCTGACAGGCTGTTCCGCATCGAGACATCACATCCACAGTAGCATCACACCACCCAAATCAACGAACCCACGACTCTGGGAACCAAACCTCACGCAGTACACACGAAACCTCGCTCTGATACCAATTGGTAGGGCCCACCCCTAATCCCCAGGGATTAAGAGCTAAACCCTGCTCCCGTCTGACTTACGCATGACACGAAGGCTAGACTGACGTCCACCCTCAATGTGACACATAAGTCAGACAAGTGATTCTCAATCCAGCCATCTTGAAAGTATTTGAACTTTCCCGTGTGCGCCGAACTACTGTGGATTTCAGTTGTGATGTCTCCGTCTCTCTCGACCAACAGCCCGCACCGCAATAACCTGGAGGGTATCGAAAACACGAAAGACTGTGAGTGGAAAAAAATAATGTATAAATTTCTAAAACAGTTCAATAAAACAATTACAGTTATACCCTCCATTTAAAAAGATCAATGCATGCATATCAAATCCAAGTCATGAACCCATCCATATCAATAACCATCTTTGAAAATCATTCGAGAACCCGAATCAAATCCTCTATTCAAATCCAGGCCTCAGCCTCAAATCACAAATAAATCTCAAATCCGGGAACTCCGTCCCAAAAATCGTCAAATCCATTTTATCCGAACCACTGCCCAAAACATCAGAAAACTAGTGAAAATATCAATCATACAAGTTTACTGGATCTCAAGTGCGCCCGAGTCTTTAAACTCAAAACACAATGCGCAAATAGCCAGGCCTTCCAAGGATATCCGAGTCTTTAAACTCAAAACACAATCACATGCCTCCGGGGGGGGGGGGGGGGGGGGGGGGGGGTATCATATTCGAGTCTTTAAACTCAAAACATATACCGAGTCTTTGAACTCAAAACCAGATCCAGTGGGTTTTTCTCTTTTTCCGGATCTCTAAACCCAAAACCATTTTCATTCAATCAGTGAAAACCACAGAAAATGCTCATCCGAATTCGCAACAATGATTCCGTAAGCCGGCATCCGGAACCACTGTCCCGAACCCAAATCCAGACTTCCTTTCCAAATCTCAAAACTGAAATCTCAATCTAATGAACAGGGCTCCAAGCCCGAAATCACCTTTCCAAAATCCACTTCAAATCCTTGAAATCAAATCTTATTTCAATTACCGAAATCAAATCATTAAAGCCACAGTCAAATAACAAGATCGTTCGAAAACTCGTAAAACGTGAAATTCCGTAAAATACCTCGAAAAATGTGCAAAATCGTAAATCATCGTCCCTGTCCTCTCGCCGAACCAGGTCCAGACCGGTTCGGTTCAGACCGGCCCAGTCCAACCGGCGCAGGCGGTCCAACATTATAATTCATCCATTTTAATCCCGTTTTCAATCCTAATTAATCCAACATGTTTGTCCCTTCATTTCCAATGATTCCTTATAATTAATTAGTGAAAATGGGTGCTAAAGATTACCTCCTAAGCATGGTGCAAAAACTTGAACTGACCCCTCTCTCTGGTTTCACGATTCCGGCTAGCTTAGTCTCTGCTTTTGATGCCAAAACCTTCCTTGCAGCTTCCAAAACCGCACCCAATTAATAGTATCAGTTACTAATTACCAAAACTCAGTTTACCATTTTCAAAATCAAAATCGAGTTTTCATGGAACTAGCACTTACCTTCTTCTCAAGCCCTAAATTCACGTCCATGGAGTTCATCTCAACCTTCCAAACACTTTTTATTCCGAAATCATGGGCTCAAGACAGCAGTTGGGGGTGATCAAATTCTGGGTTCCTCACGATTTTTCTTTCGCTCTGTTCTCACGGTGGTGTGGCCACCGTCGACGGCGGCCCGTCTCGCCAGCACCACTACCCTCTTCGGTTTCCCCTAACTCTCTTCTTCTCAATTGTCACACAAAAGATTGAAGATCAAACAGGGATGCCATGGTTTCCTACGGCTACTCTGTTTTCTGTTCGACCCCAAAACCCGTTTAAACCATTTAATCGAACACTTGAGACGGTGCAAGGTTCCACAGCCATCCAGACCTGGCCAGGTGTCCAAAACCTGGTGGTCACCCCAACCAAACACAACCAAGTGTCCATTGCTGATTGGGCACTAATCCCAATGCAGGAAATCTCCTGAATGCCCTTGTTGTACAGTTTACCATTTTACCCCCCACCTTTTTAGAACTATATCTTATCCGTCTGAGATACGATGAAGGCGTGCCGCCTGTCGTTGTGCTCAGGACGTCGAGACCTATCTAACGGTCCTCGATTTTCATGAAGAAAACTTGTCGTTCAAAAAGTCAACGAATTCCTCATTTTTAACCAAATTACGAAAATGCCATCAATCTTCCGAACATCATAACTTCCTCCTCGGATGTCGGAATTGGGCGTGCCACCTGTTTACGTACTCGTGACGTCCCGAATTATGCCACGGTCATCGGTCAAAGTCCATTTGACCGCCCAAACTAAAAGTCAACATTTTGCCCATTCAAAGGGCAAAATCGTCATTCTGCACCGTTCGTCCAAAAGTAACCAACTAATCACCGATTATCTTTGCTAATCCGTCATTAAACACTAATTTAATCCCGACTCCCGGGACGGGTTGTTACAGGATATGTAGGACATATAGCTGAGGAGATTGTTCTGTGTTACAGGCGTAAGAGTGGCTGGATATCTTGATCACCTTGGAGATGTGAAGGACGTGTGTGGTTCGTCCCGCATACGTTTGGGTTTTGGTTTTGGAGTTTGTGCTGGGTCTGCCTTGTGTACGTAATTGAGATGTTCTTGGAGTTCATATTGGTCGGGAGACCTAGGAGACCGGGAGACTCGGAAGGGACTTGAGTCGGAGTTCCCCGGAAGACTTGTAGTTCAGCCTAGAGGTAAGATTGGACCGACGGACTGCAAAAGTGAAGTGTGATTGTCTTGCAGTCAGGAGGTAGTCAGTGTAAGATATGTGGATGTTTTGTGTGCCCTGGTGACACCCTGTGATGGTGACGGGTACACGATGGTGTTGTGAGATGGACTTTGGGTGAAGTAAAGCTCGACTGATGTCGATGTGATTTATTGATGGGTTTACCGTAGGATGACGTTGGAAGTACGTGATGATATACTCTACGAGCCGTGTTTGAGGTATTCTAAAATATCTTTGTTTTATTCAAGGTTCGTAGGGTTGTCTTCACGTGTGTTTGGTGGTATGCACCGTGGTTCTGGTTGGTGGTAATTGGTGCATGTATTTGAAATGTGTACGTACTGGATCTACAGTGGTCGGAACCATGCCGATGTAATTGGACGTGTAGCGTGTTGTTCTGGTAGAAGTGTTGGTGATCGGCTTAGTGTCGAGGTATGTTGTGGATAGATGGATGATCAGCGTAGTTCTGATATGATGGATTTTGACGGATCATGTAGGCCGTATCAGGGTGATCCCGAGTGGTTGATTGGTTAGTGCAGTCTTCAGTGTTGATATGAACTGGATGCTCCGAGCCATGAGTAGCTGGTGGGACCCTGACAGTGAGATGTTTGTAATCACGGCTTGACAGGTATGGGATAGGGTCCAGTTGCAGACAGGTGGTCTAGGACGTGGATAAGGTTTCCACAAGTTGACTGTGTTGGTGGTTAGTGGAACTACTGGTGAGATGGTTGGTTGAGTTAGTGGTGTGAGTGTTGGTTGGTGTGACGTTAGAGGTACCTTGGGTATAAGTTGGAATGTGTTGACCCCGATGAGGAAGCGATGTTTTGCCAGATGGACTCAAACGTGGTTAATGGTTTGCTTGGCTGAGTTGGGGTGGCAGTTTGGGAACTATCAAGATAAGTTGGATTGGTAGGTGCTGGACACTGGGTAGGAGACCCAGGTGTGAGATCTGTTGGGTTCCCCCAGTTAATTATGGAAGTACCAAATGCGGAATTTCGGGGATGAAATTCTTTAAGGGGGGAGATTGTAACGACCCGTCCCAAAAATTGGGATTAGATTAGTGGTTAATGATGGATTAATGAAGTTAATCGGTGATTAGTTGGGTGATTTAGGACGAACGGTGTGAAATGACGGTTTTGCTCTTGGGATTGGGTGAACGGTTGACTTTTGGTTCGAGCATTCAAACGGACTTGGATCGATGACTGTGACGTAGTTTGGGACGTCACGAGTTCATAGACAGGTGGCACGTCCGATTCTGACATCCAAAGAGGAAGTTATGACATTTGGAAGTTCGAGGGTAATTTGGTAATTTGGTGAAAGGGACAATTTGTTGACTTTTCAGACGACATGAACTTTTCACGAAATTTGAGGACTGTTTAGTAGATCTCGATCTCCTGAATACAATGACAGGAGGCATGTGTCAATTGGAGTTTGGATGACGACATTATGGGTCTAGGAACTCGAGGGGCAAAATGGTCATTTGAGAAGGCAGTGGTATTTTGGCCTTTTTGAGGCATTGGGATCTGTGCCTAGTTGAATTTGGACACATGTCTGATCTTGGAAGTGTTGCCCAGAGAGAACTGGACACTTGGCCTCTCTGGAAGGCAGTGGAACATCCTTAGCTGCCTTAAACTAATTGAAGTGCACGGTTGCACGTTCTTGAGAAAAACAGAGTACAAAATGAGCCGTGAGAAACCCACCCTACGGTTTCCTTTGATTCTCAAAAAATTCTTCTGGCTGGTGAATGAAAGGTAAAGAAGGAGTTGAACTGACGATAAGGGAAGCCTCGACGGCGCCCACGATGATGGAAAGAGGTAAGACACTTGTAGAGAACCGTGAGTCCCCTGTTTAGGAGTGTTAATAATGAAGTTTGATTTAGGGGTTGAGGATTGAATTGATTAATTAGGTAATTTTTTTTTAAGGATGTTAGGAAGCCATTTAGCTTGGCTTGGTGGCCCGACGTGGACGCTGGCCGTGTAACCCTAGAAGTGACAAGCTTGAACATAAACATGGCACATCGTGATTTACTGCTTGCTGATCAATTTTGATGATTGAAACTTGCTGCTTGAGGTCCCAGGAACCGTTTAAGGTGTAGACCCAGACTTTTAGCAGCCAGGAATGTGGAAACTGGAAAAAGAAACCTTGTTCGATTGTATGCAAATTTGAAAGGTAACAAATCGGCTTTACCTTAACGTTTTAATGAATTAGATCGATCATATATGTTTGGACGACCCTAATAGAAGAAAAAGGAATGAGATTGAACTGGAATTAGATACTAAACCGGCCACGTCGGTTCGTGCTGAACCGTGAATCGGTCGGACCGGGTTTACCCGAGGAAGAAGATGACTGGTGCCTAGCGCGTGAGGCCCACGCGCAGCCCCTATGAGCGGCGCGTGTGGGCGCATGGCACGATTTTTGAGGGTGGTTCCAACACGATTTTTTAAGTATTTGATGTAACGAACATTTTGGCACTAGTTTCGAGTCGATCAGACATCGTCTCGATATGTTTCGGGATATCCGAAGGTTTTAGGGCTCGGTTCAAAATAGTTAAAAATTCAGGAAAATTACGGGGATTTAATAGAAGCTTAATGAAGTGGTTAGTGACAGTATTATGGGATTTGGACAGGTTCGGGAAAGACGGTGATAGTGGATTAGCCGAGAAAGTATAAGTGCGCTTATCGAGGCCGCAACGCTAATGGTCTGTGAGTGGATTTTTCTTTCAAACTTATGATGCATGCATATATGTTTTATATATTTTCTATACGTGATTTCTATATTTGTGAATTGAGATTGATGATTTACGGTTTTGCACATATTTCGAGATAATTACGTATTTGCACGTTTTACGAGATATGATTTTATAATGTGATTTGATAAAGGTTTTGATACCATGATTTTGGGAGTTGAAAGATGATTTGATTTCAATGATTTCTAATGGATTTTGGAAAGTGATTTCGGGCTTGAAGCCCAGTTCATAAAAGTGGTTTTGATGTACGTGATCTCGGGTTTTGGAATCGGATTTCAGGATGACGATTCGGGATTCAATTTTGGAACTTGAAAGTGAATTTCTGGATTTGGGTCCAGAATGGTTATTCCAGATGCCGGCTTATGGAATGATGGTTTCGGATTCGAATTTGGAAATGGGTTATGGATATGATTCCGGACTTGGATTCGGAATGATGATTCTGGACGCAAGCATGGCTTCGAAATGGTGATTTCGAATTCGAATTTGGACATGAATTTGGAAATGGTTTTTGGATTGGGTTTGCTGGATCTGGTTATTGGATTTAAAGACCCGAATATGATATATGACGGGGGCGGGCTCGGATTGGGTTTAAAGACCCGGATTGAGTTTAAAGACTTGAGAGTTTAAAGACTCGGATATTGTGATTTCCCCCGTAGGCCTATTGAGTTTAAAGACTCGGGAGTTTAAAGAGTCATATTATATTGAGGCCTGGATTGAGTTTAAAGACTCGGAAGTTTAAAGACTCGGATAGATCCAGCAAGCTCGATGGATTGAAAAGGATTTCAAATGGCTTTTAATATGTTTGATAATGATGGTTTTCCATAATGGTTTTCCGATGTTTTGGGCAATGACCCGGATGCTATGAATTTGACGGTTTTGGGCTGAGGCCCAGGATTTGAGAAAAGGAAATAAGTTCGGTTTCTCGTGATTGATCATGAAATGGGTTTCTGGTATGAGTTGATTATGCATGCATTGGTTTTTAAACGGAGGGTATACTTGTCTTTCTTGTAAACGGTTTTCTAAACTTATCCTTTATTTTTGTCAGCTCACAGTCTTTTATGTTTTTGATACCCTCCAGGTTGTTGCAGTACGAGCTGTTGGTAAAGAGAGACGGAGACATCACACACGCGATCCATAGTAGAATCTACGCGCTCTGGGAAGTCCGAAACTTGTGGACGGTTCGTTTTGGAAATCCCGGGTCTGACTTACGTGTCACATGGAGGTTGGACGTCGGTTTAGCCTTCGTGCCACGCGTAAGTTAGACGGGAGCATGACTTAGCCCTTAATCCAGGGGATTGGGGGTGGGTCGTGTCAGTCCACGCTGCACGCTAAACCTCAGGGTTTAATCTATCACCGAGCTAGTCCAATATCCTTGGGCCTGTCCAAAACATGTCTAAGGGTCACTAACATACTATACAAGTTCATATACTAAGCCTTCACAAAGCCTGATATCGGAAACACATCCCGAACACTCTTTCCAAGGCTTTAAATCTCTAAACAACCTATCAAATGATCTTTCATCGACCTGAAACCACAGCCATTGGATTTGGATCGTCAAAAACTTTTGGACATGACTTGTTTCACCTCGAAAATCATGCCCACGCACCCCCACGTGGGGGTCAAAGTCCCGGTCAACGCTAACGTCATCGGTCAACAATCAACGATGATGTCATCAAAGCCAACGATAACTATGTTGGTCAACGGTCAATGTTGACGTCATCGTTGACATCAACCTAACAGGTCTGATAGGTGCCACGTAATCATTGTCTTCAGCGAGCCAGGTCGACCCGTTTCTCTATAACGGGTCAACTAGAACTGTAACCCGGCCCGACTCTATCTCTCTTATTTCTAATCCGTTTTCGATGTCGTTTGGTCCTACGTGATCGTCTGGGTTCCTAGAAGAGATGTATGGCCCTAAAACCAGCCAAAGTATCGAAGATCATACATTTTCGACGTTGAACAGTGACGGCCAAACTTCCTCAGTTGCTCCCTGTCAATCCCAGCCACTCCAAGCCTTGCTTTTGGCTTCCTTGAGATCGCACATACCCTAGAAACGTTTCTGGGTCATTATAACCGTCCAAAACATCCCCTAAACTCAACTTGGAAATTTGACCCATTTTCACGATTTCGGGTTTACCTATTTCGCAGCTCCTCCGCCGTACGTCGCCGTCTCTGTCGTCCCTTCTATCCCTTCCATCACTCTCAGCCTCTCACGACTCATAGAAACAAAAGATGATGGTATAGAGGAAGTGGGGTGGGTTTGTATTTGTGGGTCTCAGGTGCAATGAGGAAACAAAGAAAGTGAAGATACATGAACCCCAATTATTTGGGTTACTGGGCCAATTAGATGAGTGACACATGTCACTCATCTAATTGGTCCACTGGACCCTTTGACCAATCAATTAAAGCCACCTACACATTTCCTCGTAAAATGTGAATAGTGTTGATTTGTTTTTGTGACTCGTAAGTTTCCTGTCGAGCGTTCGATTTCGACGTGCCGCTTGTCTACGAGATTGTGACTTCCCGATCTATGTAACGGACCTTGGTCAAAGTCAAAACAGTGTCTCGGGTTAAAATTGTTATTTTACATAAAGTTTCCGAATTTAAAATTAAATAAATGGTATGGGGTGTTACACGCACCACCACCGCTAATCATTATTTCCATCATGCCATTATAGTACCCTCACATCATGGAGCTATCACATATATCATCGTCCTATTATTAACATATTATGATTTATCATAAGAACATTCTAATATTCTAAAACATTAGGTAACCATTTGAAGGTCATCTTCATATTAAGTCATCATACATCTTATTTACAGCCAAAACATTAAGACAGAATCTATGTATAAACCCAACACAATTCTCATGAACCTCGTAACACGTGCGTTTAAATGAGGTTAAACTTAAAATAACCTATAACCATTTACAACTGATTTCCAATTAGTCTCACACAATTCATATGTTGTCCTTACTTCTTAATGCTCGTTTAAATCATCTCATCACACAATCATAAAAAAAAATTATTGCGAAATTTGGATCTAGGTCATCACCAATTTCACAAACTTCATTTAACCGGTATTTGAAAACCAAAATTATAAATCATATCAAATAATTAACACACAAAGCTCAAACTATGGGGCATTACCTTGACGTTCGAGACCAACCGTCCACCACTTCACATAGCTACTCGGAGTACGTTATTCGAGTACCAACTGGCATACTTAAGTCCCTGTTCACAAATATTCATTTTACCGAGAAACATGTATTTACAATCACAACCATATTATCCATATTCCAACCCTGGACTTAAATCCAAAACACATTTTAAAGTCCAAGTATAACATGTATTTTAACTATTTTGATAAAAGTATTAAATCAATTTAAAATCACAATCAATATAAACCATGAAATACCATTTAAAATTCCCAAAAATCATTGGTAATTATATGAATAACAAATTCCACCATCAACTAGGTATCATCAAGATCGTACGAATTCCACAACCAAACCCTTATTTTTTTATTAAAACCCGAACCTATGCAGAACAATACACTTTACACAAAACCTTGTAAAAAGTAATTCGAGATTCATTAAAATTCTCAAAAAATTATGAGAAATCAACATTAGAACCCAATTAAAATCATTGGTTAGGAAAAACTCACAAAACAAATGCTTTGAATAGTGCATAACGTTTTGAAATCATTCTAAATGCATCATCGAGCCATTTCCATGTAGTACTAAATGCTCAAATCTTAGGTAGAACATCAAAACCTCGCTCTAATACCAAGTTGACAGGACTCGATCCGGATCCTGCTCCTGCTCCCATCTGACAAAACTTTTCCAACAAGGGAGTTTTGTATTTCTAGTTTTATCCTCGGTTGACACACAACCAAACTCGACTCGTTCCTTGCGGGGTACCGCCTACGTCCAACCCACTTCCCCGACAAGGCAAAGAATTTTCCAATCATACCATCTATAAGTTATTGATTATACAATAATAATTTCAATATGTCCTTAGATATGTTCCTTTTGTTCTTTTCACTCTCCATGGGTGTTATGAGTTTCCATTTTACAAAAATTGCATTATTACTCAACATTACTCATGTAAATATTACGCATAACATATTGTACAAAACATTCTATTCACTAAACCTAATCGCATACACATCATAATCAAAGATCATAATTTTACCCATAAAGGATTTCCATCTTCAATTGATATTATAGTTAAAATAATTAATGCAATCATACCCAACAAAATATTTTCCTAATCTAACATTCACAATTAATCTATATTTCCATCTTAGTTCTCCCTTTCTTATAATCATTACAAATCAATAATTCATCTTAATTTTACATATATCATGAATCTAATTTACTTTCAAAAACCTTGAAATAATCAAATCTCCCTAAATGACCAATTTTTCTTTAATTGACCCAAAATTCTTATTTAGGAAAAAATATAATTAAAACACTAAAATTTTGGACGTGCCCAACTTCCACATATGATATCCAAATGATTCGATTCTTGAACCATTAAACTCATAAGACAATAAATAACACTTTGCGTGTTGACAATTTCCCCAAAAACACCGCAGGCGCCACCACACGACGGCAACATGCCTCTGCACATGGTGGTCATGTGCCTAACATGGGTCATCGTCTTCATCTTTCTAGACCCGGTTGTCTGGTTTGCTGGGTCGTCCGACCCGCGATGATGACCCGGTTGTTTCTTCATCATTGTACGTTCGTTTTCATTGCTTCAAACATCAAAATTTTTCTAAATTAGCTAAAGAGAAGATCCATAAGGTTAAAGATGGAAAATACTTACAACATTTCAACATACCACCTTCCTCAAATTTCGGCCATCTAAACATTTTTATTTCCTAGTGTTACACGCCGATCCAAAAAGGCCATTAAGACACAAAAATTGAGGCGTGATGGTCGACATTTGGAAGGTGACGTCCAGGGGAGATCAGGTGAAATCTAACCAGTAAAAACCAATCATATTTTGTCCTACAACAGAAGTATAGAGCGTAAACAAACATTGATGATCATACTATTACACACTACCTGTAAGTACCCGATTATTCCATCAAGTCGCTCCAAACTCGGGAGTGAGTATCAGAGCAGGGACCACATCTCCTCGAAGTACGTGTGCACCAACGAGACCTGAGGGGTTTAAAAATAAGGGTAAGGGGACCCAGCACTTTACTTCAGTGAAAAACCTCAGTTAATAAAACACAGTTTAACCCCTCGTTTTATCAAAAATCTAAATAGTTATATCAGACTTGCACATAATACAAAAACAAAAACAGTAATAGAATATCATAATATGCATCCATATGTGTAAGACCCGTGTCTTGGAGGGAACGGTGAACGATACCACATTACTACAAGGGGGAATGGTCTGTGAGGGGAATGGTGGTGTGCTTTAAAGGTGTAGGCACACACCTATCTAGCACGAGGCCTTTTAGGAGTTCAGTTGTAAAAACCCGTCCCATACATTAAAGTTTAGATAGTGATTAAGGTGTAATTAGTGAGGCTAATCGGTGGTTAGGTGGCCCTGATGGGTCCGTAAGCATAGAATGACGATTTTGCCCCTAGTTCGGGCAAACAGTTGACGTTTAGTTCGGGTATTCTAGTGGGTATTGACCAGTGATCAGGACGTAGTTTAGGACGTCATGAATCCGTAGGCATGTGGCACGCCTGATTCCGACATCCGAGGAGGAAGTTATGATGTTCGGAAGGTTGAGGGTATTATCGTAATTTTAGTAAGTAAGGGGAATAGTTGACTTTTTGGACGATCGGGTTTTGGTACGTTGACCGAGGATGGTTAGGTAGGTCTCGTTATCCTGAGTTCGATGACAGGCGGCACGTATTCATCGGACTTACGATGTGCGAGTTACGGGTCAAGGAAGGTAGTGGCATAACCGTAAAATTGAGTTAAATAGAGGGGCAATTTGGTCTTTGTGCTCTGGGAAGTGTGCAGTAGAGAGGGCAGATGGACGGCTGGGATTGAGCCATGTGGGAGAGGGTGGAGAGGATTGGTGACATGTGGCAGGCGTGTAGTGGGTTCTGAGGGGTTCTTGTGTGTGTGCACGGTCTAAATATTTGGGGTGCACCCGTGTAAGTGTGTGTTCGTGTTCTTCGATCCAGAGTGAAACAGAGGGAGATTGTGAGGAAAAATTGAGGGGTGATCGTGGAAGTTGAAGGCTTCTGGGGAGTGAGAAGTGATCAGAAAGAGTGAGAGAGATGTTGGGGTGGTGTTGAAAGGATCAGACGGCGTGGTGGCTGTGTGTAAAGGTGAGGAGAGCTGCGGGAAAACCAGGGGGGAACAGGGAGAAACTCAGGGAGTTTGTGAGAAATCGTGGCGGTGGTGGCCGTGTACGGTGCACTTGGGCTTGTGGTGGTGTGGTGGAGGCTGAGAGGAGTCGACCAGCCCCAGCGGAACTCACGACGGTGACGGGAGGCAGGTAATTCCTCATCTTTGTTTCTGTGCTCTGTTTTGTAGACTGAGTTCAAATTGGAAGTCGTGGCTTGAGAGGTAGAATCGAAGTTCATAGGGAGGTCTAGGGGACTCAGGTGAGTTCTGGGAGTCCTCTTGTTGTGCTGCCGTGATGGGGAATGAACGGTAGGGGTTAGCACGACGGAGGAGACTCTGTGTGCTCTGTTTTGGCCGTGAGTTTCAGACGGGGAGTCGTGAACCTAGGGACCGAGTCGAAGGTTTAGGAGAGTTGGGTTAGGTTCAGTGAGGTCCTAGGAAGAGTCTGGGATAGCCACCGTGACGGGAGGTTACTTGGGTGGCCGGAAAGGAAAACAGGGCAGGCTTTGGGTTTTCTTTTGAGCTTGAGTCGATGAGCTACGGGATGAATTGAGGTTTCTGAAGTTGGGGAAAAGATAGGATAGGTCTAGACGAAGCTGAGGGTGAAGAAAGAAGGTGTTTTGGTGCAGGTATGGCGGAGAACCGCTCTCGCCGGTTCAGGTTGCAGGCTACTGGTGCGAACCGGGTCGACGTGAGGTTGAAGGTGCACTGTAGCTGGCGCGTGAGGGCCACACGCAGCCACTTTGGGCTGCGCGTGGGGGCGCGTGCGGCAGTTTCCGGTGAAGGTGTCAACATGGTTTTTAGTCTAGATGTTATGACGAGTCTAATGAAAGTGGATTCGGGTTGTTCGGACGTCGTTTGAGTTTAGTTCCGCGAGGGTGAAGGCTTAGGGTCTCGGTTTATTATGTTTAGGATTCGGGGAATTTTGGGGAAAATTAGGTGAACCTTCGTGGACGTGTTAGTGACGTACTTTGGTGGTTATTGACAGGATCGGGATTTCCCGAGGAAGCTGAGGAACGTGCTGAACGTTTAGGACGCGATTGAGTGCTCGGTACTGTGAGTGGACCCCTTTCCTTAAACTCGACCATGCATAACTGCTTTTCTAAATTGTTTTATATATGTGATTACATGAATGTTGGATTTATGATGTTGGTTCTACAAAATTGCACGGTTTTTGAGAAATAACGCATTTGACACGTTTTACGAGAAATGCTTGATTTCTGAATATGAAGCTATGGTTTTGGGATTTCAAACGTTTAATGATTTTCAATGATTATAAATGGATTTTGGAACATGATTTCGATGATCAAGGTTTTCGGTTTTAAAATCGGATTTCAGAGAGCGGAATTTGGTTTTAAAGTAGGAAAGTGGATTCCGGATTTGGGTTCGGAATGACGGTACGGGATGCTGGAAGGGCATCGGACCGGTGATTTCGAATTCGGGTTTGGATGTGGATTTCAAATGGTTTTGGATTGGATTTGCTAGATCTGATTATTGGGTTTAAAGACCCGGATATTGATTGATGGGGGACGGGCCCGGATTGAGTTTAAAGACTCGGGAGTTTAAAGACTCGGATATTATTAAGGCCTGGATTGAGTTTAAAGACTCGGGAGTTTAAAGACTCGGATAGGTCCAGCAGGTTTGATCGTAAAATGATGATTTGATGTTCAAGAATTATGATACGGTTTTATGATGCTTATGATATGGTTTCTATAACTGTTTTATAGTGTTTATGTTTCTTATGATATTTTATGATGAATTGATTTATAACCGTTTGATAACTGGGTTATGCATGTGGTTTCAAAACGGAGGGCTAAACCTGGTTTTCTTCTAAAATGCTTTTTGGAAATTCTTATTTTATTATGGTCCACTCACACCTTCTGTTTTAATTTGCCCTCCAGGTCGTGGAGCTAGCGCGGGGTCTTGGCGTCGAGGCAGCGTCCGAGGCATAGGAACTACGAGAGGGATTCCGGAGTGTTTAAATTTTCTTCCGCGTGCGTGTAATTATTATCGTTGTTTGGTTTCTTTATATTTGGTACTATACTCTGTAAAACTGTGACTTTGGAATATGTAACAGTTTCTCCTGCGTCTAATAGTGGGATTTTAGTGAATTCCATGCTTTCTTTTGGCTTTAGCGTTGGGGTGTCAGACGGGAGCAGGATTTACCTCGGGTTTCGGGGTGAAACCGGGGTGGGTCCTGACATCAGTGGTTTGGGTTCGATTGGAACTCCAAAGTCAAGAGAGTTGAGGCTGGTGCAATTCCATGATGGGTGACCCCCTAGGAAGTTGCACCATGAGCTCTCAAAAACAAAATCGTGAGGGCAAGGGCAAGGAGGCCCAAAACGGACAATATCGTGCTAGATGAGTCGGGTCCTGACCGAGGAGGGTCGGGTCCTGACAATATGAGTCATAATGAGTCATAAATACATCACATGTCAACTCACTAAACAATTGCTCTTGAGCCGCTCGGGTCATATGCATATAACAAAACTAGGAATTTTGCTCGCGTACCACGACCACGTGAAGTATTGGGTGCTATGCACCGTCACCTCGAGTCTCCTAGAGCTCAGGGACAGAACTGGCGCTTTCTAACTAGTATAATGAGCAGCGGACTCGTCCGTGGCCATACACATTGGTACTAGAGTCCAGCGACTCCTAAGTGGATTCTAACATCTCAATCTCATCAATGCCCCGATGACTAATATGCAAATGCAACATATAGTTTAGCTAAGCACATACCATGTGTACCTACCACAATATAACATAACTAGCACATTCGAGCACATACCATCAATAAGTAGCATAAAGCAAGTAACTTAAACAAACTCCACAATTATTCAAGTAGCAATTCATCATGCTCGATAAGTACTATAAACATAGAATTGTAAAACGTGAAAGTAAATAGAATTTAAAAACAAATTTAAGGAAAGGGGTCCACTCACTATCTAGTAGAGGAGTCGAAATCACCCGACGTGTTAAACCACGTAAGCCCAAACTTGTCACAATCCTAAATAAAACAGACCATAATGTTACTTTTTGAATTTCAAGTAAAACCACAAGAATTCTCGCTTAAACTGTCAAAAACAAGAATAAAACGGACTTAAAACACATTTAAACGGCTAAAAAAAGTCCCAAAATAAGCCCACATGTTTTCTGGAATATTCCTTAGGGAATATTCCCGTAAAATATTCTCATCAAGTATTCTGTTAGTTGACCGTTAAAACTAACGGCTGACTAACATTGAATAACGTTAACTAACGACATTGACCGTTGACCAGTTGTCATCGGAGCTTCGCTGGACACGACGGTCAAACCGCCGCTAACTTCGTCGCCCACGGTGGCCAGTTTTTGGTAAATCTCGTCGGAACACTGAAAACTCAGTTTTCCGGCTAGGTTTAAATCCCTCGAAACAAGGCCAAATCTAACATGCAAATAGCCGATTCTATCGTACTCGACGTGAGGAACTTGAAAATCAAACCTAAAGTTCAAGAAGCTATCTCCTGCGATCAGAACTGTGTTGGGAAGCCACAGGATCTGAGTTTTCCAACAACACCCCGTTGTGCCCTCACACCAAACAGACATGCAACACATTAGGACTGGGCTAATAACTAGTGAAATCCATTAGTTATGGTTGGGAGTTAAGGAGGCTACCTAGTTCGTTCAAAAAAGGGAGCTGAGAAGGGTCGTGGTTCTGCAACTCCGGCGAGACCACCGATTCTCGCAAGGAAGGAGACATGCAAAGCTATTAGGGCCTAGTTCTCAACGAGGTGAATCAATTAATATATGTTCGAGTCCATAGGGTTACCTTAAACGTGTTCATCCTCTCGGGTCTCACTCTCATGTGCAAGGCGGGTCGAGTCTTCCCAGTCGAGTCACGATGGTTCTGGGTCTCCAAGTCGTGCTCAACGATCTTGAAGCAACATGTGAGGATGAGGTTGATGTCGATGACCCTAGCTATGTTGTTCAGAGAAGGGAGCATGGCCTATATTCTCGGTTGTCGTTGTGGGTGTCATGGTCCATATCGAGGTCGTGGGGCAATGCAAACAGAGAGGGAAGAGGCGATGATTCAAGTGGACTAAGTTGTGTTGGCAGAAATCTAGTGGGCTGCCTTCGCTCATGATTAATAGGGAATAAGGGAAGGTGTTCTCGGTGGTGGATAGGGAAGGAGAGCAAGCGATGTGGTAGCTCTATGTGGTTGAGGAGAGAAGCATAGTGCATGTGGATGGGTTGTGAGTGAGCAAGTCACACATGTGGGATAACTCAGACTAAACAATTGGTTTTGGGCGTTGTCTATGGACTTCAAACATTAAAACATATTTGGGCTTAGGTCTCAACTAAGGGTTGATAAATCAAATTTTGGGATTGTGTAGATTTGGGTTGTGGGTTTGGGCCCCCAAAATAGCAACTCACAAGACCCAGCCCAATTAAAAGGTCCAACGCAAACCCAAATTAAATCCAAGTTGAACGTACAGGGATAAAATGGTAAATTTTGAAAATTTTGAACTTTATAATATGAACGGGTCGTAACACAAAATCAATAGCAAAGTCATCAATCCAATACTAAACTCTTCAGTTGGACCGTTAACTCACGAATTCAACAGTAAAAACATCCCTTCAACACCAAACTCATCATTTGCACATTAAACTATTCAACAACAAAATTATCAATCCAACACTAAAATCATCACCCCAAGGGCTGCACCAAAACCAAGGTTTCTTTGGCCTGATTTTTAGTAAGTAGATTGGAAAAGAGAACCAAAAATCTAAAACAATTTTGGTCAAGAAAATTTTACCTCAATACTTATTCAAAACACATGAGTTTTGAAATAGATTATATAAAAACTTGAGAAATAATCAACTATCAATAGATATATTAACTATAGAAAGTGCAGAAATAATTATTCAAAATGGCTAAAACAAATACCAAAAGGAAAACTCAATGAAAAAAGAGAAAATCGGACATAATAATTTGACGTGCAATGAAAAAAGGATATTGAAGAATACTTTTCTATTCAATTGTTATAAAAGTCAGACATTAAACACCCAAACCCAAAAAACGAAAACTTACCTCAAAAATCACCCAAACCCAGATTCTTCCTCCTCCTGCTCCATCCTTTCAAAAAAAAAGCATCCAAAACAATGAACCCATCAGATTTAATCCGATAATCTAACTTGACCATGAATTAATTAAAAACTAAGATTTTACCATAAGCACCTAAACAAAAAGTTACCTCCCCTTTTTTCATTTTAGTCATCAAAAGGACCATATATAAGACTGGTTTTATCTCAAAGATTTTTAAACTCCTTGTTGGTTCTTCCTCAACTATTAATGGCCGTTTTGTTTATTTCACAGACTAGTTTGCATTCTAGCAAACACAAACACATCAAAATTCATGTGAATCTAAATTCATCAAACACGTGAAAGGCACATGGGCCAAAGTTTCGATACAGCCCTCATCTGTAGTGCTCAAATTCAAACCAAAATTAATAAACATAAACACTAAAAATTTACCTTACAAATCACCCAAACTCAATGCCAGTTTGTTCTTCCTCCTCAATCCTTCCAAAAATGAACATATAAACAATCAACCCACCAGAATTAGCCTCCTCAAGTTCAATCCAAAATTTAATTTAACACAAATAATAAAACTTTACCTCACAAATCACCCAAATCACCCAAATCCAAGATCAGCTTCTTCTTCGTCCTCAAACCTTCCCAAAAATCGACATACAAAAAAATCAACCCACCAAAATTAACCTAATAATCTAACTCAATCATGAATTAATTCAATAAATCAAAAGCTAAAATTATCTTAATCTACTTCCGGCTTTTGAAAATGATGTCCTAAACTACAATTAATTCATCTTTAGTATATGGAATGACTAAAATTAATCGTGAAACGACTAACCACTTTCTTAAGAGTGTGTTTGCATGGAGAATTTCTAATTTAATGAGAATTTACAAATTTCATAATTTGCAATTCGGATTTACAATTTCCTCACTTGTAAACTCTAATGTTTGGATATCAATTTTAAAAATCATGTAAATTACAATTTCACTTGTTTCAATGCATCATTTAAAAAATTATGTCCCTTAAGACAAAATTTCAACTCATTATTTGAGATCCTCAAATCCCCCCAAGTTTTCCTCTAAAAATTTACCAAATTTTGACTCAATTTTCCAAACAAAGGAAAACTGATTTTTCGCTCACCAAATGCTCTACTCACACCAAATGACTTATTTATTTCTTGGAGCCAAACACACCTAATCAACTAAAATTATCTTAATCAGCACACCTTTTTTTCCGCCGATATTGTCAAATCTCTTTCTTCTTTTGAGGCTGATTTTCAATTTTATGTGCATCCTAAATTGATGATTTTGAGGGCAGATGAGGAATGGCACCTTGTTAATATCCGTAGCTCAAGTCAACCGGCGAGACAATTGGTTGAGATTGCTTGGATGAAGCCCCCTCTAGGAGGCATTAAGATTAACATCGATGGGAGCCGTAGGGGTGCAAATGGCCACTTTGCAACTGAAGGTGTGTTTCAAAATTATGAGGGATCTTTGATTCATGGGTTCTCTATGAACATTGGTATTAGTTAGATTCTTGATGCGGATGTGTCATGATCTGCAATTTGCTTAGGAGATGGGGGAAAGAGAGATTTTGCTTGAGTCTGATTCAGAAGCTGTTGTTCACCTTGTCAGTCATCCTGCTCAAGGAACTCATCCTTTGAACAACTTGTTGGTTGCTTGTCAGAATGTAGTGAGCAGAGATTGGAGATGTCAAGTGAAGCATGTTTATATGGAAGGTAATAGAGTTGCTGATTTTTTGGCTGGATTAGGCTTGCATATGGAAATAGGGTGCACGGTTTGAGCAGCCTCTTACTGCTGCTGTTTTTGTTCTGCGAGATGATGTTCATGGTCTAAGTCTCCTAGGGAGGTGGTCTAGCTGTGTTTCGTGGTTGATGTTTTATTTCCTTCTAGTCACAAAAAAAAATCGAAAAAAAATTGAAGTCTCAGACCTAGTGTCAAATAGAGAACCAAACGCGCGACAATGAATCCTTGAAGCTATCTAAGAAAAATGAAGCTATCGATGGAGACAGTGAGGAAAACTTCAAAATAAGAAGGAAGCGATGAGACGGTGAGGAAAACTTCAAGAATATCTGAGACTAAGGGAAAAGATGTAAAATTACTATTCCAAAGTGGCTAATAAGATTAAGGGAAAATCGTCAAAATATTGTTAATAAACAACGTTAAACTACATTCATTTTAGTATATATATTAACTTGGCCAATTAATTCATAAGTCCTTACTAACATATAAATTTATTCAAAAAACTTGTATATATAAAAATTAAACTCATAGGTCATTTGACTAGTCAAAGGGTTATACAATTTAAAATAGACCATAGTTTTTATATAAATTATAACTAATATCATACAATTGTAAACTAGTCCAACAATAATCTAAAAAGTACTGGTCAAAATTTATCATGATTTCAACATTACTTTTTATTTTATTTTTTTATTATAAGATTATATTGAGGATTATGAAAATATTACTCATATTTATAAAAAAAATTTCACTTGCTCATTTTAAAAGTAATATGAGTATATAATTTAACTTAAAGTAAGATAATTAAAAACAATAAGTCTTCAAAAATACTTTTAAATTTAAAATTTTAAAATTCTTTATCTTCCGATATTAAATAATTTGGTTAATTTGTATAGTTTAGGATATAATTCTTGAATTTTGTGCCAAAATTCAAGAATTAAACCCTATGTCTTACGATTTTCCACCACCATCTCAAGCCCCCCATCCCCCCCAAAAAAAATTATATACCATACTTTTGAACTCCAGTTAATACGTACTTTATTTTGTATTTTATAAAAAAAATTCAATTGTAACTATATACAATATATAATATATATATATAATATTTATTATATGCATAATATAATAAAGGGCCCAAGAGGCTAAAGAAATCAAACACTAAGCGGCACATGGGAAAATAGGACAAAAAGAAAAACAATGTTATTTTTAATTGTTTAAAGGAATTCTCAATAACTCACCAATCCTCTTTATTGCGATATAAAATGATAGATGTGAAATTTATTACTTATAAATTCTATTTAGGAGATGTTGAATAAAAAAAATTTGTGGTAAAGTTTTATTTTGTTTAATATACAAATATTAAAGATTTATTAGGGTACTTTCAGTTTTCCTAATAAACGAAGATAAATAAATTGAAATAAGATATTTTTTTTATCAAATAAATTGAAATAAGATATTTTTTTATCAAATAAATTGAAATAAGATAAAATTTGGATTAAATGAAGAATCGATCGATTGCCTTATTATTTTTAAATAAAAATATATATGCAGAGGAAACTTTGGAGTCTCAAATCTCTCAACTTACAAAGAATGATGTGAATAAGCAAAAGCTATATAAGTATAATCGAACGATCTCGACAAAGTCCATGTTGAACTCAGTTTGGGCCTTATGTTTAGTATTGGACATGCAGTAAGGAGGCCGTTGAAGCCCATTCGGATGGTAATCTGGAAGCTCGTGGAAATAGACGTAAACAATCCATCGACCTGTTGACATTCAAACCTTTGAATTTGACCTATTAATGTGAGTACCCAATGTCTGCTCAGCTACGAGGATCATATTCATACCTTATCTTCGTCTACCCTTTGCTCGAAAATTGAATTATGTGCAGAAATTTGATTGAGCAATTATGACTAGGAGCAATTTTTCCTTGTACAATTATATTATCAAAATTAAGTTATAATAATAAAATTTATAAATTAATATATCAATTCTAACACAAATAAAGCCGTACTAACAGTTAATAAATTCACATAACTAAAATTATACGAATTACAAATTAAGTCAACAATACTTAAATAATCAAAATCTTAACAATACCCATAACTTTTTAAAAAACTAGCTTCATTAAAAGAAACGGTCACTGTCATCAAATTCATCACATCTAATCGACACATATATCATTATTACATATGATTTATAGAAATCCTAGAGATATTTTGATATAGAAATATATAGTTCATATTATAGTTATTTTTTTTTCAACTTTCAAAATTTTACGCATTTATATTTTGTTTTAATATTTCAATCATAATTTGGGCATACAATAATTTCAAACTGGGAATTTATCAAAGACAACAATATATTAGTGTAGAAAATTAGTAGCATGATATTATGATGAGTTGAAATATATTTAATTTTTTAAGTTAAAAAGGTCACCATATACTTGATTTTCTAGCTACGCCATTGAGGTCGATAGTCATTATTTATAGGATAAACTACATAAAAGTACACAAATTGTAGAGTCGATTTCTAAAGATACCCCAACTATAAAAATTGAATTTTTTTTTGTACCCAAACTTATTGTCAATTTGAAAATAGTACCTTAATCATAAATTCCGTTCAAAACTCAGTTAAGTTTCTATGTGGCAAATAGTGAATTTCATTCATCATCTAATGTGGCAAAATTTGAATGAGCATTTTGCGAATAAATAAAAGATCCAACCTGAGTTTTTTCTTAGCCATCAAGCATCCTTCGAAAATTCCCAAATTGATGAACTCAGTCCTAATTTTTCAAATCTAGAATAGGATCTGCAAATGAAGAAAAAAGCGAGCTCTAGCCCTAATTCCCAACGGCGAAGGCAGAAGCTTGTGTGCCTTTTTCATCGAACGACGAAGGAAGAAGTGGGTGCGTCTTCTTCATTGAATGTCGAAGGAAAAAACGGATACGTTTTTTTCATTGAATGACAAAGGCATAAGCGGATGTGTCTTCTTCGTCGAACGTCGAAGGTAGAAGCGGTTGCGTCTTCTTCATCGAATAGTGATGTCACAGACGGCCGAAGTCTTCGTCTTTGATCTCTCATCTGCACAAATTTGAAGTTTATGGAAAAAAAATGTAAGATGGATGTGGAAGCCCCCATTTGTCGCTGTAGAAAACAATCAAAACTGATGACAAGTCTCACAGACGTCAATCCAAGGAGAAGATTTTGGGGTTATAGTGGTCGTGGGGTAAGTTCTTTTTCAATCTTAATTGGTAATTATGTTTAAATTTGTAAAGAATTTTAATTTTGTATTGAAATTAAGCCTCAAAGGAATTGTAGAAATAGAGGAGTTGGTGGCTACAATTTTTTTCAATTGTACGACCCAAAGTTGAATGAGAAGTTTCTCGGTCTAATTCTAGGTATGTTGAAGAAAATAAAGACGAAAGATGATGAAATTGTAATTTTAAAGAAGGAGATTAAAGCTGGTGTGAAGAGGTAGAGATGTTTGATGTTTATAATTGTTTTTTCATGGATGTTGGTTTTATTGTTTATGGGAATGGTAATTTGTAACGATCCGTCCCGAATCTACGAGATTAATTAAGAATTAATCGGGATTAATGAGGATTATTGGACGATTGAGGTGAAATTACGATTTTGTCTCTAAAAATGGTGAAAATGTTGATTTTTGACCCGGGAGGTCAAATTCACGTGGACCTAAGATCATTATGTAGATCGAGAAGATACGAGTCCATAGACACGCGACGGATTGAAATAAGACATCGTAGGGGAAAGTTCCGGGTCACAAAAGGTTCGATTGCATTTTACGTTTGCACAGTTTTCAAGTTGGGTTGTCTTTAGTGGGCGCAAAAGATCTGGCCTAGACCAATAGATGAGTGACAAGTCCTTTCCTCCATAACCCACATTTACACACCCATCTTCATCCTTTTTGTTTTCTATCCCACTCGAAACCAAAACCCATTCCATTTTCTTCTTCCCACCTTCACCTACTGCCTGAGAGAGAGAGAGAGAGAGAGAGAGAGAGAGAGAGAGAGAGAGAGAGGGTGAGAGAGAGAGAGAGAGTAAGATAATGAAACAGAGAGACTGAGGGACGACGATGGACACGACGGAGGCCACGACGGTGGCTGGAAACCCGTGAACCCAAGTAAAAGCTAAAACCCATTTGAATTTGGTTTTTGAGTTTCAGACATTTGGGACACGTTCTGAAGCTTTTTTGGTGTTCTGTGAGTCCTTACGAGTATCTGAGGATAAAAAATAAGGGCCGAGGATGGCTGGACAGACCTGGGTTTGAGTTTGAAACTGGACCCGTGAAGATTGATCTTTGCTCAAGGTTTTCAAGTATGGTTTCTCAATTTTGATTCCATATTTCTATTCATGTGAGTGGGATGAGTTTCTAGGAAGAAAAATGGTGGAAAAAGGTTGAGAAATGAGCGAGTTACGACTGGGTCGAGTTGCAGATCGAATGGCCCATTATAGTGTGTCGGGTCGACCCGTCGAGAGGTTGACGATAGTGACGCGGCAGGTCTACGTCAACCATGTCAAACCACGTGGACTAGTGAGAGGATGCTACGTGGGAAGGTGTCAGGATCAGTCAGGTGATGTGGTAGCTGACGTGGCAGGTCCATGTCATCATTGTCAAACCACGTGGACCAGTGGGGTGGTGCCACGTGGCAATGTGTAACGACCCGTCCAGAATATCGAGATTTAATATTAATTAATGATGGATTATCATGAATAATCGGGGATTAGTCGAGTGAATACGGACGGACGGTGTAAAATGATCTTTTTGCCCTTGGAATTGGAAAAAATGTTGACTTTTAACTCGGGAGTCAAACATAGGAGGATCGATGACTGTGACGTAGATCGGGATGCCACGAGTCCGTAGACAGGTGACACGTTGAAATCGGATGTCGAACGGGAAAGTTATGGTCATGGAACCGAGATCGATTAAACCTACATCTCGAGATTCGATTAAAATAATAATAAAGTATTGAGTGACTGATGAGTGACAAGTGGACCCTTGGATGAATGACAAGTGTCACTCATCCTATGGCCCAAATTCCACAAAAAGGGGATCTTGTCCCATTGGTTGGTTTATATATATATATATATTTATTTATTTATTTATTTCGCTGATCTCTCATCTCACAACCCTCACCGTCCATCATCTTTTCCTCTCATCAATTATCTCTCATCCTCATCATCCATCCGCATCATAAATATCACCATCTTCATCATTTTCTCCTCCATAACCGTGAGCACTAAGAACCAACATGAAACCTTTGAACCGTCCCAACACAAACACATGAACCACCCTTCCTTCATGTCTCTTGTGTTGTGTGTACGAATGAGTGTAGGCAGAGCATGGACAGACGGGGAACCACGACGGAGCCACGACGATGGTGGCTCGGAACCAAAACCCGTAAACCGTTTTGGGTTAAAAATGGAGGTTGGTTTTTAGACGTGTAACGAAGGTTGGGATCAATCCTAACTTGTTTTAGGAGGTGATGCGAACTCAAGGAAGCTGGAATCGAGGGCTGGGATGTTCGTTGCTGGCTGAAAACTGGAAAACACATTGTTGGATAACTAGGCTTAGGGTTTTTGATTACAGGTAAGAATGTGGATGAGTTTTATTGTTTTTGACATGATAGATCTCTAGAGTAGGGTTAGACGAAGCCATAGGAAGAAACCCCATCGAGTTTGGCCGAGAACCGAATGAGAAATGGCTGGGTCGGGTCCCGAGTACTTTGCGACTCGGTTGTAGGATCCTTCGAAGGACAGGGATGACGGATGACGTCAAAGATGACATCATCATGGTGACATCATCATGTCGGGTCTGACGATGTCTGACTGACATGTCAGACATGGACCAACAGGGACTCGACACGTGGCACTGTCATAATTATCAGTGCTGATGTCAGCGTTGACTTTTGGGTTGACCAGGCGCGTGGGCTTGAATTTTGAGGTGGTACCAATATCATTTTAAAGGTTTCTAAGATTTGGATCCAATGGTGGTGGTTTCGAGTCAATCAGAGATTGTTAAGTTGGTCAAATTGAGGTTTTTCACCTCAGGAATCCTGTTTGGGACACGTTGAGTTTTCCGAGAGTTTTGAGGTTTTGTCTTATGAACTTATATAGATGATTAGTGACCTTCAGGTGTGATTTGGACAGGTCCGGGAGTTTCGAAAATAGTGATTTAGCCCGGAGAAGCTTATGGCACGCGTATCGAGGCAGCTGTTAGGATGGTTTGTGAGTGGACACTTGCTTTCTAAACATGATGCATGCATAATTATTTTATATGTTTTATATATATGTTTTGAATGCCTTGAATATGTATATTTGTGGTATTTGGTATTTACGTATTTGCACATATTTCGAGGTGTATGGTTTTATGTTGGACTTATACGTGCTTGTGTTTTTAATAATGGTTTGATAGAATGGTCTTGGATTTGGAAGTATGGAATCGGGCATGAGACCCATTTGATTTGGAAACTATTGGGCATGAGACCCATTTGATTTGGAAACTATCGGACTTGGATCCATTTGATTTAATGAGATATCGGGTTGAAGGCCCATTTGGTTTACATGATCGGGTTAGAGGCCCAATTGAGTATATTGGGCATGAGTCTCATTTGTGGCTATAAATGTGATTTCGGGTTTGGAGACCCATAAAATGGATTTGGATTTGAGTTCTTGGATTTTTGGATTTACAGTGATTTTATGGAAATGGTATTTCGGGCATGGTCCCTTTGAAACATTTTGAAAGGTTTTTATAAATTGTTTTCCATATACCATCTTGATATGATGATATGTGGATGGTCTTCTCTAGATGTTAGGGACACTGGGGAAGTCACGGCGCATTGCCTGCGAGGGGTCATTACACGGAGTGATCGGACCTTATAGTGACTCAGGAGCAGGATTGCTTTGATTAGACGTCTGGGACGTCGGACATCTGGGATGTCAGAGATTGACTAGGAGAGACCCCGGGCAGCATGCATAGCTTATGGACCTTGACAGTGGTATTGATTAGGCATCAGGGATGCCAAGCATTAGTTAAATTGTATTTCGATAAACTGGTTATTCGCTATTGATTGGTTTTGGGCTGAGTTCCCACATATTTTGGATTTATGATGTTGAGCTAAGACCCTAATGATTTATTTAAGTAAATGGTTTGATTACTGGTTTTCGAATGCATGCATGATTTTTAGTGAAGGGCATAAATGTCTTCTTATGGAATGTATTTTTATTATACTATTGATTTTTCGTTCACTCACAACTTTTAATAGTTTTAAAGCCCTTTAGGTTGATCACGGATGCGGGCTGTAGCAGAGACCGAGACATCACATTCCTCCACTGATCCTAACGCGCTCTAGAAGCCCCGAACGAGCTAAGATTTTGAGTTATCCCTTGTCTAACACTTCGTGTCAAATGGGAGCATGGCACATCCCGCGTTAATCCCATGGGGGATTAGGATGGGTCGTGTCACAGTGTATTAAAGTGATGTCAGACCTATCAATGACACATGGCACCAATCAGGGAGTGACATGTGTTAGGTTGTCAGAGCTGGCAGATGTCAGAGTTGTCAAGCTGACGTCAGCATTGACCGGCGTGACGTCAGCGTTGACCACTGTGGACTAGACTTTGATTGGCACGTGAGGGGGCTTGGGCATGAATTTTGAGGTCAAACTAATCTTATTCAAAAGGTTTCGACTATCTGAATCCAATGGTGGTAGTTTCAGGTCGATTGGAGATCGTTTACTAGGTCAATTGGAGGTTTTTCTCCTCAAGAAGCGTGTTCAGGACGCGTTCTCATTTCCAGGATAGTTATGGATTTTTGATATGGACTTGCGTAGGTTGATAGTAATACTTGGGTATGATTTGGATAGGTCCAGATATTTCAGAGCCATTGGATTAGCCTCAGAGTGGCTTACGACACAGATTGTGAGTGCGCAGCTTGGACGGTCTGTGAGTGGACTTTGATTTCTAAATGATGCATGCATATCTATGTTTTAATGATTTATGAATAATGTTTGAAATGCCTGATTCATGTTTTCTATGATTTGAATGACGTTTTAATTATCGGCATGAATGATTTCACGGAGATGCGTGAAATCGGTATTTCGGGCATGAGACCATAGTGTGCATAGGGAGCGAATTTTGCTTTGCAACGTGCCTTCGAAGAGACCTGAAAGAGAAGGAATTTGTTGGTTGATCAGAGTATAGGCACCGGTGTGGTACCAGCCCAAAGGTACTCCGACGCCCAAGTCAGTAGTCGGTCTGAGTGGTAAGGAGTGGTAATAAGTGTACTGTCAAAGTAGTTGTCAATAGTAAATGCTTAGTTACCTTTATGTGACAAATGGACCCCTTTTGTATAGGTGTGGTGAGTATAATAATTACATTCTCCCGATGTGAGACAAATGTCAGTTAATGTAGGGCCGACACGTGGACGTAGGGGATGTCCACGTGTCAGTTCTAGCCAGGCCCTACTAGGGTTTGTTTGTATGAGTGGGCCTGGGCCTTTTGGGCTTGTGTTTGGCAGAAGTACTGGGCCCTCGGGTCGGTTTGGGCCTAACATACCGACCGACGGAGGGTGGTCCTCCAAAGTCTACTTGTGGCACGGTGCTAGCAGAGGACTGGACCTATGGGTCGGTCTAGGCTGACGTGCTAACCGACGGAGGGCTGGGCCTCTAAAGTCAGTTTGGACTGATATATTTAGTAGCTGATTGGGCCCTCTGGTCGGTCAGGGCCGATATGGTATGAAAAGAAGTCCCCCCAAGTTCGTGACCCAGGTGGAATTTCTCAGTAAGGGACTTGTAAAAATGAGTGCCCCAGACCGGGTGTGCATGCCTCCAGTCCCCCAAGTCCCCCAGGCGAGGGAGTGTGCCGAGTAGAGTGGTCTGTAGTGGGAGGCAGAGGGATGACCGAACAGATGTGAGTCGGTCGATGTTGGCGGGGAAAATGAAGTTTGTTTGCGTTGTTTCAGTAGGTTCGAAAGTCGAGGGGCCGTCATTACCGTAGGTCGGTTGGTGTGACCGTTGGTGTTCGTGATCGTTGGGTGCCAACCAAGCGTGTAGGGGCACATGGGGTCTGTGAAAGACAGCTGGCAGGGTAATAAATGTCACGCAAAATGAAGGGACACTTCGACTGCCGACATGCACCTATAAATAGTGGGTGAAAAAACATTTAAACCTTTTCAATTTCTCGCATTTCTGGTATATGAGATTTGTCGGTGTTGAGACGATTTCTGACGAGCATTTTTGACAAATTCTACGGTGGTGCGATTTCCGGTGAGAACGATCGTCACTTAATCACAAGGTATGACCTCCTTTTTTTTTTTTTTTTTTTTTTTTTTTCTGTTTTTCGATTCAGTGTGTTGTTTTTACTTTTCCTTTGGTATGAACTATGGATGAACTGGGGTTTGGACGCTGGTTTGATTCTGCTGTCTTTGTACGAAGTATTTTGATGTCTAACAGAGATAACCAGTCGAATGAAATACGAGACTACGACGAGGAAGACTGACAGTGTAACGACCCGTCCCAGAAACTAGGGTTAAGATAGTGATTAAGATGGGATTAGTAAGCTTAATCGGGGGTTAGTTGGTCTCGATAGGTTCGTTAGGGTAGAATGACGATTTTGCCCCTAGTTTGGGCAAAAAGTTGACTTTTAGTTCGGATGGTCAAATGGACTTTGATCGGTGACCAGGACGTAGTTTGCGACGTCACGAATCCGTAGGAAGGTGGTACACCCGATTCCGACATCCAAGTAGGAAGTTATGTTGTTAAGAAGGTTGAGGGCATAACCGTAATTTGGGTAAAATAGGGGGAAAAGTTGACTTTTCGTACGAACGGGTTTTGACACATTGACCTAAGGTTGTTAGATAGATCTTTTCGTCCTGAGTTCGATGACAGGCGGCACGTATTCATCGGACTTACGATGTGTGAGATACGGGTCTAAAAAGGTAGTGGAAAAATCGTAAATTTGACTTAAAAGGAAGGGCATTTTGGTCTTTTTGCACCTTGGGCCTGATGCAACAGAGAGGGACAAGTGGATGGCTGAGATTGAGCCATGTGTGAGGGAGAAAAGATGATGGTGACACATGTAGGGGTTCTGGTTGGTTCTAGGGAACACAGTCCCAATTATTTGGGGTACCCGTGTGTGTGTGCTCGTGTGTTCTTCGAACCAGACAGAAACAGAGGGAGAGAGTTGGGAAAATTGGACGGTGTTTTGTGTGAGTTGTGTGAATTGGTGAGAGGGTGAGTGATCAGAGACTGAGAGGGAGACAGTGAGAAGGTTAGAGGGTGCAGTGGCTGTGTGTGTGGGAGTTGAGAGCCATGGGGAAATCAGGGGGAAAACAGAGAGGAAGTGAGTGTTTGTGGGTGGTGGTGCGGCCGTGATCGATCAATCGAGGCCAGTGGAGGTGTCCAGAGGACGGAGGAGGACGGGAGGAGCTACTGCTTCACGGCTGAGCTTACGACGGGGACAGGAGGACAGGTAATTTCTTGTTTTCCCTTTCGATGCTCTGTTTTGCCGTCTAGTTTTAGACGCTAAGTCGTAAGCTTAGGGGCTGAATCGAGGGGTCCCGTGAGGTCTAGGGAGTTTAGTGGAGTCCTAGGAGTCTTCTGGTGGAGCAGCCGTGACGGGGAGTGCACGGTGGAGGCTTGGACGACGAAGAGTACCTGTGTGCTCTGTTTTACCGTCGATTTTCAAATCGAAAGTCGTGGGTTTTGGGCATGAGTCGACGGTTTTGGTGAGTGAAGTGAGGTTCAGGGAGGTTCTAGGAATCGTCTACGGTGGTTACCGTGACGGGGGGTGACCGGGTTGGACGGATCGTGAAACAGGGCAGGTGTTCGGGTTTCTGGTTGAGCTTGAGTCGACGGGTGAGAGGCTGAGTCGAGGAGTTTGAGTGAGGGGGATGGATAGCTTAGGTCTGGACGATGCTGTTGGTGAAGAAAGGAGTCGAGTTGGTGGACGGAAGGCGGAGAACCGGTCACGCCGGTTCGAATTGCAGCAACTGTGTCGAACCGGGTCGACCAGAGGTAGACGACCAGAGGTAGACGATGCACTGTAGCTGGCGCGTGAGGGCCACGCACAGCCACTTTGGGCGGCGTGTGGGGGCGCGTGCGGCGGCGGCTGGGGAAGTTGTCAACATGGTTTTTGGTCTAGGTGTTGTGACGAGTCTTTTAGCGTTGGTTTCGGGTTAATCGGACTTTAAATCGAAGTAGTTTCACGAGGGTAAAGGTTTAGGGTTCCGGTTCGGTACGTTTAGGACCCGGGGATTTTCGGGGAAAATTAGGAGAGTCTTGGTGGACTTGTTAGTAACGTACTTTGGAGGTTGTTGACAGGATCGGGAGTTCCCGAGGAAGCTGAGGAACATACGAGACGTACGGGACGCGATTGAGGGCTTGGTACTGTGAGTGGACCCCTTCTCTAAACTCGAGCATGCATAACTGTTTTGCTATCATTATTTTATGGTTTATATGTGATTTCATGGTTATTTTAATATGCTATGTTGGTTTTACATAATTGCACGTTTTTCGAGAAAGTACGATTTTAGCACATTTTACGAGGAAAGTTTGGATTCTGATTTCGATGCTATGATTTGGGGTTTTCAAACGATAAGTGATTTTTACTGACTATAAAGGGCTTTTGGAACACGATTTTATGATTAAGGGTTTCGGTTTTGCAATCGGATTTCGAGAATCGGTATTTGGTTTTAAAATTGTACAGTGGATTTTCGGATTTGGGTTCGGAATGACGGTTCGGAATGCCGGAAGGGCATCAGACCAGTGATTTCGGATTCGGGTTTGGATATGGATTTAGAAATGAGTTTTAAAATGGTTTTGATTGAATTTGCTGGATCTGGTTATTGGGTTTAAAGACCCGGATATTTATTGACGGGGGACGGGCCCGGATTGGGTTTAAAGACCCGGATTGAGTTTAAAGACTCGGGAGTTTAAAGACTCGAATATATTGATATTTCCCCCGTAGGCCTGTTGAGTTTAAAGACTCGGGAGTTTAAAGACTCGGATATTATTGAGACTTGGATTGAGTTTAAAGACTCGGAAGTTTAAAGACTCGGATAGGTCGAGCAGGTTTGATCGGGAAATGATGATTGGTATTCACAATTTTATGAGCCTTATGATATGATTTCTATAACCGTTTTATAGTGTTTCTGTTTCTTATGTTGTTTTATGGTGATCGATTTGTAACTGTTTGAATAACTCGGTTATGCATGTGATTTCAAAACGGAGGGCTAAACCCGGTTTTCTTATAAAATGGTTTTGAAAACTTTTCTTTTATTTATGGTCCACTCACACCTTCTGTTTTTAACTGCCTCCAGGTTGTGGAGCTAGCGTGGGGTTCCGGCGTCGAGGCAGCGTCTGAGGCATAGCAGTTACGAGAGGGATCCCGGGGTGTTTTAATTTTCCGTGTGCGTGTACTGTTTATCGGTTTTTCTTTTCTGTGTATGTGGGACTATGCTCTGTAAACTTTTAACTTCGGGATGTATTGTATAGTTTCTCCTACGTCTGACTGAGTACTTTGGTGGTTGCGTGTGAGTTTTACTTTTGTGTGTGTCGGGGTGTCAGACGGGAGCAGGATTTACCTCGGTGTTCGGGATGAAACCGGGGTGGGTCCTGACAATTGGTATCAGAGCATAGGTTGTCGAGTTTGTTGGGGTTTTTCAGTTTGTGATGTTGTGTTTCGGTTGTTTGACTACTTCTATGCCTCTTTCAGCGTGCGATTGACGATGCCTCCGAGACGTGGACCCTCTCCACGACCTGAAGAAGAAGAGGCGGGAGGAACCGAGAGTACTACGATTGAGCGAGCCCAGCGGCTCGAAGCTACTACTTTTAGTGGCGGGGCTGATCCTGAGGAAGCCCAGAGGTGGATCACGAGACTTGAGCGGATCTTTGCAGTGATACATTGCCCACCGGAGGATCGAGTGTTACTGGCTACGTTCTTACTGGATGGTGCGGCGTACGAGTGGTGGTATACCCTCGAGTTGTCTGGCTGGGATGCCCACACTGTGACCTGGGAGACGTTTCGGGGGAGATTCTTAGATCAGTATTACCCTCGTTCTTTCCGAAATGCCAAGGAGGCTGTGTTTCTGCAGCTCCAATAGGGGAATCTGAGTGTGGCTGAGTACGAACGGAAATTCCAAATGTTGTCTCGGTTTGCTCCTGCGTTTGTGGCTACTGAAGCCGAGAAGTGTCGTAGATTTGAGTTGGGCCTGCGAGGTGAGATTCGAGCCATCGTGACGGCTGGATCCTTTGCCACCCTCCGGAAGTTGTCGGACGCAGCGATAAGGGTTGAAGCTAGTTTGCCGGTGCGACGCCGGGAGCCACCTTTTCCGGGAGCTTCGAGTTTGAGGACACCGAAGAGAGGTAACTTCAGTGGAGCGTCGTCGTCGGGCGCTAATCGTTTCGGTAGACCTGGTAGTTTCCAGAGTTCAGGATTTCGTGGTTACCGAGCACAGCCGACTCCACAAGCTAGTGCGACGTCTGTTGCGTCGACGGGGAGATTAAGTGGTGGACCAGGTCGGGACGTTTGTTTCTACTGCGGAGAGCGAGGTTATTTCCGACGTGAGTGTCCACTGTTGCCACAGGAAGGTGGTGTAGGCCGAGGAGTGGCGGAGCCTGGACAGAGTACAGCGTCAGGGACAGCAGGCACTAGAGGAGGTGGTGGTGCCACTAGTAGTTCGAAGGGACGTGGTAGAGCGTTGTGATCTCATGCCCGAGTGTTTTCGATGACTCAGCAGGAGATTCAGTCAGCACCAGGTGCGGGGACAGGTACTTTTACTATCTTTAGTTGGGTTGTACCTATAGGAGTGACTAGAACTGATCGATATGAGGTTATTGAAGGAGAGAAAAGTTTGCCTTTAGGACTTTGTAGATTTATTCCGACAAGTGGTCGAAGTAGCAGCCGAGGGAGTGAACCAGTAGGTAGGATTTCCTGTTGGATTAGCTTGTGTCAGGTTAGGACTTGAGAAGGGTTCTGGAAGGTGAGGTGGCAGTACATGAGGATGTACTCTATGAATTTTATCGGGTACTCCATATGAGGTATTTCAAAATATCTTTGTTTTCTGTTCATAGAGTTTCCCTTGCGAACACCATGAAGTGTACCTTGTAGTTGGGGATGGTGTGAACAACCCAAGGTGGAGATGATAGATAGGAAACTTAAGAAAAGTTGTTAACTTAGTTGTGAATTATCGAGTAGGAGACCCTAGGTGTCGGGAACTGGCTGTGAAATTTCGGGGACGAAATTCTTTTTAGGTGGGTAGGTTGTAATTACCCGTCCCAGAAACTAGGGTTAAGATAATGATTAAGATGGGATTAGTAAGCTTAATCGGGGGTTAGTTGGTCTCGATAGGTTTCCAAGGAGGAAGTTATGATGTTCGGAAGGTTGAGGGCATAACCATAATTTGGGTAAAATAGAGGGAAAAGTTGACTTTTCGTACGAACGGGTTTTGACACGTTGACCTAGGGCTGCTAGATAGATATTGTCGTCTTGAGTTCGATGACATGCGGCACGTATTCATCGGACTTACGATGTGTGAGATACGGGTCTAGAAAGGTAGTGGCAAAATCATAAATTTGACTTAAAAGGAAGGGCATTTTGGTCTTTTTGCACCTTGGGCCTGATGCAACAGAGAGGGACAAGTGGATGGCTGAGATTGAGCCATGTGTGAGGGAGAAGAGATGATGGTGACACGTGTAGGGGTTCTTGTTGGTTCTAGGGAACACGGTCCCAATTATTTGGGGTACTCGTGTGTGTGTGCTCGTGTGTTCTTCGAACCAGAAAGAAACAGAGGGAGAGAGTTGGGAAAATTGGTCGGTGTTTTGTGTGAGTTGTGTGAATTGGTGAGAGGGTGAATGATCAGAGACTGAGAGGGAGACAGTGAGAAGGTTAGACGGTGCAGTGGCTGTGTGTGTGGGAGTTGAGAGCCACGGGGAAATCAGGGGGAAAATAGAGAGGAAGTGAGTGTTTGTGGGTGGTGGTGCGGCCGTGATCGATCAATCGAGGCCAGTGGAGGTGTCCAGAGGACGGAGGAGGACTGGAGGAGCTACTGCTTCACGACTGAGCTTACGACGGCGACAGGAGGACAGGTAATTTCTTGTTTTCCCTTTTGATGCTCTGTTTTGCTGTCTAGTTTCAGACGCTAAGTCGTAAGTTTAGGGGCTGAATCGAGGGGTCCCATGAGGTCTAGGGAGTTCAGTGGAGTCCTAGGAGTCTTCTGGTGGAGCAGCCGTGACGGGGAGTGCACGGTGGAGGCTAGGACGACGAAGAGTACCTGTGTGCTCTGTTTTACCGTCGATTTTCAAATCGAAAGTCGTGGGTTTTGGGTGTGAGTCGACGGTTTTGGTGAGAGAAGTAAGGTTCAGGGAGGTTCTAGGAATCAGCTACGGTGGTTACCGTGACGGGGGGTGACCGGGATGGACGGATCGTGAAACAGGGCAGGTGTTCGGGTTTCTGGTTGAGCTTGAGTCGATGGGTGAGAGGCTGAGTCGAGGAGTTTGAGTGAGGGGGATGGATAGCTTAGGCCTGGACGATGCTGTTGGTGAAGAAAGGAGTCGAGTTGGTGGACGGAAGGCGGAGAACCGGTCACGCGCGGTTCGAATTGCAACAACTGTGTTGAACCGGGTCGACCAGAGGTAGACGATGCACTGTAGCTGGCGCGTGAGGGTCACGCGCAGCCACTTTGGGTGGCGCGTGGGGGCGCGTGCGGCGGCGGCTGGGGAAGTTGTCAACATGGTTTTTGGTCTAGGTGTTGTGACGAGTCTTTTAGCGTTGGTTTCGGGTTAATCGGACGTCAAATCGAAGTAGTTTCACGAGGGTGAAGGTTTAGGGTTCTGGTTCGGTACGTTTAGGACCCGGGGATTTTCGGGGAAAATTAGGAGAGTCTTGGTGGACTTGTTAGTAACGTACTTTGGCGGTTGTTGACAGGATCGGGAGTTCCCGAGGAAGCTGAGGAACGTACGAGACATACGGGACGCGATTGAAGGCTTGGTACTGTGAGTGGACCCCTTCTCTAAACTCGAGCATGCATAACTGTTTTGCTATCAGTATTTTATGGTTTATATGTGATTTCATGGTTATTTGAATATGCTATGTTGGTTTTACATAATTGCACGTTTTTCGAGAAAGTACGATTTTAGCACATTTTACGAGGAAAGTTTGGATTCTGATTTTGATGCCATGATTTGGGGTTTTCAAACGATAAGTGATTTTTACTGACTATAAAGGGCTTTTGGAACACGATTTTATGATTAAGGGTTTCGGTTTTGCAATCGGATTTCGAGAATCGGTATTTGGTTTTAAAGTTGGAAAGTGGATTTCCGGATTTGGGTTCGGAATGACGGTTCAGAATTAGAAATGGTTTTTAAAATGGTTTTGATTGGATTTGCTGGATCTGGTTATTGGGTTTAAAGACCCGGATATTGATTAACGGGGGACGGGCCCGGATTGGGTTTAAAGACCCGGATTGAGTTTAAAGACTCGGGAGTTTAAAGACTCGGATATATTGATATTTCCCCCATAGGCCTGTTGAGTTTAAAGACTCGGGAGTTTAAAGACTAGGATATTATTGAGGCCTGGATTGAGTTTAAAGACTCGGGAGTTTAAAGACTCGGATAGGTCCAGCAGGTTTGATCGGGAAATGATGATTGGTATTCACGGTTTTATGAGCCTTATGATATGATTTCTATAACCGTTTTATAGTGTTTCTGTTTCTTATGTTGTTTTATGGTGATCGATTTGTAACTGTTTGAATAACTGGGTTATGCATGTGATTTCAAAACGGAGGGCTAAACTCGGTTTTCTTATAAAATGGTTTTGGAAACTTTTCTTTTATTTATGGTCCACTCACACCTTCTGTTTTTAACTGCCCTCCAGGTTGTGGAGCTAGCGCGGGGTTCCGGCGTCGAGGCAGCGTATGAGGCATAGCAGTTATGAGAGGGATCCCGGGGTGTTTTAATTTTCCGTGTGCGTGTACTGTTTATCGGTTTTTTTTCTGTGTATGTGGGACTATGCTCTGTAAACTTTTAACTTCGGGATGTATTGTATAGTTTCTCCTGCGTCTGACTGAGTACTTTGGTGGTTGCGTGTGAGTTTTACTTTTGTGTGTGTCGGGGTGTCAAACGGGAGCAGGATTTACCTCGGTGTTGGGGATGAAACTGGGGTGGGTCCTGACAGACAGAGCTCTTCACCGACGAGGAAAGTTGCTAAAAAAATCCACCAAAGGTGATCAGACCGGAGTGTCGGCTTCTGGTCGATCCAGGGTGGAAAAGACACAGACCAGTAAGAAAGGGTTTGTTGGTTCGAGCACAACGCAGACGGCGGAGGGTTCGACCGAGGAGTCTTTCGACACGGTGTTGTGGTCGAAAGACGCATATGAGAGCCGGGAAATAGAGGCGTCGGTAAATAAATTCCGGTCGGCATGGACGGTGTCCTCGGACATGGAGCTGTGGGTGGTCGGTCCCACCGAGCTAGCAAGCGAGGCGCCCGAGGATTGGGCCTTGTTTTGTACCAAGCTGTGCAATCACGGCATCCAGCTGCCACTGCACCCCTTGCTAAGGAGGATGGTCTGAGGGCTGGGCGTGGCCCTCGGTTAGTTATAGCCGAATGTTTGGATCATTCTGATCATTCGGTTAGTTAAAGCCGAATGTTTGGATCATTCGGTCGGTCCTGCGACCACCCTCGAGATCAAGGTCGACTCCCTTTCCTCAATCGAAGGCCCAAACACAGAGTAGCCAGGGAGGACGTGTCAAATGGGACCCTCGGTGGGATGACGTCTCCAACTCGGTGAGCGGGAAGATGCTGCCAGTCGTTGACAAAATGGCGCGCGGGTGCCTCCAAGGAGCTGGTTGGCCTGGGTGAGTGTCCAGAGGACGCGATCGACGAACAGCTGTCTAGGTCCCTTGTTGTTGCCTCACATGTAAGTCGGTCCATTCGGTTAGTTTTTTTTATTTTTGTTCCTTCCTATCTTTGTGCTAATTTGTTTGTTCGTCGGTGTAGTCCCTCGGTCGGCTATTTGTCATCTACTCCGAGGCTCTCAGCCCGTCGGTCACTGCGAAAAAGGAGAAAACAGAACTGAGGGTGTAGTTGGCCAACGCATCTCGGCATTCGTTGGAGACTGAGAAGCTGCTGAAGGCCGAGGCTGAGTTGGCTTGCAAAGCGATGAATGAGTTGGAGCAAAAACTCCAAGTTCAGTAGCAATGGCTGACTCAGGAGGAGACCCAACTTGGCATGTATGCTAAGGAGGTCGATGCCAGCTGGCTGGTGGCGGAAGAAGCTAACCGACTCAAGGCTGAGTTGGAGTGGGTCGGTGAGGAAAGAGACCTAAAGGCTCTGGAGGCTAAACTGTTGAAGTTAGAGGTGGAGCGCCAGGTAGCCGAGGTCGGCCAGTTTCATGTTGAGATGGTTAGGAAAAAGGCGGAGACTGAGTTCCAGTAGGCTTGGGCTGAGCAGTGCAGGGAGGCGGCAGAGCTGCTTCTGGCCTAGGTGGTGAGTCAGGAGGTTCAAATGCATCTCCTGTAGGAAGACTGCCCGGTCGAACGCGATTTCGGACTTCCTTCGATCCTCTGACTTCAACCGTCGGCAGGACGACTTCGTAGCGGCGACAGAGAGGTAGATCTACAAGAACAACTTCTTGACCTGTTCAGACTTAGACTTCGACACCTCTCCCTGGCTTGGCTTCAAATTGATTCTACAGCACTTAGACGCTGCCTAGCAGCTCGGGGAGAGTGAAGAGGAAGAAGATGAGGAAGAGGTCGCACAGTCCGACCATGACTAAGACCCACTAGCGACTTGAGCCTTCATTTTTTTTGTTGGTCCGACCTGTGCGTCGAGGTAAAGTAGGGTAGCTGTGATTTCCCTTGTAACTTTCTTCCCTAGTAAACTTCCGACCGACCGATTGGTCTTGACCCTCATTAATAAACAAGTGTTTTTGAAATTGTTTCCAAGTAGTGATTGTTCTGACTACCAATTGATCTTTTCTGTAAATGTCTTTGATATAATATATTGACTTGTACGCTAGCAGTAGGCCTACTTGAGTGAATGGATAACCATGGGATCAACTTCAAATGTACCGACTTAGTAAACATGTAACCAAGTTTGAATGTGTCGATTTGAATGTGTAGGCAAACGTATGTATAATGAGTCTGTCCGATAGGGTATGCGGTCAGCATGTTGTATGCCTTGGTAGACTAGCCGGGTACGTGTCCGATTGGCGTAGGCTAATCGAGTTTGCCTGTGTCTGCAAGGTAGTCGCAGCTCGGTATGTTTTGAGCTTAGGCCTTAGGAAGAAAAGTTCCTAATGTGTCGGCGTCTGCCTCAGTTGAGGACTTACATAGACCTCCTGAGTGTTGGAACTCGGTGTGTCCCTCAGTCCCCCAAGTGCTCGGTCCAGGTAGGTCGCTAGCAGGAGAGCGGCGGTGAAGCATTTGGCAGGTACATGCTTGGAACAACTTCGCAACGGGTCGGAGTGGCGAGAGGCCTGAGTGTATGCGTATGCGCATTAGGCATGCTTGTTTATGTATCTACCGACCGTGGAGGTTGGGGATACCGATCGGTTCATTTCTAACTGGATAAACTTGGGTTGTGTTAACCAATCGGTATGCATTATGGAATGTCATTGGTTCCCCAAAACCATGTCGGTGTTTGGTACTTAGTGTCCTCAGTATTAATGTGTGAGAGGGTAGCTCGGTAAATGTGTTGAACTTTAAATCAGCGCTTGGTAATGTGTTGAGAAAACAAAAAATAAGAAACTTGCCATTGTTAATGTGTGGGGTCAAACGGGGACCAGTACAATGAGAGTCGACGGGCGACATACAGTTAAATGTAATACTGTTTGAGGTGGTCGGCATTCCATGGATGTCTGAGGATGTGGTCGTCGGGGCCAGAGAGCTCGTATGTCTCTGGTTGGCATATCATGGTGATTTGGTAGGGGCCTTTCTAATTCGGTTAGGACGAGCCCGATGCCAGAGCCGCTATGACAAGCCGAGCCGTCAACGTGGAGGAGCTAGGTAGGCCGGTTGGCGTCCATGGTTGGTCAAGATGTTAATGCCTGTACTGTGTCGGTAGGGGCATCATGCTCGGTTGGTAGGTATGTGAACTCGGCGATGAAGTCAGCGACGGCCTGCCCCTTCTCGACCGGGCGGGGGTAGAAGGTGATGTCGAATTCGCTGAGCTCGATTACCCATTTGAGGAGCCGACCGGAAGTGTCTGGTTTTTGCAGTACTTGGCGGAGCGGCCGGTTGGTTAGGAAATTGATGGCATGCGCCTGGAAGTACGGTCGGAGATTCCTGGAAGATATGATTAGGGCAAACATAAGTTTTTCTAGGTCAGTGTACCTGTGTTCAGCGTCTTGCATTGCTCGGCTGACATAGTAGAGCGGGTGCTCTACCCCCTCGGCGTTCCTGATCATGACAGAACTGACAGCGGAGTGGGAGACCGACAGGTACAGGATAAGGAGTTCTCCAGTCTCTGGTCTAGAGAGCAGGGGTGCTAGACTCATGTAGTCCTTCAGGTTGATGAAGGTTGTGTGTCACTCCTCGGTCCAGGTAATGTGTTTGGACCGAGCCTTGAGGGCCTTAAAGAAGGGTACGCATCGGTTGGTGGCCTTTGAAATGAAGCGGGTCAATGCTGCCACTCGACTGGTCTGACTATGGATCTCCTTATGTGTCTGGGGGGCCTTTATGTTCAAGAGCGCCTGAATATTTTCGGGGTTGGCCTCGATACCGCGCTAGCTGATCATGAAGCCGAGGAATTTTCCTGAGCCGGGCCGAAAAAACACACTTGGCTGGATTCAAGCGCATCCCGAACCTTTTGAGGACTGCGAATATCTGGATGAGATTGGTGATGTGCTATGCAGCCGTCTTACTTTTGATGAGCATGTCATCCACGTACACCTTCATGGTCTTATCGATCTGGTCGGTGAACATGTAGTTGACTCGTCGCTGGTAGGTCACCCCAGCATTCTTCAGACCGAAGGGCATCACATTGTAGCAATACAGACCCTGGTCGGTACGGAAGGTGGTGTGTATCTTGTAACGACCCATCTCGAAAATCGGGATTAGATTAGTGGTTAATGACGGATTAGTGAGGTTAATCAGTAATTAGTTGGACGCTTTCGGACGAACGGTGCAAAATGACGATTTTACCCTTGGAAAGGACAAAAAAGTTGACTTTTGGTTCGGGCGATCAAATAGACTTTGACTAATGATTATGACGTAGTTCATGACGTCACGAGTTCATAGACAGGTGGCACATCCAATTCCGACATTCGAGGAAAAAGTTATGACGTTCGGAAGTTCGAGGATAATTTGGTAATTTGGTTAGAAAGGGGCAATTTGTTGACTTTTTGCACGAAAAATTATTTGCACAAAGTTTGAGGACCGTTAGATAGGTCTCGATCCTCTGAATACAACGACAGGCGGCACACATCAATTGGAGTTTGGATGATAGAGTTACGGGTATAGGAACACGAGAAGCAAAATGGTAATTTGTCATTCAGGGGCATTTTGGTCATTTACTACCTAGAGATCTGTGCCCAGTCAGACTTGGACATGTGGCTACCTAGGGCTGGTTACCAACAGAAATTTGGACACCTGGCCCCTCTAGAAGGCTGTGGAACTCTCACTAGCCTTTCATCGTTTTAAACTTATGGCACGATTTGGTTCAAAAGAAAACAGAGAGAACCTTCCACCACTTCCCTCGATCTTCATCCCTTGGCCCTGACTTGTGAGTGAAACCCAAAGTGTAGATGGGAGTTGAATGGTGGTGCCACCATAGAGTGTGGCCGTGGACGGTGGTCCTAACCGTGAGGCAAAACAAAACAGAGGAGTGTGATTGTAAGCTCAACCCACCTAAACTGTAACAATTGCCAGTGTGTGATGAGAGGAAAATAGAGAGTAGACTGAGAGGCTTGCAGTGGTGCCTTGGTGGAAGCCGTCGTGGATGGTGGCCATGACGCAGTGAGAAATAGAGGAGAGGCGAAACCGTGAGGAACCAATGACCTTATCACCTGTAAACGTGGCATTTAAATTTTGGTCCCTGAATGGAAGTTGATTGGGAGGTTGAAACGATCTCCCTGGACTCGAAGTTGAAGCTTGAAAGGGGAGGTAAGTGATAGTTCCATAAAAATCGAAGTTGAATACAGAAATGACAACTCGTGTTTCAGTGATGGTTGGTTGAAATGGATGCTAGGATAACATTCTAGAGGTCAAAAGGGGAAGTGTTGACTTGGAATCACGGCTTGAGGTGGCCTGTGGTGGCCGAAACCAGAGGACAAAATTGAAGGATTTTCTTCGATTTTGGAAGGTATGAAACAAGCTCAACTTTCACGATTTAATTAGCTAAATCAATGGTATGTGTTTGGACGAACCTAATGGACTAAAAAGGAACAAAAACGAACCAGGAATAGCTAGAAACCGTGAGCGCCGGCTTGGTCGAACTGGTCTAAACCGGGTCGGCGAGAGGAAGAAGACGATGAATAGTACCACGCGTGAGGCCGGGAGTGGCCTATGTAGCAAGTGTGGATGTGTTCAGGAGTAGGAAGAGTACTTGGTGACGCCGAGAGTGGCCTATGTGGCAAGTGTCAGGGGATGGTGTTAAGATGGATTAAGGTAGAATGACTTCTGATGACATGGTTGTAGACCATTGTGTGATCTGTTGAAGGTCCGAGCTGCCATCTGATTGCGCTGGACCTGCCCGATGCCCATTAGGGTCGAAAATTTCATGAGCAGTAAGTGGGTGGAGACAATTGCGCTGAGCTAGTTGATCAGACCGCGGCCCAGAATGACGTTGTAGGCACTCGGGTAGTCTACCATGAAGAAGGGGGCCAGGACGGTAACGCGCTTTGAGTTTTCGCCGGTCGTGAGGGGAAGGTTGACCGTGCGGACCGGGACAATGGAGTCCCCTATGAAACTAAAAAGTTGTGAAAATGACTGGTTTAGCTCAATCTCCCTTAACTAGAGCTACTTGTAGGCTTCCATGAAAATGACGTGAGAAGGATATGGCCTCCCAACTAGTGCGTGCCACCTTCCGAGCTCGCCCTTCCACGACCTGGAAGACCTGTTAGTTATGCTTCATGTTGCAAAGGAAATCCTATTTGGCTTGGTTCGATGCTAGTGGCTAGGAGATGGAAGTACTGTCAGTGATGGTGTTGATCTGGGGGTGTCGGGGCTGTTTCAGAGCATGTTGTAAGAACTGATTGATGTTGTCATCTTGGACCAGTGCCTCCACGAGATCCCTAAAAGCCACGAATTGATCAATGATGTGGCCGTTGTACTTATGGTACTGGTAGTAGACGCCAGTGTTTTTGGCCAGTCAGCCTTTGCCGGGAGCCCAATACAGCTTAGGAATCATATCTTCCACGTTCATCAGCACATTCTCGTAGGAGATGTTCAAAATCATGTAGGTCTCATACTTGGACCGAGGGGGAGGGCGCTTAGTTCGGTGGTGATCAGGTCTTTGCTCTTGCTGGCCCTATCCCTAATGGTGACCGTGGTGGCCGTGGTTCTTCCTCTTCTTCCCTCGGCTGTAAGAAGGGGTGTAGTCCTTCCATTTCCCACTCGGGGAATTTTGGTGATGGTTTTGGCTCAGAGCGGATTGTTGAGGAGCAGACTGGAGGTTGGAATAGCTCGGTAGGTGTTGCCCATTGTAGCACTGCCCTTACTAGTTAGTAGCTCGGCCTTGGCATGAATAGCTGCCTATTGCATCAACTCATTGTAAGTAGACCAACCTTTGGTATGTGCGTCGTACCTGAATTGGGATTCGCGCAGACCGCCCCTGAACGCGGTAAAGGCTGTTTTGTCATTTGACTCGGTATACCGAGAGTACTCTAGGCTAAAGCGGGTGGCGTACTCGCACAACGTCTCCGTCTCCCCTTACTTCAGGAGAAAAAGGTCTTCGGCCGAAAATAGTCTGTCGGTCTGAATCATGAATTGGTTTAGGTTGATCTTGGTGAGTTGGACGAAGGAGTCTATGGACTCGGGTTCCAGTCGGTAAAACCAGTTAATTGCCACCTCGGTGAGGGTGGAACTGAAAACTAGGCAACGGGCCTCATCGGTCAAGCTCGAGAAGGCGACGGCTGACCGGAAGTTGTTCAGGTGGTTGATTGGATATGTTTGTCCCGTGTAGAAGGGGATCTTGAGTGGTTTGATCGTATGACTATGCTGGAAGAAAGTGATCCGATCCGTGAAGGGGCCCATGCTGGGTCCACCCCAAGTTTGTGTCTGGGGGGGTTCCCTTCTTGGCCTCGAAGGACCTTACCCTATCAAGAATTTTTTGGACGATTGGGTCGGTAGTGAGAGCCTTGCTCGGGCAAGGGCAGTCGGTGGCTTGTGGAAGTCTCGGTGCGTCCCGATGGGATGAATTCCCTTGATTTTCCCTGGATCTGTTACTACGTGGGGGGCGATCAGATCGTCGCTCACTGAGGATCTCTTGGGAGGAGTTTACTCCTTCCTTAACTAAGTTGTAGATGTTGTTCCTGCCGAGAGAGTGCTGTCATGGGCAAGTTTTGGGTTGTGTCCGGCTGGTTTGTTTCACTCTTTGTAGACCTTTTTCCCAGGGGAACTCGAGCTGGATCGGACTGAGCTACCTGTGCTCAGGTTTGGAGGTTCCGCTCAGAGCTTCGCGAGTGTCACGGTAGATCCTGGTCCCCTGAGCACCCTTCCCGGGTATGACCAGGTGTTTTTGGACCTTTTCGGTAGGTGCGATCGTGGTGGCAGCTTTGCCCTTATCGGCTGTCCGGTGGACCCTTTCAGTGCGCTCTGCGCAGTCGGCCATGACCTGGTGAGCCTCGCGGATCTCGTCGTGCGCGCAACGGGCATTTAGCTCAACCTATGCGTCCTATAACTGGGCGACAACCTCGGTGTACTACTCACTGAGCTTGGTATAGTGCACCTCAGCCTGGGAGTCGTTGGCCCTGATCTCAGCCATGTCGTGTTGTAAATTTTCCAATGCCCGGAGCACCTCGGGGGAGGTGTCCCTTGGCCTGGTGCGGGTGTAACTTCGCCATCTACGTTGTCTTGTATGACTGGAGGATGGGAGGGTAACATTGTGCTTGGCTCGGTAGAGTGAAGGACAAACTTAGTCAGCTTCCCACAGACGGCGCCAAACTATTTATGCACAAAATGTGCCAACTTAGGGAGCGAATGCTGCTTTGCCACGTGGCTTCGAAAAGACCTGAAAGAGAAGGAATTTGTTGGTCGATCAGAGTATAGGCACCGGTGTGGTACCAGCCCAAAGGTACTCCGACGCCCAAGTTAGTAGTCGGTCTGAGTGGTAAAGAGTGGTAATAAGTGTACTGTCAGAGTAGTTGTCAATAGTAAATGCTTAGTTACCTTTATGTGATAAATGGACCTCTTTTGTATGGGTTTAGTGAGTATAATAATTACATTCTCCCGATGTGGGACAAATGTCAGCTGTTGTGGGGCCGACACGTGAATGTATGGATGTCCACGTGTCGGTGCTGGCCAGACCCTACTAGGGTTTGTTTGTTTGAGTGGGCTTGGGCCCCTTGGGCTTGTGTTGGGCAGAGGTACTGGGCCCTCAGGTCGGTCTGGGCCTTACATACCGACCGACGGAGGGTGGTTCTCCTGAGTCTACCTGTGGCACGGTGCTAGCAGAGGGCTGAACCTATGGGTCGGTCTGGGCTGACGTACCGACCGACAGAGGACTGGGCCTCTAGAGTTAGTCTAGGCTGATGTATTTGGTATCAGTTTGGGCGATATGGTATGAACAAATATTATGTGGATTTGATCAAGATTTGAAAATAAAATGCCTTGTGAACTTGAATTTCGGTTTTTGAATGCTTTACGGATTTACGTGAAAATTGCATTTTGGGCTTGTGACCCAATTGGATAAATGATTTTGGGCTTGTGACCCAATTGGCTAATGATTTTGAGCTTGTGACCCAATTGGAAATGATTTGAGATTGTGAAGTGGGAACTAGACAAGGATTTTATGAGATTTGTGGAAACTGATTTTGGGCTGAGATCCTATGTGAAATAACTGTTTTGACATGAGAAACGACAGTTTGAAAATGTGTTTCCACTGTTTTTATTATGACCATTCTTTGAGGTGATGGATATGATTCCGGTTGGAATGTGTTTCCCCAAAGAGGACCTTATGATGTGATAGTAGCCTCCAAACTTCGACCATCATGTGTGATGTGTGATCGTGGAGAGGTCATGAAGACACTGCCTATAGGAGTGTCAAAGATGGACATTTTACAATTGTCGAACCAGGGGTTCCGATCATGTAGATGTTATTGCTCAGACGTCGACCATCCTATGTGATGTGTGATCTTGAGTTAGAACACCTAGACGTCGAGCCACGGGCTCCAAAGCCAGTGTATATTCGAATGTATAATCCCGAGTCGCACTCGTAGCACTGATATCGTGACAATTGATGATTTGACGGAAATAGACGGATAGACGAATGTTGGATATGAGAATGAATCCCGAGGTTTTTTAACTTACTGATTTGTGTCCAGATGTTTTTAAACATGTGATGGTTTTACGATGATTGCATCATCACATACTGTTTTAGTAAAAAAAGAAATGGTTTTTAAATTGTTATGCGTGCATGCTTTTTAATTGGAGGGTATAAATATATTTTCCTGAAACGTATTTGAAATTTTTATTTTTATCCACTCACAACTTTTAATGATTTTTGATACCCTTCAGGTTAATCGCGGATGCGGAATGTAGCAGAGACCGAGATATCACATGCCGCTGCGAACTCCACAAGTCACTGCACACTCGGGTAACCCCGAGCGGGTTACAGTTTTACCCATGGTCTGACACGTGGTGTCAGACAGGAGTAAGACACATATCATGATAATTCAGGGGGATTGGAATGAGTCCTGTCATAATTAGTGGTTTGGGGCAAAATGATAAGGCTTTGCCGAGTATGAGGTGTCAATTATGAATGTAGAGCATCTTTTAATTATGAACAAGTGCCTTTGAGTCTTGCAATATATAAGTTTTCATTTGAAACCAATGTACCATATCGAACCGATTAAAGTTAATTTATACGATTTCGATATTACCTATATACTGAATTACACTCGGGACTACTTCTTTTGCTTTTGATACATAAGAGTTAGGCAAAATAGTTCACGCACAAGTGTAATTAATAGTTAGATCATATTATAAAATTCGAAAATTTTGCCTAAATAGTGAAATAAGATTATCTGAAATTATGGTACATAATAAATAATAGCGTTATCTTAAAGTAAGATTATTTGTACCAAGACGTAAGGGTGTTAAATTTATCATCTATTCAACTCCATGATTTTTCTTTCTTTCCCACCAGTTTTAAATTTCTCAACTACTCAACCCCGTGATTTTTTTATTTATTCAAACTTTATGATTCTCAGTTACATTTGGATTTAAAATAATATTTGATTTCTTACAAATGCATACGACGTGCTAGTGTATAATCTGTAAGGAATGAGTAGCAGCCCACAAGCGACGAAGGTGACAAAGCACCTGCTAATCCACCAAATTTTTTTTCTACCCGGCCGCGGTCGCCGGAATCCGTACGGATGAGACCCTTCTCACTCCTCCTCCCCTTCCTCCTCATCCACCTCCTCTTCTTCTCTCCCACTTTGGGTCTCGACTTTCTATTCAACTCCTTCTCCAACGTTACCAACGCGACCGACGTCACTCTTATCAGCGACGCTCTCCTCGACGCCACCGTCATCCGCCTCACTAACGACACCGTTCAGTTCTCCGTCGGCCGTGTCTTCTACCCAACTAAACTCACCATGAGACTCACTTCCAATTCCACCTCCGTCACCTCCTTCTCGACCTCCTTCGTCTTCTCTGTCCTCCCGGATATTGCTTCCAGCCCAGGCTTCGGTCTCTGCTTCGTCCTCTCCAACTTCACCTCACCCCCGAACGCCATTGCCAGTCAATATTTCGGCCTTTTCACAAACGCCACCGTCCCTTTCGTAGCTCCGCTGCTCGCCGTGGAGTTCGACACCGGCCAAAACCCAGAATTCAACGACCCAAATGGAAATCACATCGGAATCGACCTCAACAACATTGAATCTGCCAAAACAACTCCAGCTGGGTACTACAATTCAACCGGAGGCTTTGTCCCGGTCCAAATGCGAACGGGTCAGAACGTCCGGGCTTGGATTGAATTTGACGGGACCAATTTCGAATTCAATGTCACTGTGGCCCCTGCAAATCTCTCCCGCCCGTCTCTGCCCACGCTCACTTACAGAGACCCCAAGATAGCAAACTACGTCTCGGCCGAGATGTTTGTTGGGTTTTCGGCTTCCAAAACGCAGTGGATTGAAGCGCAGAGAGTTTTAGCTTGGAGCTTCAGCGACACCGGAGTTGCTAGAGACATTAACACGACCAATCTGCTGATTTTTCGACTCAGTTCTTCATCTTCTTCGTTGTCAAATGGGGCAATTGCCGGGATCGCAATCGGCTGTGTTGTTTTTGTGTTGATTTTAGCATCTGGGTTCTACTTGATTTGGCGGAAAAACAAGATGGAACGCGAAGAAAACGACGAAATTGAAGATTGGGAGCTCGAGTATTGGCCTCATAGATTCTCAAACGAAGAGCTCAGCGAAGCTACCGGCGGTTTTTCGAAAGATCAGCTTTTGGGTGCTGGCGGGTTCGGCAAAGTTTACAAAGGGGTTTTATCAAACGGCACCGAAATCGCCGTCAAATGCGTCAATCACGATTCGAAACAGGGATTGAGAGAGTTCATGGCGGAGATTGCGAGCATGGGAAGGCTGCAGCACAAGAATTTGGTCCAAATGCGCGGGTGGTGCCGAAAGGGGAACGAGCTCATGCTTGTGTATGATTACATGCCCAATGGGAGCCTCAACAGATGGATCTTCGACAAGCCCAAGAAAGTTTTGGAGTGGGAACAGCGCCGCCGTGTGCTTGCGGATGTGGCGGAGGGGTTGAACTATCTCCACCATGGCTGGGACCAAATGGTGGTTCACAGAGACATTAAGTCGAGCAATATATTGCTGGACTCGGAAATGAGAGGGAGGCTTGGTGATTTTGGGTTGGCCAAGCTGTACCAGCACGGGGAAGTGCCCAATACCACACGTGTCGTTGGGACGTTGGGGTACTTGGCGCCTGAGCTGGCGACTATGGTGGCGCCCACGGCGGCAAGTGACGTGTATAGTTTTGGTGTGGTGTTGTTGGAAGTGGCATGTGGAAGGAAGCCTATTGAGATGGATGCCGAGGAGGATAAGGTGGTGTTGATTGATTGGGTGAGAGATTTGTATGCAAGAGCGAGGGTAGGTGAGACTGCTGACCCAAGAATAAAGGGTGAGTATGAGGAGGAGGAGATGGTGGTCGCATTGAAGCTTGGCCTAGCTTGTTGCCATCCTGATCCCCAAAGAAGGCCGAGCATGAAGGAGATTGTGGCGGTTTTAGTTGGTGAGGCGACGGCTGCAGCCACCCCCGCCGCATTGTTGTCGGAATTGGCTGGGGGTGATGGTAGTGTTTTTGGCGGCGGCGACAGCGGTTCTGATGAAGAGTCCACCGAAGTAAAACTTGAACATCTCCAATCCAGGCGACCTTCAGTGTGAATAAGACTTTTGTTTTTTCAAAATTAATTTTCAATGATGAAATAATTACTCTTGTAAAGTTGTAGTAATACTACTTGAGAGTTGATTTTTCAAATGGATTAAATTTTGACAGTGATATATTGATATCTTATGGCCTTTTGGCCTTTTTTCTCACCGTGACCATCTCTTGATTTTTGTCAAATTTAATGAAATCTTCAATTGTGTGCATTTGTTGCTTCTTCATTTCAATTTTCTAATAGGACCTTATTTTGCAATAAATAGGATGCAATATTTGGAATGAGAGGGTGGTGTGGAGCTAGTGGTGAACCTTATTTCAATTTTCTCTTGATTTTTCCTTCATTTGTTTCTTTTTGATTTTTTGATTTTGTGTGTGTCTTGACAATTTGAAATTTGATCTGTCCACTTTGGGTGAGTGGCACCCATGATTCCAGTCTACAAAAGTAACCATTCTGCAGTGAAGAGCAATAAACAAAAGCAGGGGTCCTCAGAACTCAAATGATTGAAGTTGAGAGATTTATGCTTTAATGAGACATTTATATATTTACATACTGGGTCAAATTCATAATTTTGAACTTTTGAAGCCAGGCCTGTAGATTTAATATCTAGATTTGAGATTTGATATATATACTTGTGCACGTACATTTTTTAATATAAAAATTTTATGTTCTAAAATGGTCGATAATGTATTGATAGCATGTCGGTGTTGTTTGATATTTGACATTAACTTGGACACAAGAACAACTGTTTGGATAGAAATCTAACTATCATCTCAACTTTTATTATAGGCATGTATGATTTCTGGTGTGACTAAAGTGAGAAATTGAGGGAGTGGAAGCTGAAACTGGCTTTCTGCTTCTTACCACCTATCTTCAAACCTCTACAATTTTTCTGGCAAATGAATGACACAGATTCTTTCATGGTCTCAGGTCCACAGACCAACACCCCAATATCAGATCCACCTGTCTCATCTTGGAACTTTGCAAAAATATCTGCTCATCAATTCAAAAACAAGAAAGTTTAAGCTTTCAAAGCTAGATAAGATCAAATGATGTGCTTATAGGCATATCCACAACATATCAACATGTCTACAGGTATATGTTGAAGTACCTTCAAAGTTAGGCCTGCCTCCAAAATGGATTTCATGCCCCTCGAGTGCACCATTTGCTTCAGCTGAATTTTTCTCCAAGGCCTTGCCTTGTTTTTGAATGATAGGAGGCAACTGTTTCTTTAGCCTCCTCCATCTTACAACAAGTGCCACAAAAATGGTGGATATCATGGCTGCAATGAAAGAAGATATGATGAGCAGATCAGCAACCCAAGATGGAGTCTTTTCTTTCATGTCTTTGGTGGCCTTTTTCGGGTTGGGAACAAAAGTGTGGTTGAAAATGAGAAGAAATGTAAGAAACAGAATGGATGAGATTCCAGCTATGGCAGCCATCCAAAGCAAGCTTTCGAGTCCATTGATCGTATAATTCAAGAACCTGGTACCAAAGTGGACTGTTTTCACTCGAGAGTACTGGTTTAGCAGATCTCTAACTGTTGCACTAGATTGCTGCTCTTCTCTGGTCACAAAGAATTTAACTTTGAGCTGCCATTTTTCAGCTGGCTGGTTGATGACTAGAGGTGAAATGGAGTTCAAGAGGCAAATGTCTCGTGAGTTTTTCACAACATATACTAGCTGCATTCTTGGCAGGAATTTGTATCTCCCGCAGTTTTGGGACGATAAAAGTTCTTGTAAGATGCTCAGAAATGGAGTCACTCCAATTCCTCCCGCTACAAGAAGTAGGCCGTCATGTCTGCACAAGAAAATAAAAAATCAAACATTTTCTGGAACTGAAATTTTTGAGATTTTATGATGAAAATGAAAGTAGTGAATGTTTGGGTCACCTTAGGAAATCCATTGAGACAGGTCCATAGGGTCCTTCTACTGCAATAGGTATGTACTTCATCTGATCATCCTCACTGTCCGAGTCTTTCCTAGCTTGGATCAAATGAGACAGAGAGTTTGTCCATGTTCCTTCTGATTTGATTATGATGGACATCGTGTTTCTATCCACACTCGAGCTGGAAACAATGCTGAATGAATGCCACTGATATTTTGAAATGATTGGCACCTTCACAAACACAACACTTGTTGGTGTATACTTGAGCCCTGAAAATAGTTGCAGACTAATGTGTCATATAAATTTTTTTGTTTACTTAGCAAGTACTATCAAGTTACCTGGATCTTTCGGGAGAACAAGCTCAATGGCGTTGGAGGGGAAGATTGTTGCAGAAAGAATGCAGGTATCGGGTCTAGATTGTATGATTCGAAGAAGCTTGTCAAGTCCAAACAGAAAAATTCCAGGGAAAACCATGTAGAAATGGCGGTCTCCAGCATGAAACAAGAAGAACACAATGAAGACCATGTAGAGATGGTGTGTGTAATAAAAAATCTCAAACTGTTTTCTTCTTATTTGAGGAAGTGATGTGATCCAGATGACTAAACCAGTCACTAGACAGATCTCACCAGCCAAGTATATGCGCCCGGTATTCTGCCATTCCCATATCTGTGGTTCCATTAATTGGACCAAAAAGATCAGACATTTGTCAAGTGAACCGAATTTGCAAGCAAAAACAGGAGCAGATTTACCTCCTCTTGAATATGGTGACTCACACCCCAGATGAACAGAGTGCTTCCACCGTGGAATGTGGCGAAGAATATCATGGCAGTGCCAAGCCATATATGGTATCGAACTGAGGCTTCAAATTGGACGCCTAGGACCCGAAATAAGGCTAGTCCTCTTAATATAGGAAAGAGGAGGAAAGCCAGGCACACTTCTGATAACAAACCAAACCGAGTTGCTACCTTTAGGTACTTGAGTTGCCAACTGAGACACAGATATAACATGAATTATGATGTGTTCGTTGTTTCTGAAACTCTTAACCATTTTCGGATTTGGTACTTACGAATTGAGTGCTAGTCCTTTATCTGGCTTCAAGTTCTTGAAATCGTTTGAAATCCGGGCGTAGAGATTCCAGGCTAAGAAGAGGATGAAGAGGAAGACAGAGAGAATTTCTAGTGTGGATAAAACTCCCACAAGAGTTATTACCACCAGCGGGTTTGAGAAACCAGCAGTCAACCCCCTCCCTTTTCTGTTTATTTTATATATCCAAAATTAAACAAAGTTAAAAAGTTAAATTAATTGGTATTTTAAGCTGCAGATTTAATCGAATTATAACTCTCTAACATTTTTGTGTACCTCCTTATTGGCTCTTCGGGCTTCAAACTCAAGTAGACAGAGCCAATTATAGCTAAAGCAATGGGGGAAAATGTATACACAGCAAAATTAAGACCTGCAGAACAATCAGTCCATTGTTTGATTAATCACAATACGACACGAAATTACTAAATTAAAAGGAGCTTAGCAGAAAGAAAAACCCATTAATTATGTACCATAATATCCAAACAGTGTTGCCCTTGCTCTATCTTCAGCTCCCTTCCATTTTTTGGTCCATAGCTGGGTTGGCTTCAGAAGCCAAACAGAAACCCAAGCAGCAAGAATCAAAGTCATGAGCATCTTAAGCACAACTAGAAGAGTAGAATTTGCCATGTCAATTTCCAGAGGCTAACTTTTGAATCCACCAAGTGCTAAAAGCACTTATATATAAAAGCATCACACAGGGAAAAAGGGATGTCTCCAGTTTCCACTAGGAGCTTTATAATAGCCCACCACTTCCCAGGAGTGCCTGTCACTCATATACCCATAATATAGGTGCAAACTGTCCGTAATTGAATAAATAGCTCTACAAACGAACGGATCAGATTGGATAGAAAATTCACAGAGGACCCTTTCTGCAATATGAGTGCAAGATATGAATCAGACATCCATTAAAAATAATAATATTTATTATCAAGTTAATAAAATTTTTTTGATACTTCCTTGGTTCATCCCTTGATCACGAGTTCACAAGAAAATAAAAGTCGATAGAATTACAAAACTTGTTAAAAAAGTATTTACACATATTATAATTTTATAATGATTTATATAAAATCTTGTCCTTAATTCATACAATATATATATATATATATATTAAGATAAGCATTTTTTTAAATTTTTCGATAAGACAATTGGCTTTTGTGAATTGAGGATGGACATCATATATGTCATGCATAGGATCTGAGCTTCCCTCTCGACCTGAGAGTCTCTCCCTGCTCCTTGGTGTGCATCTCCTCCCATTTCTCTACCTTACCTACCATTCCCAACCACCACCCATAACCTACTTCACCATGAATTCATTGACCCACCATAACTCATCCCAGGAAACCCTGAAAATTTTCTTAAATACTTCTACCTTGTCAAATCCGAATCTGACAATCAACAATCCTTTATACCCCTGCTCTATCCCCTGGCTCAGTTCATCTCTCGAGCCACTCAACCTAGGACTTGGGCTATGTTATGCATTGATGATCTTTTAAGATCTCAGATACCACACAACTCCATACTAAGATTCATCAATGCAGTTTTCCTGATTACCACCATGGAACCAATTGCCTACTTAAAGATGTTCCATATTCATCAATGTTCACAGCAAACCATACATCCATATCCAATCAATTTACAGGAAACAAAACTAAGGGAACCCTTCAGCCAATAGCAAAACCACCTTTCCTAATTTCCACAATTTATACTTACTCATCAAAGACCACAATGGATGTAACGACCCGTCCCCGGAGTCGGGATTAGTAAAGTGATTGGTAACGAATTAGTGAGTCTAATTGGTGTTTAGTTGGTTACTTTTGGCATGTTAGTGTAGAATGACGATTTTGCCCCTAGTTTGGGCAAATTGTTGACTTTTAGTTCGGGTGGTCAATTGGACATTGACCGATGACCGTGACGTAGTTCGGGACGTCACGAGTAAGTAGACAGGTGGCATGCCCGATTCCGACATCCGAGGAGGAAGTTATGATGTTCGGAAGGTTGAGGGCATTACCGTAATTTGGTTAAAATATGGGGAAAAGTTGACTTTTAGTACGATCGGGTTTTTACGCGTAGACCAAGGACCGTTAGGTAGATCTCGTCGTCCTGAGTTCAACGAGAGGCGGCATGCCTTCATCGGACATTGGATGGGCAAGATACGGGTCTAGAACGGCGAAGGGCGAAATGGTAATTTTAGTTCACATGGGCATTTTGGTCTTTTGGTGCATTGGGATTTGGGCCAATCTGATAAGGCCAAGTGTACAGGAGTGATTGGGATATTTTTGGGTTGGACCACAGGATTGTGGACACGTGGGGTGTGTGTAGTGGCTTCTAGGTTGCACGGGCAAGAACTTAACCGTGTGTGTATTAGTCGTGTTCGAAGAGGGAGAAACAGAGTGAGGTTTGAGAGGGAAATTGATCGGGTTCTGGGTGAGTGTGTGAGTGCTTGAGTGTGTGAGTGTGATTAGGGGAAGGCTGAGAGTGCAAGGAAGGTGGTGAGAGGAATGGAGAAGTCGAGTGAGTGTGTGAGGGGGGTGTGAGTTTCTTAGGAAAACAGAGAGGGAGTTTGGTGGGGTGCTGCCGGGTTTTGATCAAAACGATCGAGTGGTGGTGTTCAGAGGATGGAGGAGGACCTGAGGAGCTGAGGGGACACCTAGGGACACGGCGGAGCCACGACGGTGAGCGACAGGTGAGGTAATTTCAATTCCTCTGTTTTTCCGTTTTGTTTCAATTTGAAAGTCGTGAAGTTAGGGTATGAGTCGAGGTGTTTGGTGAGTTCTAGTGGACTCAGTAAGGTCTTAGGGAGCTCTAGGGTTCGAAGCCGTGACGGGGGATTGTACGGGTGGCCTGGAGCAAGAACATGGGTGTTCGGGTGGTCTTTGTTTTGAGTTGGGACGGTGAGATGTAAGCCGTGATGTCGTGTTTGGTTGAGGGGAATGGATTTCTAGGATCAGGACGAAGCTATTGGTGGAAAGAGGGACTGAATTGGTTGCAGGTTGACGGAGAACCGGTCACGCCGATTCAGACCAGCTGACCATCGAAGACGACGATGAACAGTGACTGTGTGCAGGCGCATGAGGCCCACGCGCAGCCACTTTGGGCTGCGCGTGGGGGCGCGTGGGGTGTTTTTTGGGGGAACTTCCAACTAGGTTTTTGGTCTAGACTTTGTAACGAGTCTTTTGGGATAGGTTTCGGGACGATCGGACATTGTTTCGGGTTAGTTCTACGAGGTTGATGGTTTAGGGTCCCGGTTAGTTACGTTCGAAGTTCGGGAAAATTGGGGAAAAATGGGAGGAACTTAGTGGACGTGTTAGTGACTCTTTTTGGTGACTTGTGACAGGATCAGGACTCCCCGAGGAGGTCGAGGAACGTACAGGACGTTCGAGACGTAAGTGACGTGCCCGGTAATTGTGAGTGGGCTTCTTCCTTAAACTGAGCATGCATAATTTCTTTTAATTACTTGTTTTATGATTTTGATTATGATTTCATGATTATTGAATGCTTTATACATGTTTTATGAAATGACACGGTTTTCGAGAAAGTACGTATTTCAGTACGTTTTGCGAGAAATGTTGTGAGTATGATTTTGATGCCATGGTTATGGGATTTCAAATGAAAAATGGGTTTCAATGATTCTAAATGGATTTGAGTAAAGGTTTTCGGTTTTAGAATCGGATTTCGGAAAGCGGAATTTGGTTTTAAAGTTGAAAAGTGGAATCCCGGATTTGGGTTCGGAATGACGGTTCTGGACGCCGGAAGGCCTTCAGACCAGTGGTTTCGGATTCGGGTTTGGATATGGATTTAGAAACGATTTTCAAACGGTTTTGGATTGGATTTGCTGGATCTGATTATTGGGTTTAAAGACCCGGATTATGTTTGACGGGGGACGGGCCCGGATTGGGTTTAAAGACCCGGATTGAGTTTAAAGACTCGGATATATTGATATTTCCCCCGTAGGCCTGTTGAGTTTAAAGACTCGGGAGTTTAAAGACTCGGATTATATTGAAGCCTGGATTGAGTTTAAAGACTCGGGAGTTTAAAGACTCGGATAGATCCAGCAGGTTTGTTCGGATGATTATATTGGTATTTTATGTTTTACTGTTAATGTTTTATAACGTTTATCATACTATGTTTATGTTGTTGCGGTTTCCGTGATGAAAATAATGTGATTTATAAGTGTTTTCAGAAATTGGGTTATGCATGCATGTTTTCAAAACGGAGGGCTAAACCCTGGTTTGTTTATAAAATGGTTTTTGGAACTTTTATTCTTTTTGGTCCACTCACACTTTCTGGTTTTTAATTGCCCTCCAGGTCGTGGAGCTAGCGCGGAGGTTGACGTTGAGGCAGCGTCAGAGGCATAGAGTACTCGAGCGTTTTCCCGGAATGGTTTTAGTGTTTTGTTGTGCGTGTTTTTGCTTTACTTTGTTTGGTACTATGCTCTGTATAACGGTTGACTAGTTGGATGTTTTAATTTCTCCTTCGTCTGACAATGTAATTGGTGGTTTCCGTGAGGTCGTTTCGGTCTTTCATTTTGGGTTGTCCGACGGGAGCAGGGTTCACCTCGGTTATTGGGGTGATAATCGGGTGGGTCCTGTCAATGGATTTGCCGGATTCCTGCAAAACCGATGACTTAGTCATCAAATTGGAAAACAGTCTGGACCTATCTAATCTGGAAAGCGGGCCTCGTCTCATTGGTGCTGTGATTGCAGACAAGGTGCCTAATCATGGAGCAATAAAGAACACTCTGAAGAAAGCGTGGGGGAAATTTGGTGAGTCAAACATAATTTTTATTAAGGACAACATTTTTTTCAATCACCGTTCAAGATGAGAGTATGGCTCACCGCATCATCGATGAAGGCCCCTGGTCGGTGATGGGTTGCTGCTTCTCCCCAATTACCTGGCCTGAAAACCTTGCTATTGAGGAGATCCTACTACATTTAGCGACTTTCTGGGTTCAGGTGCATGGAATCCCTCTGAATTTACTCACTGAAGGAAATGTGAAGGAGATTGGGGAGACATTGGGCATTGTAATCGCCATGGATCCATCTGGTTGTGGCCGTGCTCGTGGTTTCCTGTGTGTACGAGTAAAGCTTGATTCCACTGAGCCCTTTTCGATTGGTTTCAGGCTTCCACTAACACGACTCATCCCAATCCCCCCCGGGATTACTGTGGAATGTGCCATACTCTCGTTTGACATGAAGTGCCAGACAAGGGATAACTTGATGCCACTGCCCAAACGGGGCTTCCAGAGTGCGCAAGGATCGATGGAGGAGGCGTGCGATGTCCCAGTCTCTGCTGCAGTCGCATCCGTGATCAACCTGAAGGGCATTAAAACTAATAAAAGCTATGAGTGGACGAAAATGAACAAGTTCATAAACACATTCATAAAGAAATTTATGCCCTTCATTAAAACGTACGCATGCATCGAAAAAAAGTAACCAAAACATTTGTTCAACCAAGCCATTAGGGCCTTAGCCCAAAACCGTAACTCAACAAAAGTGCGGGAACTCAGCTCAAAACTGTAGGATACCAAATCCGTAAATACAAAACCAAGTGGGCCACCGCCCAAATCCATAAACATAAATCCAACCGAAAAACCATTTCATAGATCCAATAATTCATATTTACCACATTACCATCTCCGGCATCCCAGATGCCTAGCGTCCCAGACGTCATATCTCACGGTATAATAAGTAACGCGTGCTGCCTGGGGTCTCTTCGGGTCAATATCTCTGACATCTCAGAATTCTGACGTCCCGACGTCTAATCATAGCAATTCTGCTCCTGAGTCACTATACGGTCCGGTAGCTCCGTACAATAACCCCTCGCAGGCAATGCACCGTGACTTCCCCGGTATCCCAGGCACCTGGAGGAGACCAACACATATCCTCGTATCAAGATGGTATATGGAGAACAGTTTTATCAAATAATTTCACAACATTCAATGGGCCCTGCCCGAAATCTCCATAAAACATCACATTCCATTTAGGGTCGCCGACCCGAAATCACGTTTATGAAACATAGGATCCCAGACCCAAAATCACATTTATAAAACATAGGGTTTCAGACCCGAAATCACATTTATAACCCAACTGGGCCTCATGCCCGATTTTGTAAACCACTGGGCCCACGACCCAAATTCATAAATCAACTGGGCCCCTGGCCCGATTTCATAAATCAACTGGGGCCCTAGCCCGATAATATAACTTAAATGGGTCTCAGCCCGATTTCGTAAACAACTGGGCCTCTGGCCCGATTTCATAAAGCAACTGGGCCCGACCCGATTACGTAACTCAAATGGACTCCAAGTCCAAGGTTTTTCAAAACAATTGGGCTTCAAGCCTGAGTTCATCTTTCTAATTTCAAAACCATTTCATCACAGTATTCATGAAACCACAAGCACGTAAAATCATAATAAAATCGTCAGCCTCGATATACGTGCAATACGAAAAACATCTCGAAATACGTGCAATATACCCGAAATCAATAATCACAATCATCATTATGGAAATCACGTATATGAAACATATAACACATTTAGGCATGCATAGTATTTATAAAACCAAAGTCCACTCACAGACCGTCCAACGGTGCGCCTCGATACGCGTGCCATAGGCCTTCCCCGGCCACACCACTATCACCGGGACTTCCAAACCTGTCCAAATCGCATTAGAGGGTCACTAACCTCTTCATTAACCTCCTATTAAAGTCCCGTAATTTTTCCTAATTTTTAACTATTTTTAAATTCGATTCAAAACCTTCGGACGTCCCGAACATTATCGAAATGGTGTCTGATCGACACGAAACCAATCCCAAAATGTTTGTTACATCGAATAGATTAAAAGTCATGTTGGAAGTTTCCCTAAAATACCCTTCACGCGCCCCCACGCGCCGTTTGAACCCCTTGCGCGTGAAACCCAAGCGCCGGGTACTGTTCATCGTCTTCCTCAGAACAACCCGGTCTGAACCGGTTCTGCAAATCCGGTCCAACCCTGAACCGACGTTCACGGTTTCTGTCCAATCCAACCGGTTTTCGATCCCATTTAATCCCATTAAGTTTTTCCCTTCATTTCTAATTGATTCCAACAATCAAAACTTGAAATTAAAAGCTTAACCTTACCTCCCATTTCGAAGAACTGGACCCTGTTTTTCCCTCTCGGTTTTCCTATGTCTCAGGCCACCGTTGGCCATGGTTTTCGGCCCATTCGATCCCTGGAAACTCAAGGAGCAAAGTTCAATCATCAAAGACGATCAACACTCCCTAAAACCAAACATACCATTTTTGAATTGAAATGAACATTTCACGACATCTTACCCCTCTGTCCTCGTCGTGTGTCACCGTGGCCCTTACTGGTCTTCCCTAACCTCCCTGGTCAGCTTCGATGAACACTGATCACCAAGGAATCACGTTTAAAGGGGCTGGTTTCTCACTCGTCTCCCCCCGTCCTCTGTTTTTCACATATGCCTCACGGTTTCAGTCACCGTCAGCCACCGTCCACGGTGGTCACACCACCACACTCAACTCAAACTCTCCTCAGCTCTCCCTTGTGTTTGCTCACAGTTCAAAGATCAGAGAAGAAGAATGTTTGATTGATGACGAATGAGAATAATGAAGGATGATGATTAAAACGAATTAAGGGAGACATGTTCCACAAATTAGGGCCTCAAGCAAGGATGAGTGACACTTTTCACTTATCCAAGTGTCCACCAACACTGATCACTATTCAATAGTTTAATAATATTTTAATCGAAATCTCGGTTCGTTCGGTTAGTCGATTTCGCTCTTGTGACCACAACTTCGTAGTCGAACCTCCGATTTCGGTGTGCCGCCTGTCTATGGATTCGTATCAACTCGATCTACGTAACGGTCCTTGGCCCTCGGCCATTGGACCTCCCGGGTCAAAAGTCAATATTTGGCCCCTTTTCAACCAAATTACCAAAATACCCCTCGACTTCCAAACGTCATAACTTCTTCCTTGAACGTCGGAATCGAACGTGCCACCTGTCTATGAACTTGTGACATCTTGAATTACGTCACGGTCTTTGGTCAAAGTCCGTTTGACCGCCCGATCAAAAAGTTAACATTTTACCCATTCCATGGGCAAAACGGTCATTTTGCACATTTCGTCCGATCTCACTCAACTAATCCCAGATTAGTTATTCTAAACCATAATTAATTAATAATTCATCCCGATACTCGGTACGGGTCATTACAACCATGACTGGAGGGCCCTGCAACCTGGGTCGAGTTTCGGCTGAAGCGTCTTTCGAATTTTTGTTTCAATTGTGGGCGGCTCGGACATTCGCTGAAGTTCTGCAACTTCCATTTCGCCTCCTCTGTAAACCCAGATGTCGCAGCCTATGGTAAGTGGATGTGTGCTCAGCTAATTCGCGATCTTTACCCCCAGGAAAGTTTGACTGCACCCTGCGGCTTTCGCCGCCAACCAGGCACGGCCTGCGTCCCCAGCTCTGGCAGGGCGGTTCTCTGTAACTCCCAAGCTATTGCGCGTGGCAATTGTGAAAAGGGGCGCGTCGAGGAGGGTCTGGAGATGGGCATAACTCTCAAAACTTGGGATGACAGAAATTTCGACGGGGCCACCCTTGAGCGGTGCTTATCAGTCATTAACCCTAGCTCTGCACCCTTTGTCTGCTCAGATCAACTTTCACGCTAGAGTACCCTACTAGGAGCCACCTCCCCTTACAAGGACTCTCAGCATCCCTTTTCTGATCGCTTTTCTAGCGCTGAGCGGCAGGACGAGATTGCTTTTCATCAGGGAAATGACGTCCTTTTAGAGCAGACGCCCTCCTTCTGGACTAGGCCAGTGGGGTGGATTGGGCCCAAGATTTTTGTGGATCCCCTTGAATGGGCCAAGAATCAAGTAATGTGTTACCCACACTCTCTAGACCCGTTTTTTACTCCCATTTCGCTGGCCCATTCACCCGTACCCAACCACCTCTGATGACTTGCCCACTAACTGCAATTTGGATACCCGCACACCCCACTTCCTTCGAGGCCCTCAACCTGAACTAAATCCAACCATTTTTAAACATTCACCCCATCCCGCCAATTTGGTCATCATGGATCAAACTCCCCCACCTGTCCCCAGCCCATTGCAATTCACACAATCTCAATTGGCCGTTCACACCCTCACTTCTTCTATGGGACTGAAGAGGGACTGTGAGCCTAAATGGGAAGGAAATCCCTTTGTAGGGAAAAAATTTAAGCTTTGTTCCCTAAGTTCGATTGAGTCTGTCCAAATCAAAATCCATGTGGGAAAGAAAACAAAATCTAAACACAAGAGGGGGCGTAGTGGTTCAGGAAAGGCTGAAGTTTTAGACTGGGCTGGATTTAATGCTGGTGCTCGGGTGGATGTTCCAGTTTTTTCAGATTCTCTTGAAAAATACTAGGGGATAAGGACCCTCATGGCTGCCAACCAGGTTTGGTGGTCGAGAAGAAATGAAGTTCCTGAGCTGGAACTGTCAGGGCCTTGGTAAGGACTTGACAAGAAAAAACCTTCGGAGGTTAATCCGAAATTATGATCCTTCTGTTATTTTTCTTATGGAAACAAAGATGAAGTTTAGTAGGTTTCAAAGCTGTTTTAAAGATCTGAATTTTGTTGGACATGACTTTGTTGAGCCTATTGGTAGTGCTAGTGGTTTATGTTTACTTTGAAATGAAACTGTTGATCTTTCTATTTATTCCTCATCTAAATTTCTGATTGATACTTTGGTTACGGATAATAGCATTGGAAAGAATTCTCATATGTCTTGGATTTATGGTTCCCCCTACCGGGAGGAGAAAGCTGCAATGTGGCAAAATTTGGGCACTATGGTCTATGCCTCTGATATTCCTTGGCTATGTGCTAGGGATTTCAATGCTTATTTGTGGGCACAAGAAAAATGCGGGGGTCGTCCGGATTCTATTTACAGAAAACGCTATTTACAGGACTTTATGAATTTGCACAGCCTTATTGATTTGGGTTTTCAGGGGCAAGCTTTTACCTGGAAGGGCAACTGAGGTAATGGTTTTTTGGTCTAGGAAAGACTGGATCGTGGACTTGTCAATGAACAATAGAAAATTGCTTGGCCATGCTCAATTGCCACTAATCTTCCAATACTGGGTTATGATCACTGCCCCATTCTTATTGATCAACACCCGAGGGGCGGCGAACTGAACGCTTATTCCATTTCGAGTCCTTTTGGATTGATGACCCGGAGTGTGGGGAAGTCATCGACCTTGTTTGGAAATTTCTAGCCCCTCGTACTGGTTGCTTCTGGGATAGTAAGCTGGATTACTGTCGTCGCAAGCTCACATCTTGGAGTCGCGAGAAATACCCAAATAACAGGAAATTGATTGATAAAATGATAAACAAATTGGGCTATCTCAAATGAAATTGGGAGGACAATGCGGCTGCTATTGACACTTTGAAGGGGGAAATTACCTCTGTCTGGTCCTTAGAGGATAAATATTGGATGCAACGCTCCCGTATCAAGTGGTTATGTTTTGGTGACCGCAACTCGGTTTTTTTCCACCAATCAACCATTCACTAGTGCCGTCAGAATCGGCTTTTGAGAATCCGTACTGTGGGGGACGCTTGGGCGACTTCCGATGACTCGGTCAGGTTTGCTGTGGATAATTGTTTCATGGATATTTTCACTTATAATGGGGACTGCGATTGGGGTGATATTCTGAACTTCATCACCCCCTCTATTGGTGTTCAACACAATCTGGATCTCAACCGCCCTGTCTCTTTGGAGGAAATTCATAATGCTACCTTTCAAATTGGGGCTTTGAAGGCTCCTGGCCCCAACGGCTTCTGTGGTATTTTCTATCAAACTTATTGGAACTCTATTCATAATGACTTGTTGGTTATTGGCAATAAGGTTTTTACAGGTGAAATTTCTCTGGATTCTTTAAACTCTTCCCATATTGCTCTCATCCCAAAAGTCCTAAATCTGGAAGGTGTTACCCAATTCCATCCTATTGCACTCTGCAATTATTCCTACAAGATCATTGCAAAAGTTATCGCTAATCGTGTAACGACCCGTCCCGAATTTCGGGATTAGATTAGTGACTAATCAAGGATTAGTGAGATTTATCGGTGATTAGTGGGGTACTTTCGGTCGGACGGTGCGAAATGACGATTTTGCCCCTAGAATGGGTAAAATTTTGACTTTTGTTCAGGAGGTCAAATGGACTTTTACTGGTGATTTTGACGTAGTTCGGGACGTCACGAATCCATAGACAGGTGGCACGTCCGATTCCGAGATTCGAGGAAGAAGTTATGACGTTCAGAAGTTCTTGGGTATTTTGGTAATTTGGCTAACTGGGGTAAATAGTTGACTTTTGACCTGGAAGGTCCGAGGGCTAAAGACTGTTACGTAGATCGAGGCGATACGAATCTGTAGATAGGCGGCACGTCGAATTTGGACGTTCGACGGAGAAGTTATGATTCACGGAAGTTTGGACGTACTATTACACGAATTACGAAACGGATGCCTTTTTGGAATTATGTGGGCCAGATATTTTAGGAGGGACTAAGGATGAGTGACAAGTGTCACTCATCCATTGCTCATTATGATTGCATACATGCATTTCCCCTTGCTTGTTCGTGCAAAACCAAACCCGATCTCACATTTTGAACCAAACCCATATCCCTTCCCTTTGGATTCTGTGAGAGGCCAGGAGAGGAGGGAGAATGAATTTGTGATGGCTGGTGATGACAAGGGCCGCCGTGGACGGCGGCGATGGCCCAGGAAAATAGGTAACCCGATGGCTCGTTTTTCCATTTCAAATTTACAATTTCAAGTTTTGGTCATTAGGGATGGTTTCTAGTGTTTAGGGGATGGTTATTGAGTTGTTAGGAAGGTTTAGAGGGTGGTTTGGATGGTGGGAAGTGGCTGAGCCACCCTGGGTTCGAATTGGAAAAATGGACCTTGAAATGGAGCTTTGAGTGGGTCGGGTTTTAAGGATTTTTGTTAGTTTTCTTCACATAGTTAGGTTGCTAGAATGAGGATAGGAAGATTAGGTGTAACGACCTGTCCCGGGAACCAGGATTAGTGAAGTGATTAGTAACAGATTAGTGAGCTTAATCGGTGGATTAGTGAGTCTAATTGGTGTTTAGTTGGTTACTTTTGGCCATGGGCGTAGAAGGACGATTTTGCCCCTAGTTTGGGCAAAAAGTTGACTTTGAGTTCGGGCGGTCAATTAGACATTGACCGATGACCGTGACGTAGTTCGGGACACCACGAGTCCGTAGACAGGTGGCACGTCCGATTCCGACATCCGAGGAGAAAGTTATGATGTTCGGAAGGTTGAGGGCACTTTTTTTAAATTTGGTTAAACTAGGGGAAAAATTTGACTTTTCGTACAAGAGAGTTTTTACACGTAGACTGAGGACCATTAGGTAGATCTCGTTGTCCTGAGTTCAACGACAGGAGGCATGCTGTCATCAGACGTCGGATGAATAAGTTGTGGGTCTAGAACGACGAAGGGCAAAATGGTAATTTGACTCACAGGGTCGTTTTGGTCTTTTTGATGCCTTGGAATTTGTGCAAAGGAGATGAGGACAAGTGTGCAGTGTGTGATTGGATCTTTTGAGTTGGGCCATAGGATTTGGACACGTGGGGGTGCTCTAGTGGTTTCTAGTGTTTTGCAGGGTGGGAGTTTAAAATTGGCTGTGTTACTTGAGTCGTGCACGGTGAGAAACGAAAAACAGAGAGCAGGGGTGACTGTGGCCGTGTAATTTGATCAGTTAAAGGGCCTCAATCGCCCGTGGGTTGTGAAGCAAAGTGGGAGAGGAATGTGAGGGGATCATGGTGGTAACCATGACGGCCCACGACGGTGTGCGACGGTGAAGGAACCATGAAAAACCCGTGTGGCCTTGTTGGAAAATTGAAATTGACAGTCGTGTTTCGATGGGTTTGGCTTGGTAAATTTGATGGGAGAAGGTTTCTGGAGGGTCAGAGGTTCGAATGGACTTGGTTTCGTGACTTATAAAGGAAGGTAAGGACAAAACCCGTTGAGGTTTAACTTGGACTTTGATTATGATAACTTGCGTTACATAGCTTATTATTTGTGTTGGTTCATTGGAAACGGTTTCTAGGAACTCCAGGAAGGAGTTAGGATTAAAACTGGAAAGGATGGATGGCTGGAACCATGGAATTGTAAGGCGGGACCGTGACCGGTTCGAAGAAAAAAATGAAAGGTATGATTTCTAGCTTGGTTTTTGTAGTTTGAATTCATGGATCTTTGAGGAACGTTGAAATAGGATTGTAGAATAAATTAGGGAGGAAAATGGACAAAATTGGACAAGTTACACCCGTGAACCGGCCACGCCGGTTCGGTCTGAACCGTGAACCGGTTGGACCGGGTTCACCCAAGGTAGAAGATGAACTGTGCTTGGCACGTGTGGGCGTGTGACACACAATTCGAGGAAGGTTCCAACAAGACTTTTAAAGTATTCGATGTAACAAATATTTTGGCGCTAGTTTCGAGTCAATCGGACATCATCTCGATATGTTTCGGGCTATCCGAAGGTTTTAAGGCTCGGTTAAAAATAGTTAAAAATACGGGAAAATCATGGGACTTGAGTATGACTTTTGTGAAGTAGTTAGTGACCTCGTTATGGGTTTTGGACAGGTTCGGGAAAGCCGAGGATAGCGAACTGGCCGGGAACAGCGTAACTATGCACGTATCGAGGCGACGTCGAAATGGTCTGTGAGTGGACTTTGCTTTCCAACTCTTGATGCATGCATATATGTTTTTATATGTTTTCTATACTTGATTCTATGATGTTCTATGATGTGACTTATGATTGTGATGGTTTGTGGTTTTTGCACATTTGTTTTGAGGAACTGACGGTATTTCACGTTTTACGAGATTTTGATGGATATTGTGATTTGAATCTGGTTTTAATGATTGGATTTCGGGATTTGAAATATAAATTGATTTCAAAGAAAGTAAAAGGATTTCGGAAAAGTGTTTTCGGGCTTGAAGCCCAGTTCAAAAGTGGTTTTGAGAAACGCGATTTCGGGTTTTGGAATCTAAATTCCGGATGACGATTCGGGATTCGATTCGAGACTTGAAATGGATTCCGGGTTTGGGTTCGGAATGATTTGTAACGACCCGTACAGGAATTCGGGATTAGATTAGTAACTAATCATGATTAACGGGGTTAATCGGTGATTAGTTGGGTGAAATCGGACGAACGGTGCAAAATGACCGTTTTGCCCCTGATCGTGGGTAAAATGTTGACTTTTAATTCGGACAGTCAAATGGACTTTAACCGATGACCGTGACGTAGTTTGGGACGTCACGAGTTCATAGACAGGTGGCACGTTCGATTCCGACGTTCGAGGTGAAAGTTATGACGTTTGGAAGTTCAAGGTCATTTTTGTAGTTTGGACGAAATAAGGGAAAATGTTGACTTTTTTATCGGGAGGTCCGATGGCCATGGGCCAAGGACCGTTAGGAAGGTCTCGATGCCCCGAGTACAACGACAGGCGGCACGCCGGAAACGGACATCGGGTAATCAAGTTACTGGTCACGGATGGTGAGGGGCATTTTGGTAATTTTGAGTAGAAGGGCAAAATGGTAATTTGCCAAGCCCAGTTTGAACATCCGTGGGTTAGTGCGATGTAATTGTTTAAATTGGACCTCTGATCAAGGAATTTTTTAGGAATTCTCTGAAACAAAGAATTGTTTAAGAAAATTGAGGATAATGGGAGCATGGAGGCACGTCTTGGACAGAGAAGCGGGGTACGAGCAGGTTTTAAAAAAATGGTTTTGGGTCTGTTTTGCGGGAAACAGAGACTCGGTAAGTCTGAGTGAGTTTCCCGCGGGTGTTGGGTCGCAATGCAGCTAACTGAGAGTGTTGGGAGTGAGAGGGATTCATTAGTGTGACTGAGGGCTGAGGGAAATTGTCTGTGCTGGTGAATTGCAGAGCACGGGCCTTCGTTTTACAGAACAGAGCACTGGGCGTGTGGGAGGAATTAATTTGTTCAACCCATTTCCTGGGACAATTAAAGGGAGACACATAATTAGAGAGAACCAGAGTGATGGGTAGAGAGGAGAAACGGGCGGACTGGGTGAGAAAATGCTCTGGAAACCTGAAGTCCTTGTTCAAACAAATTCAAAATTTCAACTCGAATTGTAGGCCAGCCCAAACCGGATTGAGGCTCGAAGGAGTCTTCTGGAACCTTATGTAGTCGATCCAAATCGATAATTGTGAGCTTCGGAGCTCCTGAGGCCATGAACGGACGTCGCGGGTGGCCGAAAAATTGAACTTTGTGTTTGTGCATTTGGAGGTAAGTATTTGTGAAATTGGATCTCACATCATCCTTACCTTGAGTCTACAATGCCGTACGACTAATTAATTGAAGAATTCCTTGGTTGTTAATCAAACTCAGACGAGGAACTCGATTTTGGAACTTGGGTTGAGTCGAGATAGTTTGAGGTTGCGACGATTGCTTTGGATGTTACAGATCCCTAATTGGACGGGTTGCGAAGCTACTGGTTGATCAAATCGTGCAAATACTGTCGAATTGATGGGCTGCTAATCGGGTCCTCACGTGGGTGGAACGGCCCCGTATGTCAGAGAGTCGGGTGAAGATGGTGACCGTTGGGGTTACTGTAGCTGGCGCGTGGGTGTCACGCGCAGCCACACACGGCGGTGCGTGACGACGCGTGGGACGGTTTTTCAAGGTGAGTTCAAAACGACTTTTGTCCTGTACAATGTAACGAACATTTTAACGTTGGTTTCAAATTTATCGGACACCATTTCGATGTTGTTTCGAGGGTCCGAAGGTTTAGGCCAAGTTTATAAATACCGATTAATTCCCGAAAAATTATGGGAAATTAGTATGTTATTATTTGGGACCTGAGTGACCCTGGAATGTGTTTTCGGACAGGATTCGAGTTTCTGGAAAAAGCCGGAAATTACGGAAAAGCTTGCGGCGCGAAACCGAACACTATGGACGGTGTGTGAGTGGACGTTGCTTTCAAAATTTAATGCATGCATAAATATTTCTATGGTTTCCATGATTATGATTATGAATGGTGGTTGATTTCGATTTCCGTAATTTTACGTATTTTGATATGCACACGAAATTTCACGTATTTCGAGATATGATTTCCCGTATGTTTTGGATGATGATTTAACGTATGATTTCATATGCTTTGTGCGTATTATGTTTTTAAAATGTCGGATTTCGATTGCGAGTATGGTTTACAATTTTGACACGTATTTCGAGAATGTTACGCTTTGGCACGTTTTACGAGATTTCGAGTATGTTGTGATTTGATCGTGATTTTGGTAATTTAATTGTGGTTTTGATGTCTTGATAATGAGATTTGAGAAATGAAGTGATTTCAATGAATTAAAAATGGATTTTGAAAAAGATGGTTTCGGGCGTGATGCTCAGGGCATAAAAGTAACTTTGATTAACGAGATAACGATTTTCGGAAATTGAAAGTGGATTTCTTGGTTTGGGTTCGGGGTGATGCTTCCAGATGCCGGCTTCCGGAATCATTATTGCGAATTCGAATTCGGGAATGAAAAAGGAGTTAATAAAGTGATTTGGTATGATTGTACATGCCCCGTGTGTAATGGTGATTTGAATATGTTTTGTGAAGTATGATTGGGAATTCGAATGTGGAAATTCGGACCATTAGTCCTGTTGTGAAAAATGTGATTTCGGGATGGATCCCACGTTGTTGTGTTTGAAAAATGTTTTGGGTTTAAAGACCCGTTGAAAACTGTTTTGGGTTTAAAGACCTGGTGCTATTGCTGGAACACGTTTTGAGTTTAAAGACTCGGTTAATTGATGACGGGGGAAGGCCCTTTGAGTTTAAAGACTCGTGAGTTTAAAGACTCGGTTACTGTGATACCCCTGAGGCCTATTGATTATGTTCCGAGTTTAAAGACTCGTTGATATCCCGGGAAAGCCTGTTTATGCGTATGGTTTTGAGTTTAAAGACTCGGGCGCACTTGATATCCAGCAAAATGATTGACTTGTGATTTATTGATTATTTCTGATGTTCCGGTTGAGTTGGGCAGTGGCCCGGTATATGGTTGATGGTTTTGGATCATGTTGTGCATTTGGTTTTGATTCGTGGTTTTGGGCTGAGGCCCGGTGTTTATGATTGCGGGTTAAGACCCGATGGTTGAGAAAGGAAAAATGATTTTGAGGTTCATACGAGTTTTTCCTTATGTTGAAATTTGATACACAGTTTTTCTTATGTGGAAAATGTTAACCGATTGCGAAATGATTTTTTTGTATGCATGCATTGGTTTTACGCGGAGGGTAAAAACGTCTTTTTGTAACTGTTTTTACAAATTGATTTATTTTTGTCCACTCACACCTTTTGGTTTTTATTGACCCTCCAGGTTGTGGCGCGTTGATCGAGGCTGATTGTGAGGCGGAGGCATGAGTAAGCACATGTGGTTATCCCTGGTCTGGCACGTACTGAGGGTAATTTGGGGATTTCAGTCGTCTTGCCAGGCAGGAGCAGGACCAGGCACGGTTAATAATGCCCTTTCTGGGGGCGGTCCTGTCATGATTATTCCGGATGCTAGCTTACGGAATGATGGTTGCGGACTCGGATCTGGAAAGGAAATGGATATGAGTTCTGGATTTGGATTCGGAATGACGGTTCTGGATGCCGGAAGGGGATCGGACCAGTGGTTTCGGATTCGAGTTTGGATATGGATTTAGAAATGGTTTTCAAATGGTTTGAATTGGATTTGCTGAATCTGGTTATTGGGTTTAAAGACCCGGATATTGTGATTGACGGGGGACGGGCCCGGATTGGGTTTAAAAAGACCCGGATTGAGTTTAAAGTCTCGGAGTTTAAAGACTCGGATATATTGATATTTTCCCCCGTAGGCCTGTTGAGTTTAAAGACTCGGGAGTTTAAAGACTCGGATTATATTGAGGCCTGGATTGAGTTTAAAGACTCGGATAGATCCAGCAGGTTCGGTGAATGGAAATATGATGTGGTTTTCAGTAATGGTTTTCCGATTTTTTGGGCTATGACCGGATGAAATGGTTTTTAAATGGTTTTGGGCTAAGGCCCTGGATTTTTGGAAAAAAAGGAACATGTGTTCGGTTTTCTTATATGGTTGGTTTAACCGGAACAGTGCATGGTTTTATGACATGAAATTAATATGCATGCATTGGTTTTCAAATGGAGGGTATAAATGTCATTGTTTTATGAACTGTTTTTGAACTTAAACTTTATTTTTTGTCCACTCACAGTCTTTTCGTGTTTTCGATACCCTACAGGTTGTTGCGGCGCGGGCTGTTGGTCGAGAGAGAGACGGAGACATCACGTACGATCCACAGTAGACTCCGCGCACTCTGGGAAGTTAGGAAGTTTTTAGAAGGTCGGATCGAAAATCCCTTATCCGACTTACGTGTCACATGACAGTTGGACATCAGTTTGGCCTTTGTGTCATGCGTAAGTCAGACGGGAGTAGGGTTTAGTCCCTAATCCTGGGGGATTAGGGGTGGACCCTGACATTAGGATTGAAATGGGATTGAATCGGACTGAAATAAGGGGGGAAAATATTGAACCGGTTACGCCGGTCCGGTCTGATTCGAACCAGGTGGACTGGCCAGTCCACGCGAGGAAGGATAAACATAGTCCCCGACGCATGGCTCCCACGCACAGGGGCTTTGACCGGCACGTGTGGGCGCGTGGCCCACTTTCTGGGGAAACTTCCAACACACAAAATCATCCTTTCGATGTAACGAACATTTTGGGACTAGTTTCGTGTCAGTCGGACATCATTTCGATAGGTTTCGAGGTGTCCGAAGGTTTAGGATTGACTTTAAAAATAGTTAAAAATTTCAGAAAATTACAGGGCTTTAGTGAGGGGTTATTTAAGTAGTTATTAACCCTCTATTACGATTTGGACAGGTTTGGAGGTTCTGGTGATGATGTTTGGCCCTGGAGAGCCGTATGGCACATGAATTGAGGCGGTAGCTTAGGACGGTCTGTGAGTGGACCTTGATTTCTAAAGTGTGATGCATGCATAAATGTTCTATATGGTTTATAAATATGATTCTATGATGTTTGTTTGGGTATTGATGAATTACATGCTTTCACGCATTTCGAGGCTATTTACGTGCTTGCACGTAAATCGAGGTTTCAGTTTTACACTAATTTTTCGTACTTATGGTTTTGGAAATATTTTAATGAAATGGTTTTGGATTTGAAAAGGTAAACTCAGGTTCGAGACTCATTTGTTTTGGAAACCCTCGGACTCGAAGTCCTTTTAGTTACGTTCTCAAGCTAGAGGCCTAATTGGTTCTTGAATTGATTTCGGATTTGGAAATATGGACCGAGCACGAGACCCCTTTGATTTACAAACTCTCGGATCTAAAGTCCATTTGATTTAACGAGGCATCGGGTCAGAGGCCCAGTTGGTTTACGAATCAGGCTCGGAGCCCAGTTGACTGATCGTTAGTTTGGACTAATACTATGATTTGGATTGATCGTTAGTTTCCAGGAACATCAGATGGTTTTCTTTTCCCCTCATCTCCTGCCTTGATTTGCCCTTCACAACCTGTTTCTGATGTCATTGATCCTGTTTCCCACTCTTGGAACCTCGAGATCATCGAGCCTCTGATTTCTACTTCCGATTGTACGTCCATTATTTCTATCCCTTTGGGAAGCCCTGAAGACGATGACTGACTCATCTGGCCCCACTGCAAACCAGGTAACTACAGTGTTAAGTCTTGTTATTTTTGGCTTAGAGAAAACCCTTCTCCATAGTGTTCCCCTGCGCTATCTAGGGCTTCAAGTTCAAATATTTTTCCCTATGCTCTATGACAGGACCCGCCCCGATCCCCCTGGGACCACCCTGGGACGTGCCCTGCTCCCGTCTGACACCCGACATTAAAATATCATAATTACCCTTATTGAAAGTAAAATGCATAAAGAAAATCCAAAGTTAAGTCATACATAGCACGCCACACAAATATTCGAATACAAATAGTGTCTGACAAGGGATAGTTGCCGAATACAGTTTATTGAGCATGACTCTAGACACACTACGTGCCAACCTACCCAGCAGTAGGGTTCAGGTGCGCAACGTAAACCTATGCCTCTTCCTCGGGATCCTCCTCCTCTTCCTCCTCAATAGCACCACCTGGAGGGGTAGTAAAACAACAAGGGTGAGTGGGCCGAAACTCAAGGTTTACAAAATAGTTTACCATCTCGAAAACATATAGATTTTCCCCTCCGTTTTCCGAAAAGACATGCATTAGTATCATAAACCACAAAATCATATAAACATAAGCAGAATAATATCAACATAATATAATCTCAGTCACTGCACTATACAACCCATCCCTGACATCCCAGATGCCCGACGTCCCAGACGCCCAATAAGGTCACAGTCCCAAGGCTACGCGTGCCACCCGGGGTCTCAATCCCGAGTCCAAATCCCGAACCCAGTCCGAGCATGGCATACTAGATGCCTGACGTCCCAGACGTCCAACAGTAGCAATCCTGCTCCTGAGTCACTCTACGGTCCGGTCCCTCCGTAGAATGACTCCTCACAGGCAATGCACCGTGACCACTCCGGGGTACCTACATCCGGAGGAGACAGTATCCTAGGGTAGATCTATACAGTGCAGTACCACAGATAATTATCGAGATCCATTATACATATACATGACTCAAAACCATTCATAAACAACCAGACGGGTTTTATGCCCAAACATCGTAATACGTGCCATAAATCATACTCAAGATAAACAGATACTTTTACTTGAATCACATATAGATATAATAGAAAGTAAAACAGTTATGCATGCCGAGGTTTAGTGAAATCAAAGGCCCACTCACAATACAATCCTGCTGCAATCCCGAGCGTAAAGCCCCGTCCAAGGGTTAAAGTACAATTCCTGTCATGTCCAAAGCATACGTAAAGGTCACTTTAAGTCCCTATCAAACAACTAAGAAACCCTAGACTGAAATCGGCCCAGGAAAGCCGTCCGAACACGCTTCCCAAGGCTTCAAACCTTAATTTGACCAACATAACGATCTCCGATCGACACGAAACCACCGCCATTGGATTCGTATCGTCGAAACCTTGAAAATGGCACTGGTCCCACACAAAATACTGTTCACACGCGGCCTCACGCGCCTGGTCAAACTCTGGTCAACGGTGCTACAGTGATGCTGACATCAGCATGACATCACTGCTGACGTCAGCAAGACGTCATCACTGACAGTGTCAGAGGACACGTGTCAGCAGCCCATTGGTCCCTGGTCTGACAGTTTTCTGACATGATGACGTCAGCATGACGTCACTACTGACGTAAGCATGATGACGTCATCAGCTACAGTACCGAGTCTGAGAACCGGGTCACCGCAGACCCACGGTTCGACCCGATCAGTACTCATCAACCCGACCACCATTTCTGATGGGATTTGTTCCTATGAACTCGTCACAATGTGTTCTATGGTTCTGTGTAATTAAAACGAGCTTTTAGGTTGAAGTAGCCACCTGAAAATCGACGGGAAACCGGCTGCCGGCTCTGGTTCGTCTTCTCCGGCGAGTCGTCGAGCTTCCAGCCGCGAACCTTGGTCCAAAATGCTCGTCTGAGTCCCTAGGATATGTCTCAAAAGCAACCAAACATTTCCAACGTCAAAAACGGACGTTTCGAAACAGGGAAGGAAATCGGGTCTCACGGGTTTCTGGGCTTACCGCCGCCGTGTCGCCGCCGTGGGCTGCCCAGTCCAGTCCTGAGTCGTCCAGAGGTCTCAGTGGTCCTAACCCTAGGTTAGTTCGAGTGCAGGGGTGAAGGTTTGGACGGTTTGGACAATTTGGGCTGATCGGGTTTCCTTCTCGGGTCTGGGGGGTTTTGGGGTTGTGCCGCCGCCCGTGGTGGTGGTGGTGGTCGTCTGGAGGTGGCTGAGGGCTGCCTGGTGAGGGAGGTTGGGTGGTGTGACGCTGGTGTGTTTGTTCGAAAGGTGAGAGTACACGGTTTTGAGAGAATGAAAATGTGAGAGTGAAAAATCTGAGAGTTTAAAACAGAATGGATGGATGGAATGAAGGGCTGAGATTCAATCTTAGTATAGGATCAATGGTGAGGATTTAAGGAGAGAAAATAATTAAATAATTCAAATGGCCAACATAGATCCTTGATTTAGGGAGTGTGGGGATGAGTGACACGTGTCACTCATCCAAGGGTCCAGATTGGTTTGAATAAAGTAATCAGATTCCATTATTTTAATATTATTTTGATTCGGTTCTCGGTTAGTTCGGTTAATCGCGTTTTACGTTCTTAACCATAACTTTTTCGTCGTACGTCCGATTTCGGCGTGCAGCCTGTCTACGGATTCGTATCGACGGGACCTACGTAACGGTCCTTGGCCCTCGTCCATTGGACTTCCTGGGTCAAAAGTCAATATTTGGCCCCTAATTGACCAAATTACCAAAATACCCCTCGACTTCTGAACGTCACAACTTCTTCCTCGAACGTCGGAATCGAACGTGCCACCTGCCTATCAACTCGTGACATCCTAAACTACGTCACGGTCATGGGTCAAAGTCCTAATTACTTCCCGAGGTAAAAGTCAACTTCCCCCCCCCCCCCTCAGGGGTAAAACGGTCATTTTACAATAAAATAATAATTACGAAAGTTCGGGTCGTTACACTCTATGGATTTTCATCTGGAAACTCAAGGAAAACCCGTGGGTCATCAATTTTATGTGGAGAATCATGCGGAATTGCCTCCCTACTCGGGCAAATCTATTCCGACGACACCTGGGACACAACCAACTGTGCCCTATTTGCGAATCATTTCCTGAAACTACTGAACATTTATTCCTATGTTGTCCTGGAGTGATTGGTATTTGGTTTGGAGGCCTTCTTAACTACCAGATTGATGTTATGCAAGTGACCTCCTTTGAATGTTGGCTGAACTCCATTCTTTCTCATCCGGCGGGATTTGGGGGTGATCAGAATTGGATGGCTTCTGTTATTTCTTTCACTTTTTGGGAAATCTGGAAGCACCGGTGTAAGTATATTTTTGAGGGCCAACCCTTCAATCCCAAGAGAATCATTCATGCCATCTCCAGGTATGTCTCTGAGTTCTGGTGCCACTTTACTATGCCTCGCCCTTCTCTTGGCATTCCGAACATTCCCCAGGTCAGCCTTATTTCCTGGACTCCCCCCACGAACTCGACCTTAAAGATCAACTGTGATGCCTCTGGGGTGGGCCCGGATGTTCCTGCTGGGCTTGGGGTAATTATCGGCAATTCAGAGGGTGTTTTTTGTGCGACTATCTGTGAGTCAAAGTTCTCTAGAAACGCTCTAATTACCAAGGCTTGGGACATCCTCTCTGGAGTCACTTTTGCTCGGGACCGTGGGTTCCGGGATGTCATTGTGGAGTCAGACTCTCAAACTCTGATCAAGTGTATCTTTGGAAGTATTGATCGTGGAAACTGGGAAGTCTTCCCCATCCTGCCTCAGCTCCGGTCACAGCGGGCCCATTTTGAGCATATCCATTTCAGTTGGTCTCACCGGAGTACAAACAAGGTAACTGATACCTTAGCCACTCAAACTCGATAGAGAATGTACAGGGAAATCTGGATTGACCGTCTTCTATCCTTTTTAGTGCTTGTTTTAAACAATGATGGACTTCCATGTCCCCCTAGTTGAGTTTCAATTTTTTTGGGGCTAGGTGTGGACGTTTTATGGTATGTCATGCGTCTTTACTCCGATTCCCCTTCCAAGTTTTCCCTGTTCTGTTCTCTCTTTCCAGTTTATCTTTGTAATTGTTTTCGCTTTCCCATTTACTTCTTGATAAAAAATTAAAGGGCTTTTTTTTTAATTAATCAATTGGCAGCTTTTGGTTTTTTGATGTGACCATGGTCCCTCCTTATTTTATGTTGGCATTTTGGTCCAACCAGCAAACTTCATATGTTATATTCCCTTTGTCTTACTCTCTGCTTTTGGCTGATGGGGATGCAGTTCATTTTGCTGAGGCGATGCCCTATATTTGATGGAGTGGAAGGTAAAAGTTTTTGCATTAGTGAAAGAAATATGACTAACTAGGCAACAAAAAGTTTCAGAAGTCGCTGAATTTCAGAATTCCCAAAGGTTAATGCAATCTAATTTAGAAATTGATAAGTGCATCAAATTTTTGTTTCAATCTTCTCGAGATTTTAAAGCGTATTGTTTTAGTTTTATTTATTGTGAAAAAAAAGAATTAAAATACAACAAATTAAATACTACTATATCACTTAATATTCAAAACTTAATTCCAACCATCAATACATCTGTCACCACTCATTTAGGTTCTTTTTGTGCAAGTCGTGCACATACATCATTACAAAATCCACTTTTCTAATCAATTTGATACGCATAAATAAAAATCGAACTCAAATTTTGAGTGCATAGGCTCTCAATGTAGCCACTTTAAATTCTTGTTGAGATATACTTTTAAAGCCACTAATTCTTGGATCATCACGTCCATCGATACCATATCGTTATCCAATTAACCCCCACTCGAGAGCACAAAATGAATTCATGGTGTTCGTCTATATGAAGATGATGACAGATTACAACATGCACTATATTTAAGTTCATATCAATTTTAATGAGAACCAGCTTTTATGCCACGTACTAGGCTGGAATATTTTGGCCCTAACAGTTGCGTCAACTCAATTCATGGTGTAATGATCATCAGTGCATTGGTCTGTACGACATCTCAGTGTAAAGCTTATCTACTCTCCTTCTCTTCATTGTATGAGTTACTTCCGAAGATTAGAATTCATTGGATGATTAAGATATTGTATTCTTAAATACGTATTCATATTGTACATGACACATCTAATATTATATTTTTGTATCTTATATATATCGTTTCGTATCCATATATCCATAAATCCGATATTTCTCAAATATAAAATTTGAAATATCCGCACACTATAAATTATAAGAAACAATAAAAACCACTAACAGGCTTTGAGCCCAATTCCTTTATGTTTTCTTGTGCCACAAGGCTTTTTGCCTTTGGTTTGGTCCTAGTTCGAGGACCCTAAAGATCCATAGCCTTGGCCCAAGGAAATGTATATCTTTTTTTTTAATTTATTTGGTTGATCCATACAGCTATACAAGAGGTGCATTCAAAGTGTTCATGAGTGCATACAACGGAAATATCACTATGATAGTATTTCAAGTTAATTATATACTATTTTGTGAGAAATTAAAACGCATAATAGTGCGCGATTGACTTGAACTTTTTTTCCATCTAACAATGTTTGTTTGACTTGAAATACCATCACACAATGAGATTCTAGTTTCATATAAGTATTTGTGATGCTTAACATAATAGAATCTGGCTATGGACTATAGAAAAGGCACCTAAACAAAAGGGAAGGTGAAAGAGCCTTGCCATCCTTTGACAAAAAAGAATCTCTCCCCTTTTCTCTTTTCTATTAGTGGCTTCGAGATGAACGACTCTTTCTCTATAAAATTGTCAAGTGAATAACATCTACTCTTGTTATTTTCGCTTCACCCTGTCATCTCTTTTCTGCTGAGTTTTTGTCACTCTAATTCTGATTCTTTACGCTTCAATGGAAGGCGAAGCTTATGTTCCGAAGGAAGCCAAGGAGTTCTACAGCAGCTATTGCAGCTCACAAGCGCTATCACCAGCGATTGTGGAGGTAGAAGAAGAGCAGAGCAGGAGTAGTACTACATCTTCATCTCCAGGCAGAACAAGCGGAGTTATAATTGTCAGCAATGTATATATTGCTGTTGGTAAAGATGACACAGAAACCGTGAAATGGGCTCTTGATAATGCTGTTTTGCCTTCTACTCGGGTTTTCCTTGTTTATGTCTACCCTCCAATCACCCACATCCCTACCCCTGGTAACACCAATATACATGTTCTTGTATTGTTGTTGTCTAATGTTTACTATATATGCGTTTATGCAGATTCAGGATTCTGATCAAACACATCATGCCTACATCAAATTTGTGTTTGAGATTGTGATCAAACTCAGCTTTGTCACTTATGTGAAGCTTGCTAAGGCAGGGTTTGCTTCACATTGCTCTATCTATCCTTCTTTTAAGCATCATGCTTTCTATTTGGCCAGGGCTTATGACTTAGGGGCAATATGGTTTCTCTTCCTTGTACAATGTCTGATTGCACAAATCTGTATGTGATGCTTTGCCAGAGGCAATTTTTGCCTCAAATATGCCTTGGTGTAAGGATGAATTTGATAACAGATAATTGAGGGGCAGCACTTTACTATCTGCACTTTTCTTCTTTCCCGGAACCAGCCCTAAATATTATCTTTTTTTCGTGTTGTAAAATGTTGATAGTTGGAAAGTTAGCAAGGAGCCAATTATCAGAAGATCAAGTGGAGTTACACATGAAAGAAGAGGGGAACAAGAGGAAGTACATCTTGCAGAAATACATGACCTTGTGTAACGATGCTAAGGTGAAAATTTTACTCTTTCCCCTCACGCATCAAGAGTCCATCGTCAATACAAAAGAAGCTAATGTTGATCTTAACATTTTTTTATAGTCCTCCACATATGGTATGCAACGTGACAATTCACGTTATTCCTTTTTAATTACTTATCTCAGTAGAAAATTGAAAAATAAAAATAAAATCAACCATAAAAAATTAAAAAGTAGAAAATAAATAAAACAAAAAAGATATTTATTGCTAATTATTTCATAAATTCTAAGAATTTCATTATGCATCAAATTGCTCTAAGAACTTCATTATGCATTAAATCATCTCCTTTTCCCAGAACATATATAAACCCTAAGAATTCAACCGTAATCTTCTCCTCATTTGAAGATTGAAATCCATGGTCATCTACATCACTTAAACATTCTCAAGGCTAGCTCTGCCTCAAAAAGTTCAAAAGGATTTTTTTTTGTGCCCATAAAAACGGAGGGAAGAACAATAGTTGAATTTTGAGAGTTCATGCTTTTTTGGAAAGGAGAAGATTTGATGTATAATGAAAATTTTGAGTATTCGTAGCATTAAATTAATTTGGTGATTGTGTTATTAGATACTTATCATAAGATTCAGGTAGCTGATTTTACACACTCCACATTTTACTTTTCAGGAAATCAATTCCTTATGATTCACACCTAAAATTATTTGTCTTATTTTCTTAATTTTATGCATTTTAATTTTTAAAAAAGAGAGAAAAGAAATGAAGTGGGTGAGATGAAAAGAAGTGGGAGTAAGGGTTAACCATCAGAAAGTGGGATAGCTATAACTTTAAATGATTTTTGCTATTTTAAGTTCAATAAAGGACACCACATTTAAAACAAGTTTTAACACAATTTTTGAATTTTTAGATTTAAAGATTTTTAACGGTTAAGATTAAAGATGACATGAATTTTCAAAATTTAAAAATAAATTTAATTTAATTAAAATAATAAATTCAATTTAATTAAAATAATAAATTCAATGGATTAATTTTCTTCTTGGCAAAAAAAAAAAAAAGGATTGATTTTCTCTTCCTTCCACCTATCTATTTATAAGTATGAGCTCTCCCTTCCGCTATAGACTAATTAGGGTTTTTCTTTGGGTAATTAACTCATAGGTTATTGCTAATATATAAGTTTATTAAAAAACTTTCATATAGAAAAATTAAACTCATAGGTCCTTTGACTAGTCAAAGGACTATACAATTTAAAATAGTACAAAATTTTTATATAAATTACAACTAATGTCATCCACTTGAAAACTAATCCAACAACAATCTAAAAAACACTTACAAAAATTTATCATGATTTCAACATTACTTTTTGTTGATGCACAAAATGTGCCAACTTAGGAAGCGAATGCTACTCTGCCACGTGCCTTGAAGTAGACCTGAAAAGGGAGAAAGCTGGTTGGTCGATCAGAGTATAGGCACTGGTGTGATACCAGGCCAAAGGTACTCCGATGTTCAAGTCAGTGGTCGATCTGAGTGGTAATAAGTGTACTGTTAAAATAGTTGTAAATAGTAAATGTTTAGTTACCTTTATATGCCAAATAGACCCCTTTTGTATGGGTGTGGTGAGTATAATAAATACATTTTCCCGATGTGGGATAAATATCAGCTGCTGTGGGGCCGACACGTGTAGGAGACGTCCACGTGTCGGTGCTGAACAGGGCCTACTAGGGCTTGCTTGTCTGAGTAGGTTTGGGCCCTGTGGGCTTGTGTTAGGCAGAGGTACTGGGCCCTCAGGTCGGTCTGGGCCTGACATACCGACCGACGGAGGGTGATCCTCCATAGTCTGCATGTGGCACGATGCTAGTAGAGGGCTGGACCTATGGGTCGGTCTGGGCCGACATGCCAACCAACGGAGGGCTGGGCCTCTAGAGTCGGTCTGGGCTGATATATTTGGTAGCGGACTGAGCCTTCTAGTGGGTCTGGGCTGATATGGTATGAACACTTTTTATTTTTATTTTTTATTATAAGATTATATTGAGGATTATGAAAACATTACTCCTATATATATATATATTTTCACTTGCTCATTTTCAAAGTAATATGAATATCTAATCTAATCCAAAATTCAAGAATTAAACCCTATGTCGTACGAGTTTCCACCACCATCTCAACCCTCCCTCCCCCCCCCCCAAAAAAAAAATACCCTACTGTTGAACCTCAGACAATATGGATTTTATTTTTTATTTTATATAAAAAATTCGATTGTAACTATATACAACATATATATTATACATATATAATATTTATTATATGCATAATATAATAAAGGGTCCAAAAGGACAAAAAAATCAAACACTAAGAGGCACATGTGGCAAATATGACAAAAAAAAAACAATGTTATTTTTAATTGTTTAAAAGAATTCTCAATAACTCACTTATTCTCTTTATTGAGATATAAAAGGATAGATGCGAAATTTATTATTTATAAAATATGTTTAGAGACTTTTGAATAAAAAAAGTTTGAGGTAAGGTTTTATTTTATTTATTATATAAGTATTAAAATTTTTAAATAAAATTAAAAGTTATTAAAGGTGTAATAATAATTTTTTTTTATTATTTTTTTGCTTGGTGAGGCATTAGTGTTTTTCTTTGATCATAACAATATAAGACAATAAGACATCAGTGTTATTCTCCTTGATAAAATAAAACTTACCAATCAATTCATCCTAAGCAGTCCCTGACAATATATGATCTCTCCGCACACCATCACCACCCACGCGCCACAACGAGCGTATCGAATTAATTAGGGTTTATGTGTTTTTTTGGGGCAATTAGATATAGGTCCAAAAAATTTTACCATCATTTAATTTAGTCTATTTAGTAATTTTAGTTCATTTTATATCCATTTTATCCTTTAAGTGGACAAGAGAAATAAATTAATTTTTTTAATAACATAATTCCTATTTGAATTTTGAATTTAAATTTTGAATACTTTTGTTTTTATTAAGAATTATATGACCAAAAACCTACAATCAACCAAAAAAACTTATCAATATGAGAAAATAAATAGATTAATATGAAAAATAATAGCATTTGGAAACTACCTACCATATAGAAAGACAAATAATGTGCACCTACAAAATTGTTTGTTTTATTATCTATAATGTTTTACCATAATCATAGCCCATATGTATGAAAATATATATACTTTTTTAATTTACTTGTTATATAACCATTTTTTTTTACCATAATCATAGATAATAAAATATACATACTTTAATTTACCTACTATATAAACAATAAGAGCATATGTACTGAGAAAATAGAAATTTGTTAACCTGAAGAGAAATCATATATACCTGCGTACCTAAAAAACTGAAATATGTTAATACTCTAACAAATTATATATATAGGAAAACAAGCTAGGTGTACTTATAAAACAGTAATAATCTAATGTACCTAAAAAAAGATAACCCAAAATGTAATTAGAATTTGAATGAGTCTCATATCATGACATTAATTCACAAAAGGGTTAAGAAATTTGAATCCTCTCAATTGCTACTTTGAAATAATAAAAAACACATAATGAAATCAAATGAAAGTTAATGTAGAAGCCGAAAATTTTAAATGAAATAGAAGAAATTAAATGTAAATGGTTGGCAAAATATAAGAACATGATGGGGAAAAAATGGAAGAACATAATAACCATTGGTTTTTCATAACTTCAATTATCTTATAGAAGCTACATTTAAAAGAACATACAATCCCATAATTACTCGTATTATATTTTAGAAGAAGTAATTCCATTAATGAAATGAGAGAATTACAATGAAGAGGGTGTAAGAAGTGGCATCGTTAAAATCTCGTCGGGAATTTCAACCCAAATGAGAAAAAAGAATACCATACACCAAAGAACACAAGACAGCTCGAAACAAAATAAAAAACCCACACCAACGATGAACATCAGAAAAATCAGCAAAGAAAACCCAACAAGGAACCAAACAAAATTCACCACAAGCCAAGGGACAGCAGCCCTAGACCAATGCCAATCTCCCTAGACCAGTCGCACTGCCTCCATAATTACTCCTACTATTAAGGGATTAAAATTTGTTAACAAGAGACATTATTGAATTAAAAAAATTATGTGAATATAATTTACAATGACATTAGGGTAAGTTTGGAATGTTACAAAATATAAATGTTAGTGGACCTAAATCTACAAATTGATATTAAAATTGAATTAATATATAATAATTTTTTTTTTCCAGAGTTTCTCTTTCATTAAGCCTTCCATATGTCTAAGCATATCTCTGCAAACCTTCTGAGCATTGTGGGTTTGCAAGCTTTGAAGAGCAAGAGTACAGTTGATGTTTTATTTGAATCGGATGCCTTGTTGTTCTTACCGGCCTTTGCAAATTGCAATCATCAAATATTGGTGCTAATAAAGATTTGTCCACAACTTGGGATTGATTATTAAGTTTTATCGTATCAAGTGACATAAAGTTTTTCCTAGTCACACAATACTTCCAGGCCTCTTTTGGTACGTCGTACTGTACTGACTATTTCAGTCAGATAGACTAATCTGTCCACCGGATAGACTGACTATTTAGTCAAGTATTTGGTGTTCAACCGGATTAAAATGCTGATTATATTATATGAGTCGGAATATATTATACGTTACTGTGTATGGTTCACATATTTTTTTTTTTTTTACATAAAATCATTTGTTCTTATTATAAAAGGTGGATTAAGTCCAAGCACATATTTGTTTTTGAATTTTTTTTATACTATATTTTGTAGGTGTTCATCCTAATGAAATATTTGGCAAGTATGTATAGTATATATATATCTAAATAACAGTTGTATAGGGAAACAAATTAAGAAGCTTCACAATGTCATCAAATTTAAAATATTCTCACACCTTCAACATCATTAAATAACATTCGAAAATACATAAAAAAACCATAAAAAACCATATGCATGAAAGAAAGAGTTCGTACAATAATCAAAACAAAGATGCAACAAAAGTTATTGAGTTCCTCAACTTCTCATAAAATTTGGACTCAATTAGGGTTGCTTCGCTTAAGTAGCATGACCACGAATGCTTTTCTCATTGTACCCTCCAATGACAAGAATGTTCTCTCATTCTGTGGTTTTTCAAAAATGATATTAAGCGCTGTAATTTGGTCTTCAATAGACAAATCCATCTTTGCCAATTCAGAAGCAATTTCAGGCTTGGGCTCCAATCCATTTCCAAGTGTAGTTGTTAAAACTTGGATCAATCGGTCAACAGATTCAGTAAGCATTTCTTTAAATGCCAAAGTAAAATCATTTTGATCATTATCAGATGTTAATCGCTTCCTCTTTCGACTAGTTGAAGTAGTAGAGTTTTGAGCAATTGGTGTTGATAGAGAAGGAGAATGATCAGGATCTACCTCATAAGGATCTTCATTAATAGAATCATCCATCATCTCCGAAGGAGTTGCAACTCCTACCCCGGTTGCTCGGTCTTTCCCAAATATGAATTTTAAGCGATCATACACGGGATAACTCTTTCCTAACCAATTTTCCGCATCTGGATTATGCTGCATGAAAATTAAAAATATATCAAAAGTATAAACAGAAACATGTGTGTGCACATACTAGATATATAAGAATTCATACTAGGAATTTTAATAATATTATTTTAAATGACAAAGCTAGTAAAATTTAATAATTTTATACTTATATGAGTGAAATTTCTTTTACTAACCTGAACATAAACTTCCCATACCTCTTTGCTATCAACTTCAATGCATTTCAATACATCATTCCAAGCAAAACCACTTTTATTAGCCATGTCATAAATTATCCCATATTCCTTTTTCCACCTTCTCTTTTTGGATTCAATATGTGGACTCGCCTTTATATTCGCATTGGGGCATTTTTCGTTTATAATTTTTTCGAACTCGGCCATTGTTCCTGGTTTGAAAGAGCCATTATCACATCGCTTACCATGGTTGACTGCATTCTCCAATATCGATAGCAATACCTCTTTTTCATTTTTTCTCCATACCCGTCTGCTTCCTGTTCCTTGACTAGTTTGTCCACTTTCCATTCCTGAAATTCGTACACATTATAGATATATAAATAATGAATAAAGATTAACAATACATAACAAAGATAGATAATCAAAATAATTAATATCTTCAAACTTATTCTACCACGAAATTATCAAAAACATACTCAAATCAGAGTTGTTCAATCCACTCATTGTACATTTGCATTGCCAAAGTGTCTCTCCATGTAGTCCATTAGTTTGAAGGTTCAATATGACAGGACCCATCCCAATCCCCCCGGGATTAGTGCGGGATGACCCTGCTCCCGTCTGACACGAAGTGTCAGACAAGGTATATTTCCGACCTTTGCCCTCCCGGGCTATCAGAGTACGCCAGGATCCGGAGGAGGTATGTGATATCTCGGTCTCTGCTACAATCCACATCCGATGTTAACCTGAAGGGCAGTCAAAACATTAAAAGTTGTGAGTGGACAAAACAAAAGTTTATAAAAACATTTCATAAGAAGACATTTGTACCCTTCACTAAAAAGCATGCATGCATTCGAAAACCATTTATCCAGAAATCATATGCGGGAACTAAGCCCAAAACCAAGATTGAAAGAACCATAATGAAAATGACCATACGGGCCACTGCCCAAAACCTGTGTAAACGCACATCATACATCATATCATATATCTCATATAGCATACATCATATATACATATAATTCACACAACCCATCCTGTCACGGTTTCCAAAGCTACGCGCGTGCTACCCAGGTCTCAATCCGAGTCTTCTCAAAGTCAAGATCAATGTCCACAGACCACTGACCCTACCCGAGGTAATAGTAATCATAGCCTTCCTGAGAGTAAGGAACCCAACTGGGGCGACTCCCACTCAGTCAATGCTCCGTGACTACTCCGGGGTCCACCTAGGCCAACGACCCTCCCCGGAGAAGATAATAGAACAAGTAAAGGAAGGTAGATGAACATATATATACATAACATAAACGTTCATGCTCAGTTCCCCTGAACCGTCATGATCCATAATATCCATTATATTCATATACATATCGACAACATCCTCCATGACCGGTTCCCATAAAACGTCATGTATCATAATAACATAACCAGGGTTCATGCCGGTTCCCATAAACCGTCATGTACATAATAACATAACCAGGGTTCATGCCGGTTCCCATAAACCGTCATGTACCATAACGACCAACAAGGGTTCATGCCGGTTCCCATAAACCGTCATGAACCACAATACCATAACAAGGGTTCATGCCGGTTCCCATAAACCGTCATGAACCTGGAAATCCATTTAAGGTTCCCTGACCTGAAATCAAAACCGTAAAGTAACCTGGGTCTCGTGCCCGAACATAGGACATCAGCTGAGCACCGTGCCCGAAATTTGAGGTCATATGCCCGAGACAAAACCAAATGGGTCTCATACCCGAGTTTATCCTTTTAGAAATCCAAAACCAGTTCACTTAGACTGACAGGGACCCGCCCCGATCCTCCGGGGACCACAAGGGGACGTGCCCTGCTCCCGTCTGACACCCGAACCGAAAATCCCGATTTTAGCCTTAAAAACTTAAATGCATAAATGTCCGAATTAACAAGTCATACATAGTCCAAATTTAACAGATGTCAGACAAGGGATACAATTTAAAATACAATCAGAGCACGACACTAGAAGGGAAAATCCTGCGGGTGATCCGACCCGACAGGGGATCAGGTGCGCAGTACAAAATCTATGCCTCAGCCTCGGGGTCCTCACCAACCTCAGCAACACGACCTGGAGGGGTTACCAAACACGAAGGGTGAGTGGGCCGAAACTCAGGTTTTTAAAAACAGTATAATAAGTAAAATATAATTTACCCCTCCGTTTTCCAAACATGCATGCATCAGTATTTAAAAGCCATAAACACATGTAATATATCACGAGGATCATATTAAGTCAGAAATGTAATATAAACCCAGCTACTGCACCATACACAACCGATATTGACATCCCAGATGTCCGACGTCCCTGACGTCCAATAATGGTCACAGTTCCAAGGCTACGCGTGCCACTCGGGGTCTCAAATCCCGAGTCCAATCTCCGAACCCAGTTCGGTTATGGCATCCCAGATGCCTAGCGTCCCAGACGCTCGACGTCCCAGACGTCCAATAATAGCAATCCTGCTCCTGAGTCATCCTATGGTCCGGCACCTCCGTAGCATGACCCCTCGCAGGCAATCCACCGTGACCGCTCCGGGGTACCACATCCGGAGGAGACAGTATCATACGGTGGATTATACAGTGCAGTACCCAAGATAGTCATCGTATCCACAAGTATATGTAACTATATATATACAATATAAAACAGTATTCATTTTCCGTAAAACGGGCCTCAGCCCAACACCGTAAAACATGTCACAGCCGTAAATCGAGATAATCAAATCCATTAACGATTCACGCACACATATAGATATACGGTAATGAAAACGGTTATGCATGCAAGAGTTAATAAAAACGGGCCCACTCACAGTACGCTCCCGCTGCGAATAACGCGCGTACGAACTTGTCTCCGGAATTAACGTAAGTTCCCTGTCATTTCCAATCACACACAAATGTCATTATGGGTCCTTAAAATACCCTCAAAAAGTCCGAAACAGAAACCGGTTCGGGAAAGCCGGCCAACACGCTTCCCGAGACATCCGGCCCTAAACTGACCTTCCTCACTATCTCAGATCAACATAGTTATTTCACAGAAAATGTCCAAAATTATGAAAGGATTAAAAGTCATGTTGACCGTGATCCGAGATAATGCTTAACGCGCCCTCACGCGCCGCCCAAAGTGGCTGCGCGTGAAAGTCACGTGCTGCTACAGTGTCACTGCTACAGTGTCACCGTCCTTGCCCGATTTACTGTAATTTGGATCTGCGACCCGCGGGGTGACCTGATTAATTAACCGTCTATTTCTACTTAAATTCTTTCCTTCTTGATTCTAACATGTTCTAAAGTCATTTAATTACAGTTCTCAGTCCACTAATCAACTCGACAAGCCTTCAACCATCCTATCCAAACCCGAATAGCTACACGGGTCCAACCTCAGAACACCTCCAAACAATCACCATTGTCCAATTAATTTATACAGAAGCATACTAGGACCTAGAATAACAAAATAGAACCATCAATTGAACGAAACATCACCTGAAAGTAGCCGTCCAAACGCTGCGATTTCCTCTGCACACGGCGGTCACCGTCCCAGCTCCTCCGTGGCTGGTTGTCGTCGATTTCGATATGGACAGGTTCCAAATGTTCCCAGAAAGCTCACTCAGTGATTGGTTTCGTCCAAAAGGCCGTGGAAATTGAACTCGGATTTTCCCTCCAAATCGGTTTTTCTCAGAACTGGAACTTGGGTTCCTGGGCAATTCCTCGATCACACTCTTCGAATCTTGCACGGTTAGGTTTCTGCTACTCCCAGAAAGCTTCCCCAGTGTTTAGATCGATCCCAAAACCCGTAGAGATTGAATTCGGAAAATTTCCCCCCAAGACCCGAAACTGTTCTTCACTGTTTCTCCCCGTCTCTCTCAACTCTCAGCCTCAAATAGACACCAAAATGAACCCGTCACTCACTCCCCTTGTGCGGTTAATCGATCAAGGCGTCCAACATCCGTGGGAGACACTCACAGATCACACTGCACCTGTTTCCCGCACACAGAGCCCGTACATGTTTTTAATTCTTCCCGTGGCCTGCACAGCCTCAAATTACACTCCCATTACCTCAAACTAATTAAACAATGTTCACAACTCAGTCCACTACGGTTTAAACAATTGCACGCCCACAACCACCACGGCATGGCCGTGTACTCTGCCTTTCACGGTTTCTGCTACAGTAACCGTGCAAAAGACCAAAATGCCCTCAGGGCAGAAATTACCAAAATGCCCTCCAACTTCCGTGACCCGTAACTCGGTCATCCGATGTCCGTTTCACGCGTGCCGCCTGTCGTTGTACTCAAGGCATCGAGACGAATCTAACGGTCTTCGGGTCGTGCGAAAAATCCCGGTACAACAAAAAGTCAACTTTTTCCCCCAACTCGTCGAAATTACGGTAATGCCCCTGAACTTCCGATAGTCATAACTTTTTCCCTGATCGTCCGAATTGGACGTGCCACCTGTCTATGAACTCGTGACGTCCCGAACTACGTCACGGTCACTGGTCAAAGTCCATTTGACCCATAAATCAAAAAGTTAACAATCGGCCATAATCCACAGGGGTAAAATCGTCAATTCATACATTAAATTACAATATTACAATCTGTGAATTTCCGGGGTGTTACAACCTTCCCCCCATAAGGAATTTCGTCCCGAAATTTAAGGAAACAAATAAGGAAACTGTTCCCGCATCTGAGCCTCGGGCTCCCATGTGGCTTCTTCCACGTTCTGATTCCTCTGAAGGACTTTCACGAGAGGAATCGTCTTCTGCCGTAGTACCTTGTCCTTCCTGTCCAATATCTGTACTGGTTGTTCTTCAAAGCTCAAATCCTCTCGAAGCTCGATAGGTTGCTCATCCAATACATGAGAGGCGTCACGTACGTACTTCCGCAACATGGACACGTGGAAGACGTCGTGAACCTTAGAAAGTTCCGGGGGTAAAGCCAATCTATATGCCACCCGGCCAATCCTCTCCACAATCTCATAAGGTCCAATGAAACGTGGACTCAGTTTTCCCCGTCGGCCAAAGCGAATAATTCCTTTCCATGGGGACAACCTCAGGAAGACAAAATCTCCAACCTCGAATTCCAAATCTCGGATCCGTCTATCAGCATAGCTCTTTTGGCGATCCTGTGCCGCCCTCAACCTCTCCTTGATAACACGGACTGCTTCCTGGGTGGTATCCATCAACTCCGGCCCTACGGCCGCTTGCTTCCCAATCTCCATCCAGCAGATAGGTGTCCTGCACTGTCGACCATACAGTGCCTCGTAGGGGGCCATCCCAATACTCGCCTGGTAGCTGTTGTTGTAAGCAAATTCCATTAAAGGCAAGTGAGTATCCCACGAATCCGGAAATTGCAGTACACAAGATCTCATCATGTCCTCCAGGGTCTGAATAGTCCTCTCAGATTGTCCATCGGTCTGTGGATGGAAAGCAGTACTGAAACGCAGTTTCGTTCCCAAGGTAGCCTGCAAACTCCGCCAGAACCTGGAAGTGAAACGCAGATCGCGATCGGACACGATCGACTCCGGCGTACCATGAAGTCGGATGATCTCCTTCACGAACAGTTGAGCCAGTCGGTTCGGTTTGTAAGTCTCTTGTACTGGCAGAAAATGTGCTGACTTCGTTAATCGGTCTACAATCACCCAAACTCCGTCAAATCCACTCCGGGTCCTTGGTAACTTAAAGACAAAGTCCATGGTGATGTGGTCCCACTTCCACTCGGGAATCGGTAGTGGCTGCATAGCCCCATACGGTCTCTGCCGCTCCGCCTTAACTTGCTGACAGGTTAAGCATCTGCTCACAAACCCAGCAATGTCTCTCTTCATCCCTGGCCACCAATAATAGTTCCGGAGGGTACGGTACATCTTTGTACCTCCCGGGTGCATAGCATACGCTGAACTGTGGGCCTCCTCCAAAATCTCGGCCTGTAACTCTGTCTCTGCTGGCACACACAAACGGCCCAATTTCACCAGTGCCCCATCGTCTCGGATGGTAAAGTCCTGCCGTTCCCCAGCCTCAACTTCAATCCTGTAGATGCACAATATCGGGTCCTGAAGTTGCGCCTCAATGATCCGATCAACCAACACTGGCCGTACATGGAAACTGGCCAATAAAGCTCCATGCTCATCCGTATCTAGAATAACCCCAGCCTTCCGGAGTTCCTCCAGTAAAGGAAGATACACCATCCTCAGGTGTGCAATGGATCCCGCTGATTTCCTGCTGAGCGCATCTGCCACCACATTAGCCTTACCCGGATGGTACTCGATCGTACAGTCGTAATCCTTAATCAACTCCAACCATCTCTGTTGCCTCAAGTTGAGTTCCAAATCCAAATCATGGGTAGGGTAATTCAACTCATGAGTTTTTAGCTGCCGTGATGCGTAAGCGATCACCTTACCATTCTGCATTAATATGCATCCCAAACCTTGTAGTGAGGCATCACTAAAAACTACAAACTCTCCACTGTTGTCGGGCAATGCAAGGATAGGAGCAGTGGTCAAACGATGCTTCAATTCCTGAAAACTCTGCTCACACTGCTCGTCCCAGATGAACTTCACTCCTTTCCGGGTCAAACGAGTCAACGGTGCAGCAATCTTGGAGAAACCTTCCACAAATTTCCGGTAGTAGCCTGCCAATCCGACAAAACTCCGCACCTCTGTCACTGTCGTCGGTCTGGCCCAGTTGGTCACCGCTTCCGTTTTCTGGGGATCCACGCTGATCCCATCAGCCGAAATCACATGTCCCAGAAAACCAATGCTGCTCAGCCAAAACTGACACTTACTCAGTTTGGCGTACAACCGTTCATGTCTCAGCTTCCCTAACACCAACCGTAGGTGTTCCTCATGTGCTCGGGCACTTCCCGAGTACACCAAGATGTCATCGATGAACACAATCACAAACTTGTCCAGGTAAGGTCGGAAAACTCTATTCATCAGATCCATGAATGCTGCTGGAGCATTCGTCAACCCAAAAGGCATCACCAGAAACTCATAGTGTCCGTAACGAGTTCGAAATGCCGTCTTCGAAATATCCCCCTCCGCAATCCTCAGCTGATGATACCCAGATCGCAGATCAATCTTCGAGAAGCACTGTGCTCCCCGCAACTGGTCGAATAAGTCATCGATCCTGGGTAGAGGATACTGGTTCCTCAGCGTCACCTTGTTCAGCTGTCGGTAATCCACACACAATCGGAGACTCCCCTCCTTCTTCCTCACGAACAACACCGGTGCTCCCCACGGTGAGGTACTCGGTCGGATGAATCCCAACTCGACCAACTCCTGTAACTGTGTTTTGAGTTCCCGTAATTCTGCCGGCGCCATCCGGTACGGTGCCTGAGATATAGGTCGGGTACCGGGGAGTAATTCAATGGTAAACTCAATCTCCCGCGGTGGTGGTAATCCAGGTAGATCCTCCGGGAACACATCCGGAAACTCCCGCAACATAGGTATCTCCTCGATACTCGGAGTATCAACTCGCTCCGACACCACGTGTGCCAAATAGCCCTGGCATCCCTTCCGTAGAAGTTTAGTAGCAGCAAGTGAAGAAATCACTTCAGGCAGTGAACCATCCCGCTCCCCCTGAAAGGTAACCTCCGGCAAACCCGGACTCCGCAGAAACACTTGCCGACTACAGCAATCAATAAGCGACCCATGCTCCGCTAACCAATCCATCCCGAGAATCACGTCGAAGTCATGGATGTCCATAATAATCAAGTCTGCTGGCAGATCCACCTCCTCAATTCTCACCGGGCACCTCCGAATCACCTGATTCACCAAGTATACGACACCCATAGGTGTGCCAACACCCATCTCACTATCTAAGGCTGAAACCTCACAATCTAACATACCGGCACAACGCCTCGAAATAAAAGAATGTGTAGCCCCCGCATCCAACAATACTCGCACAATAAGGTTCGAGATATGAAGTGTACCTGTAATCACATCCGGGGCTGACCTCGCCTGCTGCTGAGTCACTGCAAAAACACGAGCACTGGGCCCCGCAGTCTGCCCGCGCCCACGTGCGCCACGTCCAGCACCCTGTCCTTGGCCTCCGGCAGTGTTGGAAGACGAACTCTGTGCAACACTAGCACCTCCAGTATCGTTGTTCCTCGACAATGACGGGCAATCTTGGGCATAGTGGCCCGCTCCTCCGCAAGGAAAACAATTAACTGTCCTCGGTCCATCCCAAGACCCTCCTGATGCACCACTCCAAGACTGATGCTGCCCAGCACTGGATCTCGTTCCGCCCCTCTGAGAGCCCCCTGATCGACCTGACCAGCCACGACCCCGCAATGATGTGGGTGCTCCACGATAACTTCCCCCCTTAGAGATCTTCCGGCCGGTTGGTCCCGGATGGGGACGATCCCGGCGCCGCCCCTCGCCTGATGATTGTCGCGCCTGGTGTGCCGCCAGACTGGCCTCGACACGAACTGCAGCGTCGACCATGTCCCTCAGAGTCGCATAAGTGGTAGCCGTCACTCCTGCCCGTATCTCTCCTCGGAGCCCCAACTCAAACCTCTGACATCTGTCCTCCTCAGTACTCACAAAAGCTGCTGCAAAGCGGGAAAGCTTCCCGAAAGCCTGCTCATAGTCTGCCACGAACATGTCCCCCTGCTCCAGTCGCAGGAACTCCGCCTCTCGTGCTGCGTGAAAAGATCGCGGATAGTACTGATCTAGGAACCGAGCACGAAAGACCTCCCATGTGGTGGTACGAACTGACCACCCCGACATCTCCAGACCCTGCCACCATCGGTAAGCTCCGCCTTCCAGTAAGAAAGCCGCCAAAGTCACCCGCTCGCCGGGTGGGCAATGCATCACAGTAAGGATTCTTTCCCATTTATCAATCCACTCGTAGGCATCCTCGGGGTCAGATCCCCCATTGAAAGGTGTGGCTCCCAACCGTTGAGCCCGCTCAATACTGGCACATTCCATCTCTCTCTCAATTTCCTCGGCGGTCCGTGCTGAAGAGGCTCTCCTCGGAGGCATAACCAACTGTTAAGAGGCATAGATTAGTTAACGCAATTCTTAGACTCGAAAAGTACCTAATATTAATCGCTAGTCTAACATGCTGACCACAACCTAGTGCTCTGATACCAAGCTGACAGGGACCCGCCCCGATCCCCCGGGGACCACAAGGGGACGTGCCCTGCTCCCGTCTGACACCCGAACCGAAAATCCCGATTTTAGCCTTAAAAACTTAAATGCATAAATGTCCGAATTAACAAGTCATACATAGTCCAAATTTAACAGATGTCAGACAAGGGATACAATTTAAAATACAATCCGAGCACGACACTAGAAGGGAAAATCCTGCGGGTGATCCGACCCGACAGGGGATCAGGTGCGCAGTACAAAATCTATGCCTCAGCCTCGGGGTCCTCACCAACCTCAGCAACACGACCTGGAGGGGTTACCAAACACGAAGGGTGAGTGGGCCGAAACTCAGGTTTTTAAAAACAGTATAATAAGTAAAATATAATTTACCCCTCCGTTTTCCAAACATGCATGCATCAGTATTTAAAAGCCATAAACACATGTAATATATCACGAGGATCATATTAAGTCAGAAATGTAATATAAACCCAGCTACTGCACCATACACAACCGATATTGACATCCCAGATGTCCGACGTCCCTGACGTCCAATAATGGTCACAGTTCCAAGGCTACGCGTGCCACTCGGGGTCTCAAATCCCGAGTCCAATCTCCGAACCCAGTTCGGTTATGGCATCCCAGATGCCTAGCGTCCCAGACGCTCGACGTCCCAGACGTCCAATAATAGCAATCCTGCTCCTGAGTCATCCTATGGTCCGGCACCTCCGTAGCATGACCCCTCGCAGGCAATCCACCGTGACCGCTCCGGGGTACCACATCCGGAGGAGACAGTATCATACGGTGGATTATACAGTGCAGTACCCAAGATAGTCATCGTATCCACAAGTATATGTAACTATATATATACAATATAAAACAGTATTCATTTTCCGTAAAACGGGCCTCAGCCCAACACCGTAAAACGTGTCACAGCCGTAAATCGAGATAATCAAATCCATTAACGATTCACGCACACATATAGATATACGGTAATGAAAACGGTTATGCATGCAAGAGTTAATAAAAACGGGCCCACTCAAAGTACGCTTCCGCTGCGAATAACGCGCGTACGAACTTGTCTCCGGAATTAACGTAAGTTCTCTGTCATTTCCAATCACACACAAGTGTCATTATGGGTCCTTAAAATACCCTCAAAAAGTCCGAAACAGAAATCGGTTCGGGAAAGCCGGCCAACACGCTTCCCGAGACATCCGGCCCTAAACTGACCTTCCTCACTATCTCAGATCAACATAGTTATTTCACAGAAAATGTCCAAAATGATGAAAGGATTAAAAGTCATGTTGACTGTGATCCGAGATAATACTCAACGCGCCCTCACACGCCGCCCAAAGTGGCTGCGCGTGAAAGTCACGCGCTCCTACAGTGTCACTGTCCTTGCCCGATTTACTGTAATTTGGGTCTGCGACCCGCGGGGTGACCCGATTAATTAGCCGTCTATTTCTACTTAATTTCTTTCCTTCTTGATTCTAACATGTTCTAAAGTCATTTAATTACAGTTCTCAGTCCACTAATCAACTCGACAAGCCTTCAACCATCCTATCCAAACCCGAATAGCTACACGGGTCCAACCTCAGAACACCTCCAAACAATCACCATTGTCCAATTAATTTATACAGAAGCATACTAGGACCTAGACTAACAAAATAGAACCATCAATTGAACGAAACATCACCTGAAAGTAGCCGTCCAAACGCTGCGATTTCCTCTGCACACGGCGGTCACCGTCCCAACTCCTCCGTGGCTGGTTGTCGTCGATTTCGATATGGACAGGTTCCAAATGTTCCCAGAAAGCTCACTCAGTGATTGGTTTCTTCCAAAAGGCCGTGGAAATTGAACTCGGATTTTCCCTCCAAATCGGTTTTTCTCAGAACTGGAACTTGGGTTCCTGGGCAATTCCTCGATCACACTCTTCGAATCTTGCACGGTTAGGTTTCTGCTACTCCCAGAAAGCTTCCCCAGTGTTTAGATCGATCCCAAAACCCGTAGAGATTGAATTCGGAAAATTTCCCCCCAAAGACCCGAAACTGTTCTTCACTGTTTCTCCCCGTCTCTCTCAACTCTCAGCCTCAAACAGACACCAAAATGAACCCGTCACTCACTCCCTTTGTGCGGTTAATCGATCAAGGCGTCCAACACCCGTGGGAGACACTCACAGATCGCACTGCACCTGTTTCCCGCACACAGAGTGACAGGACCCGTCCCAATCCCACTGGGACCTCACGGGGACGTGCCCCGCTCCCGTCTGACAATGACTCTAAACATACCAAAATTACCCTTAAACAAAAACCGAAGACTCACATAGATAGATAACGTACAAGCGCAGTGTTTAAAGTGATACTGTCAGAAAAGGGAAAGTAAAATACAACATGTGAGCACACTAGTTAGAGTAAATTTATTCGGTGCTCAACCTACCCACAAGTGGGTGTACACGTGCACAGCTAGGCAAACTAAACCTCTGCCTCCTCCTCCGGGTCCTCCTTCTCTATTTCCGTGTCAGGGTCTGGAGGGGTCAGTAAAACAAGGGTGAGTGGGCCAAAAATAACAGTTTAGAAATCAATTTAATAATCAAATAATCATAAGGTTTTACCCCTCCGTTTTCCAAATCTTGCATGCAGTGAAAACATAATATTATACTGAAATCATAACAAATGAACCACAATAATAATCGTAAGGTGAAACTAACATATCAGTGCACTGTAAAACCCAACCCAAATGATGTCACGGTTCTAAGGCTACGCGTTGCCACTCAGGGTCTCACACCCGAGACTCTCTAGGTACATCAGCTCCCGATATCCCCGTCACTGCCCGAGGTATATGAACATGCCTTCCTGAGAGTAAGCAGCCCAACGGGGGTCAACTCCACTCAGTCAGAGCCCCGTGACTACTCCAGGGTCCACCCAGGCCAACGACCCTCCCTGGAGGAGACAGTATACACAGGTAGGAAAGTACAGTACAATAACAGTATAGTTTACCCTATGTCCCCCGGACATCCCAAACAAAATCCACATATAATCCAGACGGGTCTCATGCCCAAAACATAGCAAATATAAACAGTTCATAAGACTCATCAGTGGAAATAGTAAAACAGTTTATGCATGCAAGCCTTTTATAAATCGAACAGCACACTCACACTCGGTCCTTGCTGCTCAACGATCTCTATAAACCTGTATTAGTATTCCTGAGGGTTACTTAAGGACCCTATAATATCAATACCAAGACCCTAGAACAGATCCGCCTCAAAATCGCATCCCGGGCACTATTCCCGGTGCTTCAAACCCCATTTTGACCAACATAACGATCTCCGATCGACACGAAACCACCTCCATTGGATCCGTATCGTCGAAACCTTGAAAATGGTACCGGCCCCACCAAAATCACTGTTCACACGCGCCCCCACGCGCCTGGTCAACGCGTGGGTCAACGCTGCTACAGTACTGCTGACGTCAGCAGTGACGTCATGCTGACGTCAGCATGACGTCATCACTGACACTTGTCAGGTGACACGTGGCATGTTCTGATTGGTTCCTGTTCTGAAAATATCTGACAGGATGACGTCATCATGACGTCAGAAGTGACGTCAGCATGATGACGTCATCATGCTACAGTATCGGGTCAGACCCGTTTGACTGGAACCGGGTCGCCGTCGACCCACGGCTTGACCCGATTCAACCGTACGACTCCGGCCACCATTTTCGACGGGGTTCATCCCTATAGGGTCGTCTAGGTCTGTTCTATGGTTCTACAACCTCAAAATGGAAAGAAAATGGGAGAAAACTCACCAGTTCTTCTCTGAAACTCACGGCCAAAGTCCGATCGTCTCCTCCGGTGATCCACGTCGTCTCCGTCGTCCAAACCTGTCCTGATCGACTCGTCTCTCACCCTAGGACATTCCTAACATCACACAATCAATTTCCTAGCACTAAAACAGGTTGGTTCGAAACAGAGGAGTAAAGCGGGTTTTCGGGTTTTCGACCTTACCGCCGCCGTGTCGCCGCCGCAGGCCGTGCCGTCGTCCAGTTAAGCTCCTGGGGTCCTCACGGTGCAGACTGGAGCTTCCCCCGCGTCGAGATGATGTGGTTGTCACGGTTTGCTTCTTGGACCCGTTTCCGTCGTGTTTCGGGTCATGCTTTTTGGACGGAATTTCGGACGGGAAAATGGGCTGGTGGTTGCTGGTGGTGCACGGGTTGTGAAGACCAGATGATGGTGGTGCTGTGGGTGGTCGTTTGGTGCGAAGAGGATGGCTGGTTTGATCGCCTTGGTCGAGAGAAAATGGAAGAAATGCACGGGTTGTGGAGGGGGGATGAATGTGTGTTTGTGTGTTTGAGTGAAACGGACAGAGGATGATCGTGCATGAATAAGGAAAGCAGATGAAAATGGAGGGCTGGGATTCATTTGAACAGAAAATCCAAGGGCTGGGGTTAATTGGAGGGAAAATAATTAATATAAAAATAGATTAAATAGTGTTAGTTGCTTTATGGGAATAGTGTAAGCTTGGATGGGTGACACTTGTCACCAATCCACCGGTTTGATTTAAATATTAGGTTGGCACGGATTCCCGTAATAAATTAATATTTTATTCCGTTGTTCTCGGTTCGTAAATTCCGCTAAAACGCTTCCTTGACCATAACTTCTTCATACGAACTCCGATTTCGGCGTGCCGCCTGTCTACGGATTCGTGACGTCCCGACCTACGTCATAGTCATGGGTCAAAGTCCAAATTGTTGCCCGGGTCAAAAGTCAAAGTTTCCCCCCCTTCAGGGGCAAAATAGTCTTTTTACATTAAAATATTATTATTCTCGGTTCGGGTCGTTACAACCTACCCTCCTTACAGAAATTTCGTCCTCGAAATTTACTCAAACAAGTATGGGTACTGCCCTCTCATCAATTCCTCGGGTTCCCATGTCGCTTCCTCCATCTCGTGGTTCCGCCATAGTACTTTAACCAAAGAAATCGTCTTGTTCCTTAAAACCTTTTCCTTCCTATCCAGAATCTGCACTGGCCGTTCCTCGAAACTCAAATCTGTCATCAGTTCCAGTGGTTTCTCTGGCAGTGCATGAGAGTCATCCCCAAGATACTTCCGTAGCATCGATACATGAAACACGTCATGTACTCAGGAAAGCTCCGAAGGTAGTGCTAAACTGTAAGCCACCAGACCAATCCTCTCGACAATCTCGTATGGTCCGATATACCGAGGACTCAATCTCCCACGTCGTCCAAATCGAAGAATCCCTTTCCACGGCGATAACTTTAAAAAGACAAAGTCACCAACCTCGAACTCTAAATCTCGGATCCGTCGATCGGCATAGCTCTTCTGACGATCCTGGGCCGCCTTCAATCTTTCCCGAATAACCCGAACTGTCTCCTGGGTCATATCCATCAGATCCGGCCCCACTGCGGTTCTTTCTCCGATCTCCATCCAGCATACCGGTGTTCTGCACTGTCGACCATACAGTGCCTCATAGGGTGCCATCCCTATACTCGCATGGTAGCTGTTATTGTAGGCAAACTCCATCAATGGCAATCGATCAGCCCACGAATCCTGGAATTGCAACACACAGGCTCTCATCATGTCCTCGAGAGTTTGTATTGTCCTTTCAGACTGTCCGTCGGTCTGTGGGTGAAATGCTGTACTGAAGTGCAATTTCGTACCCAAAGTAGTCTGTAGACTCCTCCAAAACCTGGATGTGAAACGCGGATCCCGATCCGACACGATCGACTCTGGGGTACCATGTAGTCGGATGATCTCATTAATGAATAGCTGGGCCAAACGGTTGAGCTTGTACGTCTCACGTACAGGCAGAAAATGCGCTGATTTAGTCAACCGGTCCACTATTACCCAGACTCCATCAACTCCACTCCTTGTCTTCGGTAACTTGAAGACAAAGTCCATTGTAATATGATCCCACTTCCATTGTGGAATTGGAAGTGGCTGCATAGCCCCATACGGACGCTGCCGTTCTGCCTTGACCTGCTGACAGATCAAACATTTGCTGACAAACTCAGCTATCTCCCTCTTCATCCCTGGCCACCAATAATAGTCCCGGAGGGTACGATACATCTTTGTCCCTCCTGGATGCATAGCATAGGCCGAACTGTGGGCCTCGTCTAAAATCTCTCTCCTCAACTCTGGTACCGCAGGTACACACAATCTCCCAAGCTTTACTAATGCTCCATCGCCCCTGACGGAGAAATCTTGTCTCTGTCCGGATTCAACCTCGTTCCTGTAATCACAGAGTATCTGGTCCTGTAGTTGAGCCTCGATGATCCTGTCGACCAACACGGGTCGCACATGAAAGCTAGCCAACAAGGCTCCCCGATCGTCCATCCCTAACATAACTCCGCTCTTCCGAAGTTCCACTAGCAAAGGAAGATACACCAATCTCAAATGCGCAACTGATCCCGCCGACTTCCTACTGAGTGCATCAGCTACAACATTTGCCTTGCCAGGATGGTACTCGATCGTACAGTCATAATCCTTCAACAATTCCAACCATCTCCGCTGTCTCATGTTGAGTTCCTTCTGAGTGAACAAATGTTTAAGACTCTGGTGATCGGTGAATATTCGGCATGTCACACCGAACAAATGATGTCTCCAGATCTTTAGAGCATGAACCACCGCTGCCAATTCCAAATCATGAGTAGGGTAGTTCAACTCGTGCGTCTTCAGCTGCCGGGATGCGTAAGCAATCACTTTTCCATTCTGCATCAATACACAACCCAAACCCTGCAGCGATGCATCACTATATACCACGAACTCTCCACTGCTGTCTGGTAATGCAAGGACAAGTGCAGTGGTTAATCGGAACTTTAATTCCTGAAAACTCTGTTCACACTGATCGTCCCATACAAACTTCACCCCTTTCCGGGTTAACCGAGTCAATGGTGCGGCAATCTGGGAGAAACCCTCTACGAATCTCCGATAATAGCCTGCTAACCCAACAAAACTTCGCACTTCCGTCACCGTGGTCGGTCTTAGCCAATTGGTCACAGCCTCCGTTTTCTGAGGATCCACACTTATCCCCTCGGGTGATATAATGTGACCTAAGAATCCAATACTATTTAGCCAAAACTGACATTTGCTTAACTTAGCATACAGCTGCTCCTGTCGTAGTTTACCCAATACCCTTCGTAAGTGCTCCTCATGAGCCCTGACACTCTTGGAATACACCAAGATGTCGTCAATAAACACGATCACAAATTTATCCAGGTATGCTCGAAAAACTCGATTCATCAAGTCCATGAATGCCGCTGGTGCATTCGTCAGTCCAAAGGGCATCACCAAGAACTCATAATGCCCATACCTCGTTCGGAAAGCTGTTTTCTGAACATCCCCCTCGGCTATTCTCAGTTGATGGTATCCTGACCTCAGATCTATCTTGGAGAAATATTGCGCTCCTCGTAACTGATCGAACAAATCATCGATCCTGGGTAAGGGATACTGGTTCCTTACCGTAGCCTTGTTCAACTGCCGATAATCCACACACAACCGCAAACTACCCTCCTTCTTTTTCACAAATAAGACCGGCGCTCCCCATGGTGATGTACTGGGTCGGATAAACCCTAGATCCACCAGTTCCTGTAATTGGATTTTCAATTCCCGTAGCTCTGCCGGTGCCATACGATACGGTGCTTGTGAAATCGGTCGAGTCCCGGGGAGTAACTCGATCGTAAAGTCGATCTCCCTGGGTGGTGGTAATCCAGGTAAATCTCCTGGAAAGACATCAGGAAATTCCCGCACAATCGGAATATCCTCAATACGCAAAGATTCATCCGTAGACTCTACCACATAAGCAAGATAACCCTGACACCCCTTCTGTAAGAGTTTAGTAGCTGTGAGTGCAGATATTACCTTGGGTGATGCGTCTCCACACTCCCCCTGAAATATCACTTCCGGTAATCCCGGACCTCTCAAAGTCAACCGCATGTTACTACAGTCGATGAGTGAATTGTACTCCGACAACCAATCAACTCCAAGTATCACATCGAAATCGTGAACATTCATCAGAATTAAGTCGGCCGGAAATTCGACTCCCTCAATCTCCACAGGACAAGCTCGTATCTCCTGGTTCACCTGGTAGGTCACACCCATTGGTGTCCCCATTCCCATCTCGTGCTCAAGTGCGGTCACCTCACGGCCCAACAGACTCGCACAACGCGGTGAAATAAAAGAATGAGTTGCTCCCGAATCCATCAATGCACGAACAACCATGCCATAAATATGTACAGTACCTGTCAACACTCCCGGAATGGATCTGGCCTGCTGCTGGGTAACAGCATAAACACGAGCCATAGACTCTGCAGGTTGTCCCCGTCCTCTAGCTCCTCGATCACGGCCACGCACAACACCGCGTGTCCGGCTGCTGTCAGTCTGGGATGCTGTGCTCTGTGCTGGCGCAGTACTGCCGCGAATCAGTGGACACTCAGAAGCATAGTGCCCCGGCTCCCCACAAGCGAAGCAAGTGACCTCCCTAGGTCGACCCGAGTATCCTCCCGGTGAGATGCTCATCGGTGAGTACGACCGCTGCCAAGCTCCAGAACGCTGTCCAGACCGCTGAGGACTCCTGAACTGACCAGAACGTCCTCGGCTGCCAGAAGACGAAGATCCACCAGAATGTCCTCCCTTCGAGCCACGACGGCCCGAGAATCCCAAGTGTGGGCGATCCCGTCGCCGAGTCTCCCCCTCAGTTCGCTGACGAGCCAGGATACTGTTCTCAACCCTGGTCGCCGCATCAGTCAGATCCCTCATGGAAGCAAAGGGTGTTGCAGTCACCATCGCCTGAATCTCAGGTCGCAAGCCCCACTCAAATCTGCGACATCGGTCTGCCTCGGTGATCACGAAGTTCTCAGCAAAGCGAGACAACATCAGGAAGGTCTCCTCGTACTCTGCTACAGTCTGATCCCCTTGCCGGAGTTGCAGAAACTCCGCCTCACGGGTGTTGCGAAACGACCGTGGATAGAACTGGTTGAGAAACCGCTCTCGGAAGGTCTCCCATGGAATGGTGTGAATGGTCCAGCCGGCCAAAACAAGATTGTGCCACCATCGATAGGCGCTCCCATCCAGTAGGAAAGTCGCCAGTACGACACGCTCCTCCGGAGGACAGTGCATGACCTCGAAAATCCTCTCCCAGCGGTCAATCCACTGGTGTGCTTCCTCAGGGTCGGTTCCCCCACTGAAGTGCGTAGCACCCAGGCGCTGAGCCCGCTCAATGCTCGCAGTGTCTCCATTTCCTCCATTGCCCTCGTCAACACGCGCACGGGGTTCACGTCGGGGAGGCATATCCAACTGTGAAGAGGCAAACAGGTTAAAAGACATCGACAGCGACCATGTACAAAGTACAAACCGCTAACCTAGTACTCTGACCACTAATCCTAATGCTCTGATACCAAGCTGACAGGACCCGTCCCAATCCCACTGGGACCACCCGGGGACGTGCCCCGCTCCCGTCTGACAATGACTCTAAACATACCAAAATTACCCTTAGACAAAAACCGAAGACTCACATAGATAGATAACGTACAAGCGCAGTGTTTAAAGTGATACTGTCAGACAAGGGAAAGTAAAATACAACATGTGAGCACACTAGTCAGTGTACATTTATTCGGTGCTCAACCTACCCACAAGTGGGTGTACAGGTGCACAGCTAGGCAAACTAAACCTCTGCCCCCTCCTCCGGGTCCTCCTACTCTATTTCCGTGTCAGGGTCTGGAGGGGTCAGTAAAACAAGGGTGAGTGGGCCAAAAATAACAGTTTAGAAATCAATTTAATAATCAAATAATCATAAGGTTTTACCCCTCCGTTTTCCAAATCTTGCATGCAGTGAAAACATAATATTATACTGAAATCATAACAAATGAACCACAATAATAATCGTAAGGTGAAACTAACATATCAGTGCACTGTAAAACCCAACCCAAATGATGTCACGGTTCTAAGGCTACGCGTTGCCACTCAGGGTCTCACACCCGAGACTCTCTAGGTACATCAGCTCCCGGTATCCCGGTCACTGCCCGAGGTATATGAACATGCCTTCCTGAGAGTAAGCAGCCCAACGGGGGTCAACTCCACTCAGTCAGAGCCCCGTGACTACTCCAGGGTCCACCCAGGCCAACGACCCTCCCTGGAGGAGACAGTATACACAGGTAGGAAAGTACAGTACAATAACAGTATAGTTTACCCTATGTCCCCCGGACATCCCAAACAAAATCCACATATAATCCAGACGGGTCTCATGCCCAAAACATAGCAAATATAAACAGTTCATAAGACTCATCAGTGGAAATAGTAAAACAGTTTATGCATGCAAGCCTTTTATAAATCGAACAGCCCACTCACACTCGGTCCTTGCTGCTCAACGATCTCTATAAACCTGTATTAGTATTCCTGAGGGTTACTTAAGGACCCTATAATATCAATACCAAGACCCTAGAACAGATCCGCCTCAAAATCGCATCCCGGGCACTATTCCCGGTGCTTCAAACCCCATTTTGACCAACATAACGATCTCCGATCGACACGAAACCACCTCCATTGGATCCGTATCGTCGAAACCTTGAAAATGGTACCGGCCCCACCAAAATCACTGTTCACACGCGCCCCCACGCGCCTGGTCAACGCGTGGGTCAACGCTGCTACAGTACTGCTGACGTCAGCAGTGACGTCATGCTGACGTCAGCATGACGTCATCACTGACACTTGTCAGGTGACACGTGGCATGTTCTGATTGGTCCCTGTTCTGACAATATCTGACAGGATGACGTCATCATGACGTCAGAAGTGACGTCAGCATGATGACGTCATCATGCTACAGTATCGGGTCAGACCCGTTTGACTGGAACTGGGTCGCCGTCGACCCACAGCTTGACCCGATTCAACCGTACGACTCCGGCCACCATTTTCGACGGGGTTCATCCCTATAGGGTCGTCTAGTTCTGTTCTATGGTTCTACAACCTCAAAATGGAAAGAAAATGGGAGAAAACTCACCAGTTCTTCTCTGAAACTCACGGCCAAAGTCCGATCGTCTCCTCCGGTGATCCACGCCGTCTCCGTCGTCCAAACCGGTCCTGATCGACTCGTCTCTCACCCTAGGACATTCCTAACATCACACAATCAATTTCCTAGCACTAAAACAGGTTGGTTCGAAACAGAGGAGTAAAGCGGGTTTTCGGGTTTTCGACCTTACCGCCGCCGTGTCGCCGCCGCAGGCCGTGCCGTCGTCCAGTTAAGCTCCTGGGGTCCTCACGGTGCAGACTGGAGCTTCCCCCGCGTCGAGATGATGTGGTTGTCACGGTTTGCTTCTTGGACCCGTTTCCGTCGTGTTTCGGGTCATGCTTTTTGGACGGAATTTCGGACGGGAAAATGGGCTGGTGGTTGCTGGTGGTGCACGGGTTGTGAAGACCAGATGATGGTGGTGCTGTGGGTGGTCGTTTGGTGCGAAGAGGATGGCTGGTTTGATCGCCTTGGTCGAGAGAAAATGGAAGAAATGCACGGGTTGTGGAGGGGGGATGAATGTGTGTTTGTGTGTTTGAGTGAAACGGACAGAGGATGATCGTGCATGAATAAGGAAAGCAGATGAAAATGGAGGGCTGGGATTCATTTGAACAGAAAATCCAAGGGCTGGGGTTAATTGGAGGGAAAATAATTAATATAAAAATAGATTAAATAGTGTTAGTTGCTTTATGGGAATAGTGTAAGCTTGGATGGGTGACACTTGTCACCAATCCACCGGTTTGATTTAAATATTAGGTTGGCACGGATTCCCGTAATAAATTAATATTTTATTCTGTTGTTCTCGGTTCGTAAATTCCGCTAAAACGCTTCCTTGACCATAACTTCTTCATACGAACTCCGATTTCGGCGTGCCGCCTGTCTACGGATTCGTGACGTCCCGACCTACGTCATAGTCATGGGTCAAAGTCCAAATTGTTGCCCGGGTCAAAAGTCAAAGTTTCCCCCCCTTCAGGGGCAAAATAGTCTTTTTACATTAAAATATTATTATTCTCGGTTCGGGTCGTTACACAGAGCCCGTACATGTTTTTAATTCTTCCCGTGGCCTGTACAGCCTCAAATTACACTCTCATTACCTCAAACTAATTAAACAATGTTCACAACTCAGTCCACTACGGTTTAAACAATTGCACGCCCACAACCACCACGGCATGGCCGTGTACTCTGCCTTTCACGGTTGCTGCTACAGTAACCGTGCAAAAGACCAAAATGCCCTCAGGGCAGAAATTACCAAAATGCCCTCCAACCTCCGTGACCCGTAACTCGGTCATCCGATGTCCGTTTCACGCGTGCCGCCTGTCGTTGTACTCAGGGCATCGAGACGAATCTAACGGTCTTCGGGTCGTGCGAAAAATCCCGGTACAACAAAAAATCAACTTTTTCCCCCAACTCGTCGAAATTACGGTAATGCCCCTGAACTTCCGATAGTCATAACTTTTTCCCTGATCGTCCGAATTGGACGTGCCACCTGTCTATGAACTCGTGACGTCCCGAACTACGTCACGGTCACTGGTCAAAGTCCATTTGACCCATAAACCAAAAGGTCAACAATCGGCCATAATCCACAGGGGTAAAATCGTCAATTCATACATTAAATTACAATATTACAATCTGTGAATTTCCGGGGTGTTACATAGACCAATAAAGAAATACAGACCCGTATAAGCACCGTATAAGGCCGAAACCTCGAAATACGTGCTTATACGTAACCACATAAAAATACACCAATGGCATCATCAAACATGTAATAAAACATATAATAAACATTTATGCATGCACCAATTTAGAAAACAAGATCCACTCACAGACAGTCCGAGCTGCCGCCTCGATTTGCGTGCCATACGGCTCCCCGAGCCAATCACCATTACCGGGACTCCCAAACCTGTCCACATTTTAATAGAAGGTTACTAACTACTTAATTAACCTTCCATTAAAGCCCCGTAATTTTCCCGAACTTTTAACTATTTTTAAACCAACCCTAAACCTTCCAGCACCCCGTAATCTATCGAAACAATGTCCGATTGACACGAAACCAGTCCCAAAATCTTCATTACATCGAATAGAATATTTCTCGTGTTGAACACTTTCCCAAATTATGGTCCACGGGCCCCTAGAAGGTCAAAACACTGTTCATCGTCTTCAACCTCCAGCTTATTGTTCACGGTACTATTCATCTCGGTTTTCTCCAGTTTGCGGACTGATTTTAGGTCTATTTCATCTCCTTTTAATCCTAATATCATCCTAATCCTATTTCCTATCATTTAGACATTAAAACCTGAGCAAAAACCACCTAAAACCGTGCTTGATCATCAATGGTGGCCGAATTTTCTCCCGCCGTTCACAGCCATTTCTGGCCATCACAAGCCCCAAAATTAATCCTATTAGCTTCCTAGAGTCCCCAGAAATGTTTCCCAATCCTTAGAATCGAACAAAAACTAACAAAACCGAAATTTGAATTTTTGGACATTTCCTTACCTCACGGGTTCACCCGCCGTGAGCCACCATGGCCGGCCGTCGTGTCCTCCTCATCATCCCAGTCCTGCCCTTACTCTCACATGGTCACACTTGATGGAGGTTTGTGGTGGTGTTGTGTGTTTGAAGAAAATGATGAAATGAAGAAAATGGTGGATAGGGGGGTGGGGGGGTGGGGCGGGGGTGCGGGTTTGAAGAAGAAAAGAAGAAAAATAATGGCTGATGAGAGGGAGATGGAATTGATGGTGAGGATTGAGAGATTAATTAGAAATGAATGGATAGGATTTAAGGATGAAAAGATTAATTATATAATAATAATTATATTAATATTTAATTAAGTGAGATCCACATTTTAGGGGTTTGGACCAATGGGATGAGTGACACTTGTCACACATCCATGGGACCCACCTAAAATATCTAGCCCAATCAGATTTTGCCAGATCATCCCCGTCTCAAAGTACGTGCATAGTGAAATCGAACTTCCGTGACCTATAACTTCCCCGTTCGAAGTCCGATTTCAGCATGCCGCCTGTCTATGGATTCGTATCGTCCCGATCTACGTAACGGTCCTTGGCCCTAGGCCATTGGACCTCTCGGTCAAAAAGTCAACATTTGACCCCATTTAACCAAAATTACCAAAATGTCCCTAAACTTCTGAATGTCATAACTTCCTCCTCGAACGTCAGAATTGAACGTGCCACCTGTCTATGAACTCGTGATGTCACGAAATATGTCACGATCATCAGTCAAAGTCCATTTGACCACCCGAACAAAAAGTCAACGTTTTGCCACCGCCTAGGGGCAAAACGGTCATTTTGCATCGTTCGTTCGATTTCGCCCAACTAATCACCGATTAACCTCACTAATCGTGATTAGTCACTAATCTAATCCTAGAATTTGGGACGGGTCGTTACACAATAGTACTAATGATATCGTCATCTTGCACAGTTTCATCATTTTCTGCACTATTCATTTCGTTGTCCATTGGATCAAGGGACATCTCGCCTCTAATTAGATTTTACAATAAGCAACAAGCTGTCATAATTTTAAATTGAGTTCTAACTGGAAAAAAATATGGACTTCTCAATATTGCCCAACGCATCTTAAGTAACCCAAAACATCACTCAATTACATTTCTTGCTGCAGCATGTTTCATATTGAAATACTCCTCATGATGCGAATGTGCATTTCTATTTCTCCATTCTGAAAGATGATATCGTACTCCCCTATACTGTCAGGACCCGTCCCAAATATCACCTCGATACCCGGGACGGACCTTGCTCCCATCTGACAATCACACTTAAAGTACCAAAATAACCTCAACACAACCATAAGCATAACTATCATACAAGGGAGAAATATAATACAACCGTAATTCAGAGCATAGTTTATACTAAACAGGCACAAAATCCTACTAGGCTAATCTCGCAACGGAAGAACGTCGTAAGCTCTATGCCTCGGTTCCGGCCTCAACGTTCACCCCAGCGCTATCACCACGACCTGGAGGGTAAGTTAGAAACCAAAAGTGTGAGGGGACTAAAAGAAATAAAAGGTTTAAAACACGATTTAAGAATAAAACAGTTTAGAGAAAACAATCAAGTTTTTCCCTCCGTTTTAAAATATGCATGCCTAACTAAGTACCAGAAAACCACAAGATAAAACAGTATGATAAGTATGCTGAGATCGTATCATAAAACCAAGTCCGCAAAATCAAAATCCGATCAAACCTGCTGGGTCTATCCGAGTCTTTAAACTCAACCAGGCCTCAAATGTAATCCGAGTCTTTAAACTCCCGAGTTTTTAAACTCAATAGGCCTACGGAGGTAATATCGTAAATATCCGAGTCTTTAAACTCCCGAGTCTTTAAACTCAATCCGGGCCCGTCCCCCGTCAATCAGAATCCTGGTCTTTAAACCCAATATCCAGATCCAGCAAATCCAATCCCGAATCAATTTAAAATCAATTCTAAATCCATATCCAAATCCGAATCCGAAATCCCCGGTTCGAAGCCCTTCCGGCGTTCAGAACCGTCATTCCGAACCCAAATCCGGAATTCCAGTTTTTAAGCCTAAAGCCGTGATTACCAAAAGTCATATTTCATAATCCATTTATAACCATCAGAAAGCAATTATAATTTGAAATCCCAAAGCATAGCATCAAAAATCAGAAATCCCGCTTTTCTCGAAAAACGTGCAAAAACCCAAAAATGTCTCGGAAAACGTGCAAACATATCAACCACATATAATCACCATCAAAAAAATAAAAACATACTTAGAATCATAAAACATAAATAAACACAGCTAGGCATGCTCGTAAGAAAAGAAAGAGTCCACTCACGAATCCGAAAGTGTCAATCGCGCTCCTGCGCTCCTCGACCGTCTCAGGCGTCTCCCGTCCTGTCAATAAGCACCAAATAGGGTCACAATTACGTCAAATACGCTAACCCTAATTTCCCCAAATTTTCAGGAATTTATACGTAATTTAAACTTAAACCCTAAACCGTCCGAACCCTCGAACTATCCCGTAACATCGTCTGATTAACCCGAAAATTGCACCAATAGATTCCTTATGACATTTAGAACCAAAACCATGTTGGACAATTTCTCAAACTCCTCCCCACGCGCCCCCACCCGCCGCCCAAAGTGGCTGCGCGTGGGCCTCACGCGCCTGCTACAGTGCATCTTCAACCTCGAGTCACCCGGTTCAACTGTATTGAACCGGCGTGACCGGTTCTCCTCCGTTCCTCCACCATTCTTCCCCATTTCAATTCCAGTAGTTTCGTCCAGTCCCCTGCAACCAAACCCAGTCCTAAAATCCAAAAGTCACGGCCTAAAACCCCTCGTCTTCATCCTCGAAAAACACTGCCCGTGAGCCCTGTTTTGGTCGCCGGCCACCCAGGTCCTCCCTCGTCACGGCACCACACTCAGACGACTCCTGGGACCTTCAGGAGTCTCACCCTATCCTCCAAAACCCTCGACTCTAGCCCAAAATCCACGACTTTCGAAATGAAGAAAATGGGAAAAACAGAGGATTCGAACCATACCTTCGATTCTTCCTCCGCCGTCTGCACCGCCGTGTGCTACGGTGCTTAATGAGTCCCCTGCAGGCATCTTAGCTTGCTATTGGCTTGGATGGAACCAAAAGACGGCACAACTACCGCCTCTGTCTCACCGTCTCTCTGTTTTCTCAGAGAATCGATCCTCTGGCCACCGTGTCTCCGCACACGATCTCACTCCCAAAACCCAGTCACGACCTTCCTCCCTTCTCCTTGTCACTCTCAAAATTCAGAAACCTCTCACCCACACACTGAATCGATCAATCACTCTCACCTTCTTCCCCTCTGTTTTCTGTGTTCAATCCCCAATTGCACGGTTAAGCTTTGAACAATTTATGGCTGTGTGTATTTTAGGCCTTCCTAGAACCATCCAGCAGACCCCACGTGTCCAATTTCCTATGGACAGAGAACAAATATCCCAATCCACTCAAGCCACTTGTCCTGATCTAATTTGGTCTGAAGGAGAAAAGACCAAAATGCCCCTAGGTTCAGAAATTACCAGTTTACCCTCAAACTTTCCAGACTCGTAACTATTTCGTTCGACGTCCGATGACAGCGTGCCGCCTGTCGTTGTACTCAGGACGTCGAGACATATCTAACGGTCCTCGGTCTACGTGACAATCACACGTCCACTAAAAAGTCAACATTTTCCTCAAATAGTCAAGATTACGGTAACGTCCTCAATTTATCGAACGTCATAACTTTTTTTCCGATTGTCCAAATCGGACCTGCCACCTATCTACGGACTCGTGACGTCCTAAACTACGTCACGGTCAATGGTCAACACTCATCCAACCTGTAAATCAAAAAGTCAACTTTTGACACACTATTCACAAGGGTAAATTCGTCCTTTTATACAATTCGTTTACAAAATTACATTTATACCCTTCCTGAAGGTACGGGTTGTTACATATATGGTGCAAGGTATCCTTCACCATTCGTGTACCCACCATCCACAAGGTAGTAACACCCTAGAAATTAAAATAATAGTATGCATATAAGGAAGATACCTAGTTTAATGTTACTAATATAAGAACACAAATAGTCATTGTCAGTACCAGTAGGAATTTTTAATCCGGTTGGTCTACTTATCGCATCTCTAAGTACTCTAGAATCAGAAGCTGAACCTTCCCAACCTGGTAACACAAATATAAACTTCATATCCGGAGTGCAAACTCCCAACATATTGGTTGCTATCTCACCCTTCCTTGTTCGATATCTTGGCTTATCTTGTTCGGGTACCCGATCCCTAATGTAAGTGCCATCCAAGGCCCCCAAGCAATTCTATGCAAGTACAAAATCATTAGTAAAGTAAACTTCCACCCAAAAAAATTACTAATCTTGATTAAGTAATTTAAAAATACCTCAAACCACCTCCATCTTTGATTTGGGTAGTTATTAGCAATGGGTTCTGACACCTTCAATAGTGTACCTTGTAGCCTTAGCACTCCATGTAGGAGTGAATTGAAATTCCTACTTATAGTCTCCCCTGATCTGTTAAACCTACTTCCCATGGTTCGGTTCTTTACATGATGTGCAAGTATATGTAAAAACATACATACTTGTTCTTCCATTGTTACTGAACCGTTTGTTTTCACTCTTCCATCATCATGAAGCAACTGACATAGAGAATGAAACGTTCTCCTATCCATTCTAATTTGGTTCACACATTGTATATCATCATGTCCTATTATACTTTCTAGATAACTTGACCCACCAAATCTCCTAAGAAATGTGCGATTTCTAAGTGCAACTCGTTCATTGCTCCTTCTTTCAGAATAATAATTCATCGTGAACCACATCATGCACCAAGTCACAATATGCAAGTACCACACTTTAACCATGAAGCATGCCAAAATCTTTCTTCTATCCATATCTAAAACAATATTGAATAAATTAAATCCCCAAATTAAAAAAATTCAATAATATAACGAAACTATCATATAATTCTAGAATAAAAAAGTAAATCCCCAAATAGATGTTAGAGAAGTATTGTTGTATAGATGTTAGATATTTCTTATGGTTGTTACGTTTACCTAGTATGGTTGAAGTAAGAGTTTTGCTCATTTTTTTTATAAAAAAATATTTGACTTACGAGCTCATTTTTAGTTCATCCATTTAAGATCTTTTTATAAATAATAGATAGCTCATTTAGTAAGAGTGTCTCTAAATTCATAAGGCAACAATCTACTTGAATTGTGATAGGGAAACAGAATCCATGATAAGGTCTCATAAACATATAGGAGAAAAAAGCATATAAAGGAGATTGATTGATTGACCAACTAACCTGAAATATGCAGCTAAGAAAATTTTTTCATTTTTTAAGTATGCAGCTAAGACAAGTTTTTCATTTTTTATTTGGGCTATGCATTCCACCGTTTCCACCGTTTCCACCAGTTGGGCTATGCATGTATCAAGTATGCAGCTAAGACAAAGTTTTCATTTTTTATTTGCAAATGTCTTTCAAATACTTTATTTTTCTTTAATGATTGCCTCTAAAAGGAAAATGCTGATGGAAAGTGGAAAGAGAGAAATTGGGATTTTTGTGAGGTTTGTTGTACAAGTAGTAATAAATGTTTTATCTTCTGATATTGTAACTAACATATCTAATAGGATGTAAGGCAGCTTTAGGATCCCGATGCATATTTACATATACACTGCCAAGGAGTGGAATTCTATGCTTATATAATGCTTATATCTGTTGACTATTTAAGTTGATTGCTCCATCAATGTGTTAATGAATCTTCTTAGAAACAAAATCTTGACTATTTATATGATGCTTATATCTGTTGACTATTTAAGCATGTCTCTACATTCATAAGGCAACAATCTACTTGAACTGTGATAGGGAAACAGAATCCATGATAAGGTCTCATAAACATATAGGAGAAAAAAGCATATAAAGGAGATTGATTGATTAGTGCATTGATTGACCAACTAACCTGAAAAAGCTTGAAAGCTGCTTGAAGTAATCAATTTCTGATGCCTTAGCACCTTTATTTCAAGCACGAGCCAGACAATGGAGTTGCGGGATGGTTAAAACTTCCATGTCAAATGCAACTGCTCCAATTGATGCATCTGTTGTTGATAAAAATTCAATATTTGAGCAACTGTGAACGAAAAAAAAAGTAATTTGGACAATCACATATAATATAGCAAGTGACTCCAGTTAAACACATATAATATAGCAAGTGACTCCAGTGGTCCAGTTAAACATTCAACCATTGTACAAATTTTGATCAATCCTATACCACTGCCCCTTAAACACATTTATCTTTCTTCCCACAATTCAAACAAAACTTGAGCAATCATGCAATTGAAGAGAGAAAAATCTAATTCAGAGACAAAATTATTTAGCAAATAAAACAAAACCAAAGGTACAAATACAAAGTTTGCTATTAGTGTACTAACTGTATCGGTTGAGGTGCAGCAACAGCGGAGGCAGCAGGTGCAGGTGCAGGTACGGGCGCACTCTCTCCAGGTCCCTAAAAAAATTTGATAGCAATCAGCCATATCAGAGTAATGTTATAGTCTCAAAAAAATTAACAAGGGTGTACTGAAATTTGGTCCAATTATAAAGACTACTGGGACAAATCAAAAGCTATTCCAAATTAAGTAATGAAGACCGAAGAACAAAATATAAACTGGGCTATGCATAAAAATGACAAAACCAATCTCTGGCTCTTCTATCCCACCAATTGACAAAGCCAATCTACACCCTCTCACTAACAAGCTCTGGCTCACTAGCAAGCTCTCTCCGCCACCTCCACCTCCCCCCACCACCTATAACAAAAATTCATGTGAAAAACGAAAAGCCCATCAAGCAGAATGAGGCACAAAAGAACTCGGAATTGCCCAAAAATGAGTTCCGGCAAGAGGGTAAAATCTTTGTGGGGAATTTGCCCAACTGGGTCAAGAAAAATGAGGTTTTTGAGTTATTTCGGCAATTCGGGCCCATAAGATGTGATTCTGGTGAGGCGATTGAAGGACAAAATTGAGGAAACGGGGAGAGAGATGATGGGAGGCGATTGAAGGACAAAACTGGAGGAGAGGACAAAACGGAGGACAAAACTGGCGGAGAGGACAAAACTGAGGACAAAACCCAGCCATGGTTGCTCTGTTTCAGCGCGTCTTCTTGTCTTTGCTCTGTTAAATTGGATGATGGGAGGCGATTGAAGGGCAAAACTGAGGAGAGGACGCTGTGGATTGAAGGCTATGACAACGCCGACTATCGTTCTAAGTGGCACAAAGAGCTCGACAAAGCTTTCAGTGCCTGAATTCTAAGCAGGGCATAAACAAAAAAGAAGACAAAAGGTCGTTGAGTAAGGGATGTTACCAAGAAATAAGCTGAATTAATCCAAGGTTGACCTAGAAAGTTCCAAGAGGTAGGAATCGGAAAATTCGCAGAGTGTACGATGGGTTTTCTGCCGGATGATGATGATGAATGGCGAGCGATGGAGAAAAGGCAACAACCAGAGCAAATTTGATGATGAGTGATGGAGAAGGAGAGGCAACAACCAGAGCAAATATGATGGTGAGCGAGGAGAAGAGAGTAGACGAGTGAGACAAATAAGTTCGAAAAAATTAGACAGCTCTTTTTCTTCCGGATGAAATAAGCGGGTTGAGGCTGTATAAGTTCCCTCAGCCTGCTTAATTAAGACAGTGGCTATTTAATACATGTACATACCAACACACAGGTTTCAGATTATTTAGCCTATCCAGAGTTTAATACTGCATACCAAACACAGCCTCAATCTTTACCGCCCAAAAAGCCCTAATTAGTCTACTGAAGAAGGGAGAGCTGAAATATATGAGAATAGAGAAAGACAAAATCCATTATTGAACTTGTTATTTTAGTTTAATTAAAATTTTAAATTCAATTTATTTTTAAAATTTTAAAAGATGTGTTATTTTTAATCTAAATCGTTAAGACTCTTTAAATTTGACGGGTGAAAATTTGTGTCTAAAATGTAGTGTTATGGATTTGCCTTATATATAACGACATTAAGAGATGAGATTATTTTTGAGATAATCATATTAGGAGAGAATTATTTTTGACACAACAATATTGAGAAAGGAGATTATATTTCAATATTTTTTTTGACACAACCATATTAGGAAAGAAAATTATTTTTTACGCAACAATATTAGGAGATGGGATTATTTTTGATGCAACGATATTGAAAAGGGGATTATTTTAACAGAATAACATTGGAAGATGAATTATTTTATACACATTGAGTATTTACATTTCTCTTTATGAGAATTAAACTCGAAACCTTTTATCTAGCGTATGAAAATAAATACCACTAATTAAACAGCTCACCCTCGACTTTACACTAATAAAAATGATTGAAAATATACGATCCAAAATTCACAATTTACAGTTCATACACAAAATAAAAAAAAAAACCCAACAAGTCAAGAGGCGCCCGGGGAGGATGTCGCCTCTGGCTAAAACAAAAGCAAACACCAAGGTAGCCCTCATCATTTAGCCCAGAATCCCATGGGCTTATGGGTACCCGATAGGCCCCATGACAAAAAGCCCGACCCGGCCCGATATGGTCCGTGGGCTGGCCCGGCCCGCATGTTGATGGGCTGGATTTGGGCTTAGGGTATTCAAGCCCGCTAGGCCCAAGCCCGATAAAGCCCGATAAACCCAGCTCGACCCGCCCAGGTAAACCAGACCCATAAGCCCGAAAATATAAAATAATTATAAATTAAGAATTGATACTCAATCCAATTTTGTTACTACTATTATAGCCAAAATCCAAAACTCCAACCAAATCTCAACCTAGTGTCATTTAAAAGCCCAATGCCCAAACCAAACCCTAAATTCAAAAAAACTCACTAGGTCTCTGACTTTCTTAGCGACCTGCTTATCTTATCTCGGCTTTATGGTCGAAAATTTAAGTCAATTCTCCGAATCCAATAATACCCCTCCTTAGCTTATTTCAATATTCGATAATAATATTTAAACTCAACTCAATTTTTTTTTACAATTAGGTAGGTACAAATGGGCTTAATAGGCCCGGCCCAAGTGGACTTAGTAGGCCCGACCCGTAAAGCCCGATAAAAGCCCGACCCAAACCCGGCCCGACAAAGGGCATGTGTTTTCATATTTATGATCAAACCCGTCCGATCCGGCCCGGTATTTTTTTAATTATGAAATAGGCACGGCCCGGCCCAAGCCCAAAAATTTTGGGCCGGGCTTACTCGACCCGGCCCAATGACAAGGCCTACACTAAGGAGTCAAGGGCCCCTTTTTTGGGTAGGAAACTTCTCAATAATATCAAGTCTTTTGATAATAAGGAAAATAAATAATTTATAAACTACATATAATCTATAAATATAAATATAATTTTCCTACATTAATTTGCAATTTAAAAATATAAATATAATTTCTTTAATATATTTTTTTTCAAATTATTATTCAGCTGACTTTAAGGTCTTTACAGACTTATACGTCACAATTTACTCACTGGACAAGTGTCTCCCATAGCATGCTTTTGTAATTCAATCCCTGCAAATTTATTTTCTTGTTGAAAAGTGTATATACCAAAATTTCTTTAGAGAAAAAATAAAAAATAAACTCATGATTAAAACGGAGAGCAAGACCCAAAACCCCACGCCATACACATATTTGACCAATTAGCAGAAACTTTTTTTGTGACAAATTGACAACAACGACTGTTCAAAATTAATAATAAGTGCCTAAGTAGGTTTTGATTTGACAACCGCATCGCATAACATCTCAAATTTAATTTTTATAAATTTAAATGAAACACTTTTTTATTTTATTATTTACCATCAATTAATGATAAAATTAATATGTATTAAAAAATAAACCAATTTCATTTAAACAAATAGAATTAAAATAATTTATCAAATCAGAACTTATCTAGTCCAGAAATAATTTGTTCAAATAATTTATTATCAACTGATTGATATATGTATTTTTCAATCAATAATTACAATCGTCTCATGGTTAGTTAGTCATAATCAAATAACAGATAAAATCAATATGAAACTTTAAGTTAATGATTTTTTTTTTTTTTTGAAAAAGGCAGCTAATAGCAGAGACTCCTTTTTGCGTAGGGAAACTTCCCAGAACGAACCTCCTCCAGTAAACTACGAATCCAACTGTCCATCTGTCTGTCTCTGAATTGACTCAAGACTTTTATTTACTCCAAGTCGCTAACTTGCAAGTTGCAACAACAACAGCAAAAGCAGCAACCTTTGCCAAGTTACCGCCTTAGCCCGTAGACTTCTCCGCCCACTGACACAACTTCTTCAGCTCAGAAATGTTGCTCAACGTTTTTTGCTCAGTAATGTCTGCCTAAGGAGAAAGTCTTGGGTAGGTACCAATTCTTTCTCTTTATCCTCAGCTTGCAAAATCTTTTGATTTCTCGTGTCTTGGGAAATTGGGTTTCAGAGATTGGGGCTATTCCTTGCAAAGTGTGTATCTTTCTCTGCTTTTAGTATATTGTGTTTGAATGTGGAATGTGGGTTGTGGAAAATTCGAGTCTTTTTGGATAATGATATGAGTTGGAACAAGAAATTGCATGTCTGCTTTAGGGTGCTAAAGATTTTATTTATTTATTTACATTTGTTTTTTGGCAAGTAAATGTGCTGATATCTTCTGGTTTTGGTTAAATTTCACTAAGCCCAGTTAGAAATTGGATCAAGATTCCTAGTATTATCGAATCCGGGCATATTTGGTTTGGTTGTTTGTGAATGTACCATGTGCTGATATCTTCTGGGTTTTATTAAATTTCACTAGTCCTATATGAAATTGGATTACGATTCTTAGTATTGTAGATTTAGGCCACATTTCTTTGTCTGTGAATGAAGCTTGGAATTGATAGCTGGCCCTGGTTGGCTTATACTTTTTTCAGTTTTTGTTCAATATTATTCCTACATCTTTTTATTTTCTTTCAAATATTCTGGTTCTTGGGTTATACGATAAATTCCCATGAATTCCTCAATGAAATCGATATTTAGAATTTGAAACAAATGGGATAGTTGTTTTAATTACCTTTCGGTTAATATGATCCTTCTACAAGGATTGTTGGATAAAAGAATGAGCCTTTGAATTGTGAACTCCATCCAAGATTTCTTTATAACATTTACTTAATTCTTTTGAGTGAATAGGGCAAGAGCTTCTTGGTGTGTATCACTTATCTCTTGTTTGATGAATGTGCAGTTTTCCTGTAGAATATTGAATTGATGGGTAGCATAATATCCAAACGTACAACTTCGAGACAGAGTTCTTTTGAGTCTGGATCTCATTCTCAGAGTCATTACAATTACTCGGAGGCACCTTATGCGCAACCATATATACCACCTTATGCACCACCAAGGCAAGAGTATGGGCAACAGCAGCACTATCCACCTCCCCATCAAAGCCATGGCAGTGCTTGGCCTACAGGGTCGAAAAAGAGGTTGGAAAGAAAGTATTCAAAAATAGATGATGATTACAATAGCCTGGAGCAGGTAAGATACTTTTATTCTGAATGTACTCAATCTTTGGCTTTAAGAGGAATTGTTCATCCCAAATGTTTCTTTTTGTCCTCTCTCTCTCTCTGTATATGAAAAAAAAAGACTATTGATTGCCTATATGCCTATTTTTACCATGTTATCTTTTTCGTACGCAAATATGATTCCAAATCATTGTAGTTTCTAATGTTACTTTGGTAATTGTCCTTGTATACTTTCCTTTTGATAGGTCACTGATGCATTGGCCCGAGCTGGTCTGGAGTCATCCAATCTTATTGTTGGCATTGATTTCACAAAAAGCAACGAGTGGACAGGTTTGCCCTGGTCTAGGTACTTGGAAGTCTTTTTATAAGTTACCGTGAAACATTCTTGACTTACTTTGTATTAGGTGCAAGGTCATTTCATCGGAAAAGCTTGCACCATATTGGAGAAGACCAAAATCCCTATGAACAAGCAATATCAATTATAGGGAAAACATTGTCTTCCTTTGATGAAGATAACTTGATTCCCTGTTTTGGATTTGGAGATGGTATTTAATCTAACGGTTGTCTTACTCTTCAAATTTAGCCTTTGACGAAAGGGGTTTTACATTATTTCTTTTATTTGCAGCATCAACCCATGACCAAGAAGTTTTCAGTTTCTACCCAGATGAGGGTTCTTTTTGCAATGGATTTGAAGAAGTATTAAGACGATATAGAGAATTAGTCCCTCAGCTACGACTTGCTGGTTGAAATTTTTTTACTCCATATCCACTTCAATTTATTAATTTGTTTATTTGCTCATGGAGATTCATTCCCCTTTTTTTTTGTGACAGGACCAACATCATTTGCTCCTATCATTGAAATGGCCATCACTATTGTTGAGCAAAGCGGCGGTCAGTACCATGTGTTGGTGATAATAGCTGATGGGCAGGTATATTGTTTCTAGTCTCTATCTCATAGTTATTTATGTGTGAGAATTTTTTGATCGAGAAGCACATGCTTTGCATAGAGCTTTCATATGTTAAATTATTGTTTAATTGAAGGAGACTGCAAATTTTCACAGGTGACCAGAAGTGTCGATACCGAGCGTGGCCAGTTAAGCCCACAGGAAAGAAAAACTGTTGAAGCAATTGTGAAAGCAAGGTAGAATAATGTTTCTTACTTGGTCTTGTTCTTTTATAGTATCTCTTTTATAACATGCTTGCTATATTGTAGTGAGTATCCGTTATCAATTATACTAGTTGGAGTTGGAGATGGGCCATGGGATATGATGAAGGAATTTGATGATAACATCCCTGCCCGGGCCTTCGATAATTTTCAAGTTAGTATTACTGGGGACAATGGAGATAATCTTGATGGGATTATGCATGCTTCCTTATCTTTTATCTCTTCAGCCTTTAATTGAAAAGTGCTGCTTTCTGTTTTCTTCTGTAGTTTGTGAATTTTACAGATATTATGGCAAAAACTATGGACCGTTCGAGGAAAGAAGCAGAATTTGCTCTTTCAGCATTGATGGAAATACCGTCCCAGTATAAAGCAACACTAGAGCTAAATATTTTAGGGTAATTATCTACTCCTATCTAGTGGTTTTTGATAGAATTGGTGACATGAACTCATTTGCAAATCATCTTTTTGTTTCATTGCGCATATAGTGCTACAAGAGGGAAGGCTGTAGATCGGATACCTCTTCCCCCACCTCATTATGGTTCGGCTCCTTTTAGCACCCCAAAACCTTCACGATCAAGTAGTTTTTGTCCAACTGCACCGACCAGGCAACGTGATGAGTTTGTCAGCACAGCACATCCTACCAGTTCAGCTTCTGACAATCATGTACTTGCCCCCTTTCTACGTGTGGAATGGAGACATCAAGATCTCATCAATATGAAGTTTGAGACTTATCTTTTTATTTTCATTTTTTGACAGGTCTGTCCCATTTGCCTAACCAATCCAAAGAATATGGCGTTTGGTTGTGGACATCAGGTAAGCCATTTACACATTGTTTCCACCTTATAGAATTGGATGCAACAATGAATAATCTGAGTTGGATTTTGATATACTTTGCAGACATGCTGTGACTGTGGACAAGATCTTGAATTATGTCCCATTTGCAGAAGCTTTATCGAAACCAGAATAAAGCTCTATTAAGTGTTAATCCACTTGAAAATTGGACCTCTGCAGCTTCAACTCCAAGACTATTTCAGTTCCCTGCAATTATCCCGGTCGCTTGTACATATCTTCCCTTTCCTGGATTCTAGGAATTTTCTGCATGCTTCATGTCTAATAGCTTAAGAAGCAGAAGAACGAAAGAAGGCCTCGATGGGACTTGGACACTCGCGGTTAGCATTGTTGCTATGGCTAGTATTTTGTTGGTTTTTGATTTGGTTGCTTGGCATTGTTTTTGTGTCTGCTTATTTCTACTTGGTCTCATTAAATTCAACATATAAAGAAGGTTTGTGGCTCCATTTATGTACACACATGTACTTTACATAATCGGTCAGTAAAGTTCCCTTCTGGCTCAGCCATGGCTTGTCAATTTGAGATCACTAATAATAAGAGACGTGTCATGTTTCGTAATATTTTTTTTTCACGTTTTATGGGTGTCATGGTATTAGCCAAAGACTCACTCTACACCATGAGAATTGATGGCATAAATGACATAATTTTTTGCAAGCCAATTACCAATTTCACCCCGTTAATTGCATGAACAACGAAGAACTTGCACCTTCAGTCCTCCAACACGCCAAGACTGCTTCAGAAAACTCAACTAATTTTTAGAGTGTGCAAACTAGGCTATATATAAAATAGACCACGTACTCTTACCACTTCACTCTCAAATTACACTCGTACTCTCTCATGGCTCACTACAATCACTTTCCTTTTGCAACCAAATCCATGATCATCACTGCTTTGTTCTTCATATTGCATTGTGTCCGATTAACCAGTGCAGCTGGGGGCTCTCCTCGGGAGTAGGCCGCAAAGGGCAATGGCAATTGCTACTCAACAACACCGGCGTAGTGGCAATGCACATGGCACTGACACACCACAACACTCATTATCTTTGACCAAACTGAAGCTGGCCCTCCCGGATACAGGCTCCGAAGGCGCCACAGTGGAAAGAGATGCACACAAGGCCGCAATGACCTAGCAGACTCCTCTTGCTATGCCCACTCCATAGTGTACTGTGTACGACATTTCCAGCAACGAGAATAGACCTTTGAGGCTTATAGGTGGATATGGAAACGGCACGCGAAGAATTCGACATTTCAGGCCTTGTAGGGATGGTAAATGCGATTGGAGGCAATCAGAGAGATCGCTGGCTGAAGACCGGTGGTATGCTTCTAATCAATTACTCCCAGGTAACGATAGTGTCATTGTGGTTGGTGGAAGGCTCTCATGATCTCCATTCTTGCGCCGGACCTATGACAGAAATGAAGGGGGAAACAACCTCTACCCCTTCCTCCACCTCTCAGCAGACGGAAACCTCTTCATCTTCGCCAACCGAGACTCGATTCTTTTCAACTACAGACGCAACAAAGTGGTCAAGACCATCCCCAGGCTCCCCGGCAATGGCTCTAGGAATTATCCCATGATCTCCCATTCTTGCGCCGGACTTATGACAGAAATGAAGGGGGAAACAACCTCTACCCCTTCCTCCACCTCTCATCAGACGGAAACCTCTTCATCTTTGCCAACCGGGACTCGATTCTTTTCAACTACAGACGCAACAAAGTGGTCAAGACCTTCCCCAGGCTCCCCGGCAATGGCTCTAGGAATTATCCAGCCTCTGGCTCATCGGTCATCCTCCCATTAGACCACACAAACAGGTTTGAAAGAGTGGAGGTCACGGTGTGTGGTGGGGCCGCCTCAGGAGCCCATAGAGCAGCAGGGCGTGGCAGGTTCTTAAAAGGCCTGGCTTCATGTGGAGGAATGGTGATTACAGGGGACAGGCACAAGTGGGACATGGAGAACATGCCTGGGCCGCGTCTTCTCAACGACATACTCAACCTCCCAACAGGAGATGTGTTGATCATCAATGGAGCCAAAAGAGGGTCAGCTGGATGGAAATCATGGAACAATGCAAGAAACGCTGCACTCCAACCATACCTCTACAATCCAAATAACACATTATGGGAAAGATTCAGAGTCCTGAATCGACGAAAATTGCTAGAATGTATCATTCCTCAGCCACTCTTTTGCCTGACGGGAGGGTCTTGATTGGCGGAGGCAACCCTCACAGCCGGTACAGTTTCAACAATGTGGCTTACCCAACTGAGCTTAGGCTTCAAGCGTTTGTCCCACACTATATGGGAAGGCAGTACCATGAAGATAGGGCTACTAATTTGACCATAAACCATGGAAATGAAAAAAGTGAGTGATTTTAGTGTGAGGCATGGGGGAGATTTCACTGTGAGTTTTCTCTTGGGGAGCAAGGCAAGGAATGTGGTGGAGTTCAGTGCTTATGCACCACCATTTACAACCCACTCCATATCCATGAACCAGAGGTTGTTGAAGCTGAGGTGCAAGAGTTTGGTGAGGGCTAAGGACGGGTTGGTAAATGAAATGTTGGGGGGTCCTCCTTCAAATGTTGCACCCTCTGGTTATTACATGCTCAGTGTTGTAAATGGTGGGATTACAAGCTTGTCTCAGTGGGTTAGGTTTCAATAACACCAAGGTTTTTCTTTGACTGCCATATATATGGAGCCCAAAAATGGTAGATAGGGCTGAGAAATGAGAATCATTCGTGTAAAGTAAAAGAGAGAGACTTGTTGAAGTCTTGAAGAGTTAAAAAAGCACCATTTTAATATAATGATCATGATTATAACCAAAGGTACGGTGTTTGTTTTCTTTTGATTTTTAAACCTTGAGACTACTATTCCGAATTAGTAAACTTATTAAGAGTCCAAATGAAAATATGAACTAAGTCATCAATTTGACAGTGACCGTCGCATGATTATCCTAATGTGTTTTAAACAACTAATTCATTCAAAACCACATTAAATTTGTGCACTAATGCATGGAATTGATAGCATATGTATTGATATGATGGTCCTTTTGCATGTGATTGGTTTCTAGCTAAGCCATGAACGTCCATGTCATGTATAATTAAAGTGGGAAGCTTTAGCTATATGAAAATGACCTCTGCAGTTCCAACTTTGTAGCATCTTCATCAAGTCAATTATTCCCCATGAAGATAACCACCACAGCTTTTGTTAGGTGGTTTCTTATGCACGTAGGTGTAGGCTGCGTATAATTTAGGCTAACAATTTGATATGTTGCAATGTTGCATACGATAGATGAATATGTGGTTGATAAGAGAACACTATACTACATGGTTACACCGAAATAAACCACTGCGGATGTGGCGAGGGGATTTAAGAAATTAAAGAATCCGATTAAAAGTCCAAATCTAGCTAGTATCCACCAGTTAGATCATGGGAAAGTGCGAGCGTAATTTACGGAAATCATAGTAACACGGCGCCAAAACTATCAGAAGGCAAAAGGAAGAGACAACTTAGTTGTTGCGAAGGAGAAACACGCATGGATGCACATGTCAATCATTCTTTACTCCTAAGCTGCCTATAAAAGGAGAAAACACTCTCTTCTCAAAAGATAACAAAAAACTCAACCAAACAAACAAATTGATCAAACTCAATCAATTTTAACAAATACAAACTTTCAAAAGGTTTTTTGTTACCCAAAGCTCGCATCCTTGGCAAAACCCGTCTCTTCAATCTAGAATTAAGTTTCAGTTCTCCTCTCAACCCTTCTTAGTTCTTACTCTAAGAACACCAAGCTTTCCTTCACATCCAACTTGCATCCCAAGTTTGTTTCTAGAGACTTCCTGACCACCAAACTTCAACCTGACTTATTTCCTCAGCTTATGTCCTTTTATTGCTCTACCAACACCTTTGGTATGATTTCCAACGGATGTTCATCCAGTTGATAATCTCTCGACCAAAAACGCAACCCATGGCTTAGTCTAGTGATAGTTTACTTCCTACACTTGTAATTCCATTAATCATGCTAATATTCAAGCATTTAATTTCTAAGTGTTTGTACTCCCTCTCCCCTTCTCTACAATCGGTTTCTTCAAATCTGATTTTGGTAACTGGAATATACCTACTAATGAGTTCTATGGCTGCATAAGTAGTAGGACCATCTTCGAGTTTTGGTTCAGTATTCGAACAGTCTAACTTTAAGAGGTTGATCTATCTAACTCTCCCTCTAACTATAAATTGCACGCTACTAACATGAACACGCCGACATTGAACTTGGACTAGGTACAAAAGAAAATATTTAAAGTCTTTGAAGGAAGTATAGAAACGAATAATGCAAGCAAGATGTCCGTTTGCTCCACTTTCACTTGGTTCGAACGATGGTTCATGGGCCACAATTGAACCAACTTCTAACCCTATCTAATATCAACTTCCACTAGTGGCACATCTACTTTGAAGGCATCTAGAAGACCAAGTCAGCAGGACCAGCCCACCTAGGACAGGACCGTGACACCATGGCCCAAGGCTTTCAGCCTTCTCCCCATTTCCCCTAGTCGCTTACATCGCTATCCAATGTATCAGACTACATCGAAGAGATCCCTCATAGCTAAATGCTTGTGTATCCGCTCATTCAAAAGCGAGCCACCGAATGGTGACATGAGATTCCGCTACGATAATATTTTGGGTACGAGCATAATCTGGCATGCCTAATGTGAGTATTTTGCAGTGCATGTCTAAGTTTCGATATACAGAATGAAGGCGTGATACTAAAAAGAGATTCTTGAGTTCGACGTAGGGCTGACAATGGGCTGTGTCATGTCGGGTTCGTGTCATGTCATGAACTCTGTTTTACCCATATATGCTCAACCCGAATCTGACCCGTTTAATAATTGTGTCAAATATGTCCAACCCAAACCCGACCTATTAATGACTCAAGTAACCTGTGTAACCCATTTAATAAACAGGTCGTACTTGAAACCCAATTAACCTATGACCCGTTTGACCCGTTTAACCTGTTTAACATGTTTAACCTATTTAAATTATAAGATTTAATAAGTATTTAGGTAGGTAAATGGGTAGACATATGAGTTAATAATGACACATTTATTAAATGGGTTAATATATAGGTAAATATACGGGTTAACATGTTAATCCGAAATCTACCCATTTATTAAACGGGTTAGTAGGACATTATACGGGTTAACAGGTTGACCCAAACCCACCCGTTTATTAAACGTGTCATAATGAGTTGACCCAAAAATGACCCAAAATTTTAATCGTGTGGATTGACCCGGATAAACCTTGTGCGGGTTTCGAGTCGTGTATCGATTCGTGTAAAAAATTTCCACCCTCAGTTCGACTTTGACGCCACGACAAGAACCTCTAATAAAAGATAATATGGAAACTCCTCATGATGGAAATCTCGAGGATATCACCAGTCAAAAAACAGTTAAGGAAGAATTGATGAAATTCATCAAAGACGCCCTGGTTCCTATTTGAGCTCAGATGAAAGCCCTAATCGAACATGTCCAGGAGCTCTCTAGGTAAGGGAAAACAGAGCAAAAAGGTACCACCACCCCATCTCTAAAGGCGGTAAGCCCAGACAAAGGGAAATAGACCACGGATTCTAGAGTGTCTACTCTAGAACCTGTGGTCACAAGGCCTTTATTCTCAAATGCCTCACCTTTCAAAGTCCCGTAAATGAGTAGGACCCGCGAAGTCCAGCCAAAAGAGGATAACAGGATCTAGGTTAAATATCGACTGACAAGACCTATCCCAATCGCCCTAGATTATCGTGGGATGTGCTCTGCTCCCGTTTGACACCATGTGTTAGACTAGGGATAAAACCGTAACCCGCTTAGGGTTTTCAGAGTATGCAGTGATTTCCAAAGTACGCAGTGGCATGTGATGTCTCGGTCTCTACTACAGCCCTCATCCGCGGTCAACCTGAAGGGTATAAAAAACATTAAAATTATGAGTGGACAAAAATAAACATTTTATAAAATCATTTAACGAAAAGACATTTATACCCTTCAATTAAAAGGATGCATGCATAAGAAAGCATGTAATCTCAAATGCTTTCTTAAAATCAAATCATATTTCTTTTCAAATCAGTAATCGGTGAAAAAAATCTGTCACATCTCATATCATCCTATCATCATCATCAGTCACGATATCCAAGCAACGCGTGCATATAGCTCCAGGACTGCTCAAGTCTAAGCACTCATGAGTCGAGCCTCCCTCGGCTACTCGACAACAAGTAGTGTATCGTGACCTCTCCGAGGAGGGGGGTGGGGACACAGCGCATCTCAGAGGCGAGCATCATATCATAGGGTCCTCTTTGGGGAAACATAATCACAATCGGAGGTCCTCTCGTAACCATTATTTTGAAAACAGTGGAAACATTTTCATAAACTGTTGTATCTCAAATCAAAATAGTTACTTCGCATAGGGTCTCAGCCCAAAACATGGTTTCCAAATACCCATGGATTCACACATGGAGTCCATGTCTTTCCAACAGGGTCACAAGCCCGAAATACCATATCAAAAATCAAAACTAGGTCGCAACCCCGATATATCATTTCATAAATCAGAACTGGGTCACAAGCCCGATATATCATTTCCACATCAAAAAATTGTTCAATTTCATGTTTGACTATACTCCAAGTCAAACCAGAAATAATCTGGGACACAAACCCGAATATTATTTTCAAATTCGAAAACCATTTCACTATTCAACAAGGACTCAAGCCCGAAATGTCGATTTCACGCATCTCCGTGAAATTATTCAAAATAAATAGCTGAATCCTTAGTTTTACGCCTCTCCGTGAAAGCATTAAAATCACATAAATCATAAGTACGTAGAAAACTCGGCCTAAGCCCGAAGTATCACATAAAAACAAAAATCTCAAAATACGTGCAATGTAACATTTTCTACAAAAATGTCAAATCATCAACATAAATCATATTTAAATCACATGCAACCAGTGTAACGACCCGTCCCAAATTCTTGGGATTAATTAAGAATTAATTATGGATTAGCAGGGCTAATCAGGGATTAGTCGAGGATTATTGGACGTTTAGGGCGAAATTTCGATTTTGCCTCTGAATGAGGGTAAAAAGTTGACTTTTGATCAGGAAGGTCTAATGTCAGGACCCGTCCCAAATATCACCTCGATACCCGGGACGAACCCTGCTCCCGTCTGACTCCCCGACACGACACGCAAGTACAACTCACGCAAAATCACCCAAACTCAGTCAGACGCAGGAGAAACTATATAAAACATCCCGAAGTTATAATTTACAGAGCATAGTACGAAACACAAGAAAATAAAACCGATAATAATTACACGCACGCGGAAGACTTTAAACCACTCCGGAATCTTTCACGTGACCTCTATGCCTCAGACATTGCCCCGACGTCAAGACCCCGCGCTATCTCCACAACCTGGAGGGCAAGTTAAAAACACAAGGTGTGAGTGGACCATACTCAAGGAAAAGTTCTAAAACCATTTATCAGGAAACCAAGTTTCACCCTCCATTTTGAAATCACATGCATAACCAAGTTTATAAAACAGTTATAAACCAAATTACCATAAACCATATCATAAGAAACAGAAACACTATAAAACAGTTAGAAAAACCAGAGCATGTAAACCGTATCATAAACCATGAACATGAAATCATCATTTTCCGATCAAACATGCTGGACCTATCCGAGTCTTTAAACTCCCGAGTCTTTAAACTCAATCCAGGCCTTAACAATATCCGAGTCTTTAAACTCCCGAGTCTTTAAACTCAAAGGCCTACGGGGGAAAAATCAATATATCCGAGTCTTTAAACTCCCTAGTCTTTAAACTCAATCCGGGCCCGTCCCCTGTCAATCAATATCCGGGTCTTTAAACCCAATAACCAGATCCAGCAAATCCAATCCAAAACGATTTGTAAAACCATTGTCCATTTCCATATCCAAACCCGAATCCGAAATCACCGGTCCGATCCGAACCGTCATTCCGAACCCAAATCCGGAAATCCACTTTCCAACTTGGAAACCAACCATTTTTCTAAAATCCGTTTCTAAAACCGAAAACCTTTAATCATCGACAAATCATGTTCCAAAATCCTTTTATAATCATTTGAAATCCCAAAACTATAACATTATGATCAGATCAGAACTCAACCTTTTATCGTAAAACGTGCCAAATACCGTATTTTTTCGAAAAACGTACAACTATGTAAAATCACATCATAAATCCAAAAATCATGAAATCATATATATAAAACAAATATAGAAAACAGTTATGCATGTTCGAGTTTAAGGAGAGAGTCCACTCACAGTACCGAGCCCTCAATTGCGTCCCGAACGTCCCGCACGTTCCTCGGCTTCCTCGGGAAATCCCGATCCTGTCAACAACCACCAAAATCCGTCACTAACATGTCTACGAAGGTTCACCTAAATTCCCTCAAAATTCCCGAATCGAAAGCGTAATAACCCGGGACCCTAAACTTTCACCCTCGCGAAACTAAACTTAAACGACGTCCGATTAACCCGAAACCACTTCCAATGAACTCAACATAACTCCTGGACCAAAAACCATGTTGACCGTTCCTCCCAGAACCGCCGCACGCGCCTCCACGCGCCGCCCAAAGTGGCTGCGCGTGGCCCTCACGCGCCAGCTACAGTACACCTTCAACCTCACGTCGACCCGGTTCAACACAGTAGTCTGCAGCTTGAACCGGCGTCAACAGTTCTCCTCTGTCCGGCCACCACTTTACCTCCTTTCTTCTCCTATAGCTTCGTCCATCCTTACTCTATGCATCCCCGTCCTCCACTCACCTCGACACAGCCCCTACACCGTCGACTCAGACTCGAAACCAAACGGCCCAATTCCTCTGTTTTCCTTTCCGGCCGCCCAGGTAACCTCCCTTCACGGTGGCAATACCAGACGGTTCCTAGGACCTCAAGGAACCTAACCCACCTCTCCTAGACCTTCGACTCAGTCTCTAGGGTCACGACTCTGGGTTTGAAACAAAGCGGGAAAATATGGCACACAGAGTCCCTCCGTCGTGCCAACCGCCACCGTGCACCGCCCGTCACGGCAACACAACCAAACGACGCCCTGGACTCGACTGAACTCCCTAAACTCCCCTAGACTCTTCGATTCAACCTCTCAAGCCACAACTTCCAATTTGAAGTTCACGGCCAAAATAGAGCATAGACACGGGGAAGTAGAAATTACCTGCAACCTGTCGCCGCCGTGAGCTCCTCCGGGGCTGGTCGACTCCACGCTGCCTTCACGACACCACCGCGGTCTCAATTGCACCGTACACGGCCACCGCACCACCACCAGCTCACAAACTCTCTGCCTGCCTTCCTGTTTTCCCCCGATCTTCCCGCGGTTCACAACTCACACACACACGGCCACCGTGCCTCCTTGTCTCCTCCCAAGCTCTCCTTCACTCTCCGGTCACTCCTCACCCACCAGAATTCACCAGCAACCACGATCACCCTTTCAATTCTCTCAATTTCCTCCCTCTGTTTCTCTCTGTGTGTCGAAGAACATGAACACATATCACGGGTGCACCCCAATTATTTGGGCTGTGCACGTACAGGATTCAACCAGAACCCTCTAGTCCCTCAACACGTGTCACCAATCTGCCCAAGCCTTCACCATCTGGCCCAATCCCAACCGTCCATCTGTTCTCTCTCTGCAAAAATTCCAGAACACAAAAGACCAAACTACCCCTCCTTTTTACTCAATTTTACACTTATGCCACTACCTTTCTAGACCCGTAACTCACTCCTCGTAAGTCCGATGAATACGTGCCGCCTGTCATCGAATTCAGGACGACGAGATCTACGTAACCATCCTCGGTCAACGTACCAAAACCTGATCGTCCAAAAAGTCAACTATTCACCTTAATTTACCCAAATTACGGTTATGCCCTCAACCTTCCGAACATCATAACTTCCTCCTCGGATGTCGGAATCAGGCGTGCCACCTGCCTACGGATTCGTGACGTCCTAACCTACGTCCTGGTCACCGGTCAAAGTCCATCCGACCACCCAAACTAAAGTCAACATTTTTGCCCAGGTTAGGGGCAAAATCGTCATTCTAAGCTAATGACCTTACCGATACCGACTAACCACCGATTAGCCTCGCTAATCCCACCTTAATCACTTTACCAATCCCACCTCTCGGGACGGGTTGTTATAATCCACCCACCTAAAAAGAATTTCGTCCCCGAAATTCCACAGCTAGTCCCCAACACCTAGGGTCTCCTACCTGGTAATCAACACTAGGTCAACAACAACTTCTCCTGGGTTCCCTGGCTATCATCTCCTCCTTGGGTATTTCACACCATCCCCAACTACTGTTACCACGGCCAACCCTCTCTATGTAACAACTGTATGGTGTACGCAAGGAAAACTCTATGAACAGAGAACAAAGGTATTTTACAATACCTCATATGGAATACCCGAATAAATTCACAGAGCACATCCTCACGTACTACCCCACTTTTCCAAACCAACTCGGCTACTACGTCAGCCATTATCGGAATAAATCTACAAAGTCCTAAAGGCAAACTCTAGCTTGTGGGTCTCTCCTTCAATAACCTCATATCGATCAGTTATAGTCACTCATTTCCTGTACCTTCCGTTATCCTACCACTACAGCACTCCCCAGTCCACCTAGGGAAACTCCTTCTAGACTCTACCCTGGGATCCAACAACCACAAAACTACGTACAACCCAACCAAAGTAAGATAAGTACCTGTCCCCACATCTGGTGTCGACTGAACTTCCTGCTGAGTCATCGAAAACACTCGGGCCTGAGATCCCCACGCTCTACCACGTCCCCTCGAACTACTAATGGCAGTGCCACCACCTCCTCTCGGGCTTGCTGTCCCTGACGCTGTACTCTGTCCGGGCTCCGCTGCTCCTCGACCTACACCACCATCCTGTGGCAACAGTGGACACTCACGTCGAAAATGACCTCGCTCCCCACAGTAGAAACACACATTCCATCCTGGTCCACTGCTCGGTCTCCCTGTGGACGCTACAGACGTCGCACTAGCTTGCGGAGTCGGTGGTGCTCGGTAACCCCGAAATCCTGAACTCTGGAAACTACCAGGCCTTCCGAAAGGATCATCGCCCGACGATGACGCTCCACCAAAGTTACCCCTTTTCGCTGTCCGCTGACTCGAAGCTCCAGAAAAAGATGGCTCCCGGCGCCGCACCGGCAAACTAGCCTCAACCCTCACCGCAGCATCTGACAAGTCCCGGAGAGTAGCAAACGATCCAGCCGTCACGATGGCTCGAATCTCGCCTCGCAAGCCCAATTCAAACCTACGGCACTTCTCGGCTTCAGTGGCTACAAACGCAGGAGCAAACCGAGACAACATCTGGAATTTCCGTTCATACTCAGCCACTGTCATATTCCCTTGTTGGAGCTGCAGAAACTCCGCCTCCTTGGCATCCCGAAAAGAACGAGCATAATACTGCTCCAGGAATCGTTCCCTAAACGTCTCCCAAGTCACCGTATGGGCATCCCAACCAGACAATTCGAGGGTATACCACCACTCGTACGCTGCACCATCCAATAAAAATGTAGCTAGTAACACTCGTTCCTCCAGCGGGCAATGCATCACCGCAAAGATCCGCTCAAGTCTGGTAATCCACCTCTGGGCTTCCTCAGGATCAGCCCCACCACTAAACGTTGTAGCCCATAGCCGCTGGGCTCGCTCAATCGTAGTACTCTCAGTTCCCCTCGCCATTTCTTCTTCAGGTCGTGGAGAGGGTCCACGTCTCGGAGGCATCGTCAAACAGCACGCTGAAAGAGGCATAGAAGTAATCAAACAACTAAAACACAACCTCACAAACCAACAAACCCCACTGACTTGACAAACCTATGCTCTGATACCAATTGTCAGGACCCGTCCCAAATATCACCTCGATACCCGGGACGAACCCTGCTCCCGTCTGACTCCCCGACACGACACGCAAGTACAACTCACGCAAAATCACCCAAACTCAGTCAGACGCAGGAGAAACTATATAAAACATCCTGAAGTTATAATTTACAGAGCATAGTACGAAACACAAGAAAATAAAACCGATAATAATTACACGCACGCGGAAGACTTTAAACCACTCCGGAATCTTTCACGTGACCTCTATGCCTCAGACATTGCCCCGACGTCAAGACCCCGCGCTATCTCCACAACCTGGAGGGCAAGTTAAAAACACAAGGTGTGAGTGGACCATACTCAAGGAAAAGTTCTAAAACCATTTATCAGGAAACCAAGTTTCACCCTCCATTTTGAAATCACATGCATAACCAAGTTTATAAAACAGTTATAAACCAAATTACCATAAACCATATCATAAGAAACAGAAACACTATAAAACAGTTAGAAAAACCAGAGCATGTAAACCGTATCATAAACCATGAACATGAAATCATCATTTTCCGATCAAACATGCTGGACCTATCCGAGTCTTTAAACTCCCGAGTCTTTAAACTCAATCCAGGCCTTAACAATATCCGAGTCTTTAAACTCCCGAGTCTTTAAACTCAAAGGCCTACGGGGGAAAAATCAATATATCCGAGTCTTTAAACTCCCTAGTCTTTAAACTCAATCCGGGCCCGTCCCCTGTCAATCAATATCCGGGTCTTTAAACCCAATAACCAGATCCAGCAAATCCAATCCAAAACGATTTGTAAAACCATTGTCCATTTCCATATCCAAACCCGAATCCGAAATCACCGGTCCGATCCGAACCGTCATTCCGAACCCAAATCCGGAAATCCACTTTCCAACTTGGAAACCAACCATTTTTCTAAAATCCGTTTCTAAAACCGAAAACCTTTAATCATCGACAAATCATGTTCCAAAATCCTTTTATAATCATTTGAAATCCCAAAACTATAACATTATGATCAGATCAGAACTCAACCTTTTATCGTAAAACGTGCCAAATACCGTATTTTTTCGAAAAACGTACAACTATGTAAAATCACATCATAAATCCAAAAATCATGAAATCATATATATAAAACAAATATAGAAAACAGTTATGCATGTTCGAGTTTAAGGAGAGAGTCCACTCACAGTACCGAGCCCTCAATTGCGTCCCGAACGTCCCGCACGTTCCTCGGCTTCCTCGGGAAATCCCGATCCTGTCAACAACCACCAAAATCCGTCACTAACACGTCTACGAAGGTTCACCTAAATTCCCTCAAAATTCCCCGAATCGAAAGCGTAATAACCCGGGACCCTAAGCTTTCACCCTCGCGAAACTAAACTCAAACGACGTCCGATTAACCCGAAACCACTTCCAATGAACTCAACATAACTCCTGGACCAAAAACCATGTTGACCGTTCCTCCCAGAACCGCCGCACGCGCCTCCACGCGCCGCCCAAAGTGGCTGCGCGTGGCCCTCACGCGCCAGCTACAGTACACCTTCAACCTCACGTCGACCCGGTTCAACACAGTAGTCTGCAGCTTGAACCGGCGTCAACGGTTCTCCTCTGTCCGGCCACCACTTTACCTCCTTTCTTCTCATATAGCTTCGTCCAACCTTACTCTATGCATCCCCGTCCTCCACTCACCTCGACACAGCCCCTACACCATCGACTCAGACTCGAAACCAGACGGCCCAATTCCTCTTTTTTCCTTTCCGGCCGCCCAGGTAACCTCCCTTCACGGTGGCAATACCAGACGGTTCCTAGGACCTTAAGGAACCTAACCCACCTCTCCTAGACCTTCGACTCAGTCTCTAGGGTCACGACTCTGGGTTTGAAACAAAACGGGAAAACAGGGCACACAGAGTCCCTCCGTCGTGCCAACCGCCACCGTGCACCGCCCGTCACGGCAACACAACCAAACGACGCCCTGGACTCGACTGAACTCCCTAGACTCCCCTAGACTCTTCGATTCAACCTCTCAAGCCACAACTTCCGATTTGAAGTTCACGGCCAAAACAGAGCATAGACACGGGGAAGTAGAAATTACCTGCAACCTGTCGCCGCCGTGAGCTCCTCCGGGGCTGGTCGACTCCACGCTGCCCTCACGACACCACCGCGGTCTCAATTGCACCGTACACGGCCACCGCACCACCACCAACTCACAAACTCTCTGCCTGCCTTCCTGTTTTCCCCCGATCTTCCCGCGGTTCACAACTCACACACACACGGCCACCGTGCCTCCTTGTCTCCTCCCAAGCTCTCCTTCACTCTCCGGTCACTCCTCACCCACCAGAATTCACCAGCAACCACGATCACCCTTTCAATTCTCTCAATTTCCTCCCTCTGTTTCTCTCTGTGTGTCGAAGAACATGAACACAAAGCACGGGTGCACCCCAATTATTTGGGCTGTGCACGTACAGGATTCAACCAGAACCCTCTAGTCCCTCAACACGTGTCACCAATCTGCCCAAGCCTTCACCATCTGGCCCAATCCCAGCCGTCCATCTGTTCTCTCTCTGCACAAATTCCAGAACACAAAAGACCAAACTACCCCTCATTTTTACTCAATTTTACACTTATGCCACTACCTTTCTAGACCCGTAACTCACTCCTCGTAAGTCCGATGAATACGTGTCGTCTGTCATCGAACTCAGGACGACGAGATCTACGTAAGCATCCTCGGTCAACGTACCAAAACCCGATCGTCCAAAAAGTCAACTATTCCCCTTAATTTACCCAAATTACGGTTATGCCCTCAACCTTCCGAACATCATAACTTCCTCCTCGGATGTCGGAATCAGGCGTGCCACCTGCCTACGGATTCGTGACGTCCTAACCTACGTCCTGGTCACCGGTCAAAGTCCATCCGACCACCCGAACTAAAGTCAACATTTTTGCCCAAGTCAGGGGAAAAATCGTCATTCTAAGCTAATGACCTTACCGATACCGACTAACCACCGATTAGCCTCGCTAATCCCACCTTAATCACTTTACTAATCCCGGCTCTCGGGACGGGTTGTTACATCTAATGCATGAGGAACTAGGACCATTACGTAGATGGTGTTGATACGAGTCCGTAGATAGGCGACACGTCGAAATCGGGCATTCGACGGGAAAGTTATGGGTCACGGAAGTTCCGAGGTACTATTGCACGTTTTACGAGATAGGTGGACTTTTGTCTTATGTGTGGGCCCTAGATATTTTGTGCAGGCCGTGGGATGAGTGACAAGTGTCACTCATCCATTGCTCACCTAAAACACATACATGCACATCCATTCCCTTTCTTTTTCATTCGATCATCCCAAACCCGAAGCCCCAAACCAAACCTTTCTCCCTTTCTGGATCGATTAATGGCACCTGTGAGCCTGAAAGTGAGGCTGAGGGTGTGACAGTGACGTCGAGAGGGTAACAGAACCGCCGTGGACGGTGGTGGAGCCACAATAAAAGGTAAAACCATAACCGTGAACTTTTGAAATTTTATTATGTGTTTTGGACGTTTGGGGTGGCTTGTGTTGATTGGTTTAGATCCTTGGTAGTTGTGCAAGTCATTTGGGACTGGAATCAGTGGTTGAGGACGGCGGAGCAGCCCAAATAGGGAGCTGGAAATCTGGGCAAGGGTTCATTAATTCAAACAGTTATAACTAAGCCCGTTTTTATGATTTTGAGGCCATAGATCGATTCCATAAGATTGGACGATCGCACTAGAACCAACGACATCGAAATCGGTGGCCGGAGTTGGGAGTTAGATTAGGTCGGGTCACGGGTCTATACGACCCGCTACAGTGTAATCAGGTGGACCCGACTCAGTGAAGACGATGATGATGTGGCATGATGACATCATCATCTGTCAGATGTTAGGTGATGTGGCCCAATAGGAGGCTGCCATGTGGCAGCTGTCAGTGCACAATCAACTAGACACGTGGCAGGCACGTGGAACAATTGGCTTGTGACACGTGGCATTTTTAGGTCTAACATGTCACACTGACACGTGTCAGCGTCAGATGTCAGATATGACATCATGGTGACGTCAACAATGACGTCATCGTTGAATTTTCACTGTTCATGTTGACGTCAGCGTTCACCGCAACTTTGACCCCGCGTGTGGGGGCTCCTGGACACGTGTTTTGAGGTGGGACTAGAACCATTTTAAAGGTTTTGACAGTACAAATCCAATGGTGGTGATTTAAAATCGATTAGAGATTGTTAGGTTGGTCAAATCGAGGTTTTAGCCTCTGGAAGCATGTCTGCGACACGTTGACTTTTCCGAGAAAGTTGGGAGTTCTTGATATGGACTTGTATAGGTTAGTAGTAACATTTGGGTATGATTTGAATAGGTCCAGATGACCCGGAGAGGTCGGATTAGCCCGGAGAGGTTTATGACACGTGTTTCGAGGCGTAGCTTGGATGGTCTGTGAGTGGACTTTGTTTTATGAATTGATGCATGCATATATGTTTTATATGAGTTTATGAACATGATTTGAGATGCCATGAGTTCATGTGATTTGATATGAATTTTTGGCCTCTTCAGAGGAAAATGTGTTATTGCATGTATTTCAAAAATTCCTGTTTTATGCAATACCTTGGGCTTAGGCCGGATTTTATACATGCTTGTGTTATCAAATGATTTGATTGATGAAAGGATTTCAGAGTTGAAAGTATGATCTCGGGCTTGAGGCCCAGTTGATTTGTGGTATCGGGCTTGAGGCCCAGTTGATTTGTGGTATCGGGCTTGAGGCCTAGTTGATTTGTGGTATCGGGCTTGAGGCTCAGTTGATTTATGGTATCGGGCTTGAGGCCCAGTTGATTTATGGTATCAGGCTTGAGGCCTAGTTGATTTATGGTATCAGGCTTGAGTCCCAATTATGGTTTATGAAATGAGATTTCGGGTTTGAGACCTTATTGTGATGTGGATTTGGGCTGAGGCCTATGAGATTGAGAATTGAAACGGATTCGAGGAATCCTGGATTTTGATTTGGGTATGAGACCCAGTTGAACTATGATTTGAAAGAAATGAATGTTTTCACACTTATATGTATATACCCTCCCGTATGAGTAGTCTCTTCTAGACGTTGATGATCCTGAAGTGTCACGATACACTGCCTAGGATGAGTGACTCCGAGAAGGAGCACATGCCCAGGAGTGATGTAACGACCCGTCCCGAATTCCGGGATTAGATTAGTCACTAATCTTGATTAGCGAGGTTGAACGGTGGTTAGTAGGGCGGAATCGGACAAAATGTGCAAAATGACCGTTTTGCCCCTGGTCGTGGGCAAAATGTTGACTTTTTATTCGGGCGGTCAAATGAACTTTGACCGATGACCGTGACGTAGTTCGGGACGTCACGAGTTCATAGACAGGTGGCACGTTCGATTCCGATATTCGTAGAGAAAGTTATGGTGTTCGGAAGTTGAGGGGCATTTTGGTAATTTGGCTTATTAGGGGCCAAATGTTGACTTTTTGATCGGGAGGTCCGATGGGCGAGGGCCAAGGACCGTTACGTAGGTATCTTCGATACGAATCCAACGACAGGCGGCATGCCGAAATCGGAGATCCGACGACGACGTTATGGTCAAGGAAACGAACTAACGAACCGAGGCCGGGATTAAAATAATAATATAATAATGAATAGTGACCGTTGACCCTACACACCTGGATGAGTGACAAGTGTCACTCATCCCTTGAAATCAGAATCCATGTTTTTGGGGGAGACCTCATCATGATGTTTAATTAATTTTTAATTAATTAATTAATCTTTTAATTTCCATTATCCCTCCCTAATTTGCTTAACCGTGTACAACAAACCCAGCTTCTACCCAACCTAAAATCCTCTGCCATTGCTAAGTCGTGAGTGAGAAACTGAGGGAATTGTGAGGTTGAACTGAGTTGGGTAAACACGGGAGATTGAGGAAGACTGAGGAACTGAAATTCGAAAATTTGGATTTTGGGGGGGAAGTTCGGATTTTAAACTTGGGGCTGTGAGGATCGAATTGGTGATTACTTCGAGCTTTCTGGGATCACAACGATCAGAATTGTCGAAGGAACGAAGGGATTTGGCCACCAATTGGCTCTGATCGAGCTTGGTGACAGAGGAAGAAATCGAGGCTGAGTCGTGGAGTTTGGGGCTGTGATTGACTCAATTGTTGTGGGGAAATGCTTTCTCATGATCCCACGATGCTTCTGGGATCATCAATTGAAGGAAAACGTTGGAGAATGGCAGAATTCCATGGTTGCACAGTGACGGTGCTCGAGTTTGAGTCGTGACGATTGAACACTGGATTGAAGCAATTGGGTTGGGGGAAATGATCTACGGAGTCCATGGAAGCTTCTGGTTGAATCAATTTCAGGATATCAATCGAAATGGATGGGGCTCGAAGGATGAACAATGGACGGGTGTTCTTGGTGTTCATCATCGAATCGTGGAATTGTAGGTAATGAATTGTGTAATCAATGTTACAGAACTTAAATTAAACTTAAAAAGAAGCTAAGGGAATGATCAATTGTTGTAATTAAGGCTGAATTGATAGGATTGGAACCGGGTCGTATCGCGGGAAAATTGGACCCGTTTACCAGACAAACGGGTTGGGCTGGTGACACTGTAGCAGGCGCGTGGGTTTCACGCGCAGCCACTCACGGCGGCGCGTGACGGCGCGTGGGCACGGATCTCGAGGTGAGGTCAACATGACTTCTGTCCTATTTATTGTAACGGATATTTTGGAATTGGTTTCGGGTCGATCGGACACCGTCTCGATAGTGTTCGGGATGTCCGAAGGTTTTAAATTAAGTTTAAAAATAAGTAAAAATTCGGGAAAATTACGGGACTTTGATAGGATGTTAATGATGAGGTTAGTAACCCTCTAATGTGATTTGGACAGGATTGGGAGTCCCGGTGTTAGTGGTGTGGCCCAGGAGGGCCGGTGGCACGCGTATCGAGGCACACGGTTAAATCGGTCTGTGAGTGGACTTTGGTTTTATAAATTCTATGCATGCTTAAATGTTTTACATGGATTATGATTGTGATTGTATGATGTTGGTTTGGTTGTTGGTAAATTGTACGGTTTCACGTATTTCGAGGCGATTTACGTGCTTGCACGTAAATCGAGGTTTTCGGTTTTACATAGATTTTCCATATTTATGACTTGGATATAATGTGATGAAATGGTTTTGAAATTGGAAATATAAACTCGGGCTTGAGGCCCACTTGTTTTGGAAATTTCGGACTTGGAGTCCATTTGAGAATCGGGCCGGGGGCCCAGTTGGTTAATGAAATCGGGCCAGGGGCCCAGTTGGTATAAAATCGGGCCGAGACCCATTTGAGTTATGTTATCGGGCCAGGGGCCCAGTTGATTTATGAATTCGGGCCGTGGGCCCAGTGGGTTTATAAGTCGGGCTGCGGGCCCAGTTGGTTTACAAATCGGGCCGTGGGCCCAGTGGTTTATAAAATCGGGCATGAGGCCCAGTTGGATAATAAATGTGATTTCGGGTCAGGGACCCTATATTTTATAATGGTGATTTTGGGTCAAGGACCCTAAATGGAATTATATGGTTTTATGGAAATTTCGGGCAGGGCCCAATGGTAATGATGTGATAAAAGGATTTAATAAAACTGTTTTTCCACATACCATCTGGATACAAGGATATATGATGGTCTCCTCCAGATGTCTGGGACACTGGGGAAGTCACGGTGCATTGCCTGTGAGGGGTCATTATACGGAGCAGCCGGACCGTATGATGACTCAGGAGCAGGATTGCTATGATTGACGTCAGGGACGTCAGACATCAGGGATGTCAGATATATGGACCCGGAGAGACCCCGGGCAGCACGCGTAGCTTATGAAACCGTGAGACATGACGTCAGGGACGTCTAGCATCAGGGATGCTGGTGATGGTAATGGTAAAATACGAATTAATGAAATGGCTTTCCGGGTGGATTTATGATTGTGTGATTTTAATGAATTAATGTTCATTTATGGTAGTGGGTGGTGACCCACATGGTCGTATATGTATGGTGGTGGTATTCCACGGTTTTGGGCTGAGTTCCCACACTTGGTTTTTGGTTAACGGTTTTTGGGCTAAGGCCCTAAGGGCTCGGTTGAGCAAACGTTTTGGTTACTGGTTTTTGTGGCATGCATACGTTTTTATTGGAGGGCATAAATGTCTTATAAATGTATTTGATGAACTTACTGGTTTTTGTCCACTCACAGCTTTTGGTTTTAATGCCCTTCAGGTTGATCACGGATGCGATTGCAGCAGGGACTGGGACATTGCACACCTCCTCCATCGATCCTTGCGCACTCTGGATGCCCTGTTTGGGCAGTGGCTCGTGGTTATCCCTTGTCTGACACCCCTTGTTGGACGGGAGCAGGGCACATTCCACGGTAATCCCGGGGGGATTGGGATGGGTCTTGTCAAGTGAGAGATATGGTATAGTCTCAGACAAGGTTTGGTGACAGGTCCTCCTAGACGTCGTAGATCCTAGGGGTAGACTCGGAGATGAGACTTGAGTAGTACGCATACTGAAGATATATCATGACGGGTTATTGATTGGGCATATGAGATGCCGAGGATGGGTTATACATATATATATATACGTTTATGATGTTTCACCGAGAATGGTTTTGGACTGAGACCCCATGTTCTATGATTTGGACTCAGACTTCGGTCTGGATTTCTTTGATTTGAATTTGGGCTGACACCCTACTGAGTTAATGGCTATGGTTAAGAAGCAGTTTTCACCATGGCTGACTTGAAAAACATTATGTCCTACTTTCGGAAAGTATTTGAAATAAACTAATTTTATGATGCATGCATACTTTTACGTGAAGGGTATAAATGTAAGTTTTGATATAAATGATTTTACAAACTGATTGTTTCTGTCCACTCACAACTTTCATGTTTTTAATATCCTTCAGGTTGATTGCAGATGCGGGTTGTAGCAGAGATCGAGACATCACATGCCACCGCCGATCCTAGAGTACTCTGATGGACCCCGAGCGGGTGATGAGTTTATCTCTGGTCTGACACGCGGTGTCCGACAGGAGAAGGCACGTCCCACTATAATCCATGGGGATTAGGAAGGGTCATGTCAAAGTGGTATCAGAGCAGGAGTTTACATGTGGTACCATATGAGCAACTTATGCTCTACTCCTAGAGTGACGCACATGTACTGAATGTGATGTCTCTGTAGTGGTAAGAGTTCGTCATCAACCTGATAGTTAGGGTGAGAGTATACGGATTTATTGGAACCGAACCCTGATTAGGTCATGTTTGGCACTTGGTGCGATGGTCTAGGGTTCGATTGGCATCAGATGTCGTGTGTTGGTGAGATTTGATCCCGAGTAGGATCGATGTGTATGTGAATCTAACGACTTAAAGCCATAGTATTACGGGTAGGTCATATCTATCTAGTCGATGTGGATGTCCCAGTATGACGACTTTGAAAGTCGGGACCCTTGAGCAGTTATATCAGATAGGGGATTATGCCAAGGTGGTATCAGTGGAGGTCGTGGACGACCCTAGTTGAGACTATTGGGAATAAGAACGTTTGATTCTAGTTGGCGTGAGATGCCATGTTTCAGTATGTCGAATCCCGGAGGGATGTCGTTCGGCAGAGGATGTCACAGTATAGATGTTGTATGGTATGACATGCCGTGGTTGAGCAGTGTTAGACACCGAGGAGGGCTAGCTTCTTGTGGGCCTAGAAGTCGGAGGCCGTGGATTTACGAGGGGATAAGGTCCTCAGATTGTGGCTATTGGTCGGTAGGACACCAGCATTAGAGTATGACGACTCTTCGAAGTCGAGCACAATGGATCGCTTGAGATGGATGTGCTGTAGTGAGGAGCCGGGTTTGTGATAACCCTAGTTTGAGATTAATTGGTTAGACCCTAAGTAAAATGATGGGATCCCATTCATGAGTACCATTATGAGATGAGATTTGGGATCTTGAGTCGGACTGATCGGTGGATATTGCGTAATGAGTGGTTGGTACCTGCGGTGAGTGGACCGCATGAGTACGGTATCTCGATAACGAAGTGGTTCTAGGATTGATCTGCAGGCGGTTGTGGTAGACGCCACTATCGATAGACGTGGATGTGTGTTATCGAGTGGGATAGGCTCATGTTGCCGTGACGACTGAGACGATAGTGATTCTCTAGTCGCGGCGATGGTACGGAGGTGCATGATTAACGCACAGTACGAGCATAGATTCTGGATTCGACTCAATTACAAATGAGTGCGATCGCAGAATGAGACGTTGACTTTGGGTGTTGGCGAGTGTGTCATACGACTTCAGTGGAGGTGATGGAGATGAGTTGAATGGAATCTAATAGTGATTGGATCATTTTGATTGACACTGAGTGTGTCTAACGAGGTAAGGCCAATGAGGGCTTGAATTGTGACCGAGATAGTAGATGTACCATAGAGTGGCGAGCATGTGAGTTTTGTGGGCATTGAGCGAGACAGAGAAGATTCCAGGTGGCTCAGTGCGAGGTACATGGCATATCTGGTTTGGTGATCAGTTCCCTAGTGATGCGAGACCTGAGACATGAGGGTGTGCTCAGGGGTTTTAACCTATAAAGGTGAAAACAGGAAAACCAGGTAGTAAAGTACGACATCCTTTTTGGATGTGCATAAACTATATGAACGGACAGGTGAGTTGGATGTTAAGGTTGATAGTTACGGACACGTGGTTGTTGTCCACATGAGTGACGGCTTGGAGGCCGGGAGATTACGACTGAACGGTTGTGAGGGACGCGGGACACGTGTGTGATGTTCCCAGTTAGCCCAGCAATATTGGAGTGAGCTTTCGGTGGTGCTGGAGGGCATTCAAAACACGAAAACTGTGAGTGGACAAAACAAATATTTTATAAAAATATTTTATCAAAAATACCTTTATGCCCTTCACTAAAAACATATGCATGCATTTGAAAACCATTTCTCAACATAGAACACGAGGCCTTGGCCTAAAATCCAATCAAAGTACCTGGGACCTCGGCCCAACTCAAATCAATGGGAACTAGTCCCAAAACCAACACATGTGGGTCTCAGCCCAAAACCATCTCCGTGAAATCTCATACACATATACATATATACATATATAACCCATCCTAGACATCCTCTGATGTCAACTCGGGGCACACAATCCCTAGGGAACAAATCCCCGATATATGTCACGATTTCTCTATATGTATAAGTATGCATACTACTCGGGATCTCACTCTGAGTCTACTCCCAGGAATTCTCCATCTGGGAGGCTCTGTCTTCGGATCTAATCTAGTCATCTCTCCGGATCTAGTCCAGAACCACATCATAACTCTCACTCCTAGAATGGGCTCCCTATGGGGAACACGCATTCCGGGTAGTGGATTTTGACTCTCCAGGTCGACGACTGGAGGAGACCAATCAATATGCTTGTAAGGAGGGTATATACATACTAGTATAGAAAAACCATAAACAGGACTCACGCCCGATAACACAAGTCAACGGGGCCTCCAGCCCAAACTTAGGACTCAATAGGGCCTGTAGCCCGATTTCAAAATAACTAGGCATCGAACCTGAACTCTAAAATCAACCGGGCATCGAGTCAGAAACCTCAGGGTCAGTCACGATTCCGATCAGAGTGATCCGTGCAACCATCAGTCCAGGACCGTTCTCAATCCTGATATGTCACCGTGAACAAATCACTACTGCGACCACCTCTCGAACATGATGCACATGTCACCGATCGATCCTCTAAATCGTTAGCACTCCGAAGTCGAGCCTCAAGTGGCTGCTCGACAACGGGACGTGCATCGTGACCTCTCCGGAGGGAACACATCCCAATTTGGAGGCGAACGTCACGTTGTCCGTCGCCGGGCACTCAACACCAGTCGCGACCACGACTCAGACCCGTAGGTCATCAATAGGGCCACATGCTCAGTCAAAACCAAAACCAATTGGGTCTCATGCCTGGTTTTACCCTTTCAAAACCATTTCATTAAAATCGAAAGCATAAGCGCGTATAAGCACGTATAAAACCCAAAAACCTCGAAATACGTGCCAATATGTAAACACACCCAAAAATGAAGTCAAGGCATCACAAAACATGTATTAAAGTACTTATAAAACATTTATGCATGCATCGATTTATAAAAGAAAGTCCACTCACAGATCGTACGAGCTGCAGCCTCGATAGGCGCGTCGTACGCCTTCCCGGGTCAATCGTCGTCTCCGAGGTTCCCAAACCTGTCCAAATAACTTTAGAGGGTTAATAACTACTTAATTAACCCCTCACTAAAGCCCCCTAATTTTTCGGGATTTTTAACTATTTTTAAACGCAAACCTAAACCTTTGGATAACCCGAACTATACCGAGACGATGTCCGATCAATTCGAAACTAGTCCCAAAATGTTCGTTACATCGAATAGATGATTTCATATGATGGAAATTTCCCGAAATTATCCTCCACGCGCTGCCACGCACTGCCTGTAGTGGCTGCGCGTGGGAGCAACGCGCCTAGCTACAGTGCGTCTTGAACCTCCAGCCGATTAGTCCGACCAGCCAGTCCGATTTTTCCCTGCAACTCCGGTCCAGCCGAACCGGAGTGGCCAGTTCAGGCCCCTAAACCGTCCAGTCTTCATCCTTTTTCTTCCTAATCAATTCCAATCTTCCTAACTTGATCCTAGAAACCTATATATGAAATTAAAACCATCAAAAACCGACTAAAACCCATCTGTTCAATTTTACTCTCACGGCTCGGTTTGACCAGTTCCTCCCCAGGGCTTTCTTAGCTGTGAACCACCACCAAAACCTTCTTAAAACCTCCCTAGCAACCTATTATACTCATTCTAACCACCTAAAATGGCCCATAACGTTTGAAATCAAAAGAAATGGAAATTGGACCAAAACCGAGCTTACCTTGCTCGAGTTGCCACCACCGTCCACAGCGGCGCCGTCCTGGCCAGCCACCACCATCACAACATCCTCACTTCACTCTCTGGGCCTCATATAAGATTAGATGGGGAGGGGTTTTGGATTGGGTGGAAGGTTTGATCGGGTTTGGTTTGGGGAAATGGTTGAACAAGAGAAAGGGGAAGGGATATGCATGAGTTGTTTAGGCTGGGCAATGGATGGGTGACACTTGTCACTCATCCATTAGGCCTGTCCAAAAAGATGGGCCCCACTTGCTACCAAAAGTCCCTTGCCACGTAAAACGTGCAATAGTGCGTTCGAACTTCCGTGAATCGTAACTTCTCTGTCGAACCTCCGATTTTGACGTGATGCCTGTCTACAGATTCTTATCGTCCCGATCTACGTTACAGTCCTCGGTCCTTAGCCATCGGACCTCCTGGGTCAAAAGTTAACTTTTTACCCTCTTCTAGGGACAAAATCGTAATTTCTCCATGAATGTTCGTTAATCCTCGTTTAATCCCCGATTTGCGAGGCTTATTCATCATTAATCCCTAATTAATCCTTAAAATTAGGGATGGGTCGTTACATGACATCAGATGAATTTTAATGTCATATTCTTAGACTTTCCTTATGCGGGCCAATAAGGAATGACACAATAGTTAAAGGATTCAAAGAAGGTGTAAGAGCTGAACACCTAGGCGGTGAGTCAAATTTGAATGACTTGAAGAGCAGATGGTGCTTAGCGTCACCGAGTGTGACGAGTGAATGTCCAAGGTAGTGGACCCAGGTTGGTATTATGGGTCATGTTACATTAGCTGAGGGAGAGCTAGTATGGATCGACCTAGGATCAAATGGATCGAGTCGTGTGGTGACGATCTAGATGATCAAGATGATTGAGATGATTGAGATGATTGTAGTGACCGTGAGTCGAGTAAACCGAAGTCTGGTCGTTATCGAGGAGAATTGTATTTCTGATTATGCTAAGCTAGGAGCAGAGGAGAATCGTATTGTATGACGGTTGAAGAATCTTAATACAAGGTAGAGATTTGATATGGGAATAGGTATGAGGCGAGGACGATACCCATGTATCGATTAGGAAAAGATGAATAGCCGATACCTCGGGTTGGATATGGGAACAGAGATTATGAGGGATTGATGTTGGCCTTGTGATGTGCTGTTAAGGTCCGAGTCGTGTTCGGAGTGAGGTTTGGTGCATGATTGGACGTAGCCGGAGTGCAGTCCTTGAGCAGGCCGAGTAGTGCCTGGATGATTGATATGATGTGGTTGCACCTGTGAGTAGTGCACGGTGGACGACGGATTGACCACGGTTGATCAGTGTGTTTGAGGATTGGAGTTACCAGGGAAGATGAGTGTTTTGTCTCATGGATCCTCCGAAGAAGTCCTCGAGGGACGTGAGATGATGATCAGACGGGGTCCGATGTTGATTGTACAATGAGTACAGTGATCGGAGTAGTTCTAATTGTGACAATTGACGAGGATTATGATCGGATGTGTTCCGATAGACTGAGATGTTTACTGGACATCGAATACTGCGCTAGTGCAGAGTGGATTGAGAGGGTTCAGTGATTATGTGAGCCGAGAGCTCAGGGCCATGTGGGCCAGAGGAACCCTAGTGATTTTATTGTGATTACATCTGCTGAGGCAAGTATTCGATGGGGGTCCAGATACACCCAGGATGGGTGAGATGTCGATTATGTTTTGACAGTAGGGGTGGCAATGGGTCGTCTCATGTCGGGTTCGTGTCGTGTCATGAACTCTATTTTACCCATTTATGGCCAACCTGAACACGACCCGTTTAATAATCGTGTCAAGAATGTCCAACCTGAACCCGACCTGTTAATGACCCGCGTAACCCGTGTAACCCACTTAATAAACAGGTCGTACTCAAAACCCAATTAACCTATGACCCGTTTAAGCTGTTTAACATGTTTAACCTATTTAAATTATAATATTTAATAGGTATTTAGGTAGGTAAATGGATAGATATATGAGTTAGTACTGATACGTTTATTAAATGGGTCAATATATAAGCCAATATACAAGTTAACCTGTTAACCCGAAATCTACTCATTTATTAAACGGGTTAACAAGTCATTATACAGGTTAACAGGTTAACCCGAAACTCACCCGTTTATTAAACGGGTCATAACGGGTTGACCCGAAAATGACCCGAAATTTTAATCATTCGGGTTGATCCGGATAAATCACGTGCGGGTTTCGAGTTGTGTATCGATTCGTATCAAAAATTGCCACACTTAGTCAATAGGATACGTAAAATGACAGTTTGGGAATCGAGATGAGTCAAGATTTCAGCGTAGGTCGCTGAGTGACATGAGATACGATGTGGGGACGAGAGCGAGTCGACATCAGAGTGGCGCAAAGAAAACACAGTGGAGTCGGGAGTTGCTGGCTGGTCAGGACTATTATCGGTGGGATTGGCTTTCAGACGAAGCCAATCTGGCATTGGTAGTAATCAGATAAATTGATATCTGACAGACTCGGATTGGTATGTAGTGATGGGACTCGAGTGAAATTCAACATGAGTATGGGAAAACGAAGGAGTTGACTAACATGAGTACTGAGGCCGATAAATTCTGCAAAATTGAGTAGGGCCGGCGAGGTGAGATTCATGCCATTGTGACAGCAGGATCTAAAGGATGTTTGTCAGATTGGAGGCTGAGCAGAGTGTCAGCCTGGATGTGACAGCCCTCAGGGGGAGTGCGTATTTCAATCTGACAACTCAAAGTTGGAAAGTGTCAGAGTGGTCAACTGAAAAACTGACTTTGATTGTCAACTGAGAAGAACCATCAGGACGAAAAGTCAACTTGATGTCAGCTTAGTATGGTAGACCGATCAGAGTAAGTGAGAGGTGAGGTCGACGAGTGTCGATGTCTCTAGTGAGACTTACGAGCCGACATGTGGTGTCTCGAGATTTGAGTTGGAGCTTTGGGAGCTCAAGTGACAGGAAGTACTGACGGGTACTGTAGTTGTGTCAGACGTGTTTGTTGACACGAGAGTGCCTCGAGTTGGAGGCAGGATTGGATTTCAACAGTGTGGTTGTGGATTCAGAGTCGGTTTGAATTTCAAGGACGAAATTCTTTAAGGAGGGAAGTTTGTAACCTGTCCCAAATTCTTAGGATTAATTAAGAATTAATTATGGATTAGCATGGCTAATCGAGGATTAGTCAAGGATTATGGGACATTCAAGGTGAAATTTTGATTTTTCCCCTAAACGAGGGTAAAAAGTTGACTTTTGACCCGGGAGGTCCAATGCACGAGGACCGAGGACCGTTACGTAGATGGTGTCGGTACGAGTACATAGACAGGTAGCACGTCGAAATCAGACGTTCGATGGGAAAATTATTGGTCACAGAAGTTTTTAGGCACTATTGCACATTTTACCAGACATGTGGACTTTTGTCTTATGTGTGGGCCCCAGATATTTTGTGCAGGTCAAGGGATGAGTGACAAGTGTCACTCATCCATTGCTCACCTAAAACACATACAAGCATATCCATTCCCTTTCTTTTTCATTCGATCATCCCAAACCCGAAGCCCCAAACAAAACCCTTCTCCCTTTCTGGATCGATTAATAGCCCCTGTGAGCCTGAGAGTGAGGTTGAGGGTGTGACAGTGACGTCGAGAGGGTGAGAGATCCGCCGTGGACAGCGGTAGAGCCACGGGAAAAGGTAAAACCGTATCGGTGAACCTTTGAAATTTGATTTTATGTTTTGGACGTTTGGGGTGGCTTGTTTTGATTGGTTTTTGTCCTTGGTGGTTGTGCAAGTCATATGGGACTGGAATCGGTGGTTGAGGACGACAGAGCAGCCCAATAGGGAGATGGAAATCTGGACAACGGTTCATCAATTCGAACAGGTATAACTTGGATTGTTTTTATGATTCTGATGCCATAGATCGATTCCATAGGACTGGACGATCGCACTGGAACCAACGACATTGAAATCGGTGGCCAGAGTTGGGAGTTAAAACCGGGTTGGGTAGTGGGTCTACGCGACCCGCTACAGTGCAATCAGGTCGACCCGACTTAGTGTAATCGGGTCGACCCAACTCAGTGAAGACGATGATGATATGGCATGATGACATCATCATCTGTCAGATGTCAGGTGATGTGGCCCAATGGGAAGCTGCCATGTGGCAGCCGTCAATGCACAGTCAGCAGGACAGGTGGCAGGCACGTGGACCAATCGGCGTGTGACACGTGGCACTGTCATGTCTGACACGTGTCAGTGTCAGATGTGAGATATGACATAATGGTGACGTCAGTAATGATGTCAGCTTTGACTTTTCACTGTTCATGCTGACGTCAACGTTGACTTTGTTGGCATCAGCGTTGACTCTTGGTCACCAATTGACCGTGATTTTTGACCCGCGCGTGGAGGTGCGTGTAAACATATTTTGAGGTGGGACCAGAACCATCTTAAAGGTTTCGACGATACGAATCCAATGGTGGTGGTTTTGAATTGATCGAAGATCGTTTGGTTGGTCAAATCAAGGTTTTAGACTCAAGAAGTGTGTCTAGGACACGTTGACTTTTCTGGGAAAGTTGGGGGTTCTTGATATGGACTTGTATAGGTTAGTAGTAACCTTTGGGGTATGATTTGGATAGGTCTGGATGACCCGAAGAGGTCGGATTAGTTCGGAGAGGCTTATGACACGCGGTTTAAGGCACATCTTGTACGATCTGTGAGTAGACTTTGTTTTATGAATTGATGCATGTATAAATGTTTTATATGAGTTTATGAACATGATTTGAGATTCCATGAGTATATGTGATTTGATATGAATTTTTGGCCTCTTCGGAGGAAAATGTGTTATTGCACGTAATTCGAGAATTCCTATTTTATGCGATACCTTGGGACTTAGGCTGGATTTTATGCGTTCTTGTGTTATCAAATGATTTGATTGATGAAAGGATTTCGGATTTGAAAGTATGATCTCGGGCTTCCCAGTTGATTTGTGGTATCAGGCTTGAGGCCCAGTTGATTTGTGGTATCGGGCTTGAAGCCCAGTTGATTTGTGGTATAGGGCTTGAGGCCCAGTTGATTTATGATATCGGGCTTGATGCCCAGTTTATTTATGGTATCAGGCTTGAGGCCCAGTTGATTTATGGTATCGGGCTTAAGGCTCAGTTGATTTATAGTACCGGGCTTGTGGCCCAGTTGATTGATGGTATCGGGCTTGAGGCCCAGTTGATTTGTGGTATCGGGCTTGAGTCCCAGTTATGGTTTATGAAATGAGATTTCTGGTTTGAGTCCATATTGTGATGTGGATTTAGGCTGAGGCCTATGAGATTGAGAATTGAAACGGATTCGAGGAATCTTGGATTTTGATTCGGGTATGAGACCCAATTGAACTATGATTTGAAAGAAATGAATGTTTTGACACTTATATGTATATACCCTCCCGTATGAGTAGAGCCTCCTCTAGACGTCGATGATCCTGGAGTGCCATGATACACTGCCTGGGATGAGTGACTCCGAGAGGGAGCACAAGCCCAGGAGTGAGAGATATGGTATAATCTCGGACAAGGTCCGGTGACAAGTCATCCCAGACGTCGTAGATGTTGGGGGTAGACTCGGAGATGAGATCCGCGTAGTACGCGTACTGTAGATATATCGTGATGGCTTATTGATTGGGCATATGACATGTCGAGGATGGGTTATACATATATATATATATGTATATGATGTTTCACCGAGAATGGTTTTGGGCTGAGACCCCGTGTTCTATGATTTGGACTCAGACTTCGGTCTAAATTTCTTTGATTTGAATTTGAGCTGAGACCCTATTGAGTTAATGGCTTTGGTTGAGAAGTAGTTTTCATCGTGGCTGACTTGAAAAGCATTATATCTTGCTTTCAGAAAGTATTTGAAATAAACTGTTTTTATGATGCATGCATGCTTTTACGTTAAGGGTATAAATGTAAGTTTTGATATAAATGATTTTACAAACTGCTTGTTTCTGTCCACTCACAGCTTTCATGTTTTTAATACCTTTCAGGTTGATAACGGATGTGGGCTGTAGTAAATATCGAGACATCACATGCCACCGCCGATCCTGGAGTACTCTGATGGACCCTGAGCCGGTGATGAATTTATCCCTGGTTTGACACGCGGTGTCAGACGGGAGCAAGCACATCCCACAATAATCCTGTGAGATTGGGACGGGTCCTGTCAACCAGTGCATCTAAAATCATGTTCATATAACATATAAAACAGTTATGCATACATCATTTTATAAACCAAGTGTCCACTCACAGACTTTCCAAGCTGCGAGCTCACAATCCGCGTCGTAAGCTACTTCGAGGCTAATCCACAATCTCCGGGATGTCCGGGCCTGTCCAAATCATACTCAAATGTCACTATCGGCCTATACAAGTCCAAATCATAAACCCTCAAATCTCCCTGAATAATAATCGTGTCCCGAACACGCTTCTCGAGGCTAAAAACCTCTGAATGACCTATCAAATGACCTCTGATCGACCGGAAACCATCACCATTTGATTCAGATTGTCAAAATCTTTCAAAAAAGATCGATTTGACCTTGAAATTCGTGCCCACATACCCTTATATACAGGTCAAAGTTCGATCCACAACGGTCAACACTAGTCAACGGCGGTCAACGCTGACGTCACCTGGCTACATCAGCTGCTGACGTTATCTTGAAAACTCTGACACTTGTCAACCTACCACGTGGCACACCCTGATTGGTGGCACGTGCACCCTCTGACACGTGCCAGATCACATGATGACATCACCTGATGACGTCATCACTACCACGTGGCACCCTCACACTAGTCCATGTGGTCTAACATGGCTGACGTGGATTGACACCTGGCCACGTGTCACCCTTTAGTTGTCCATGTACCTTAACAGGGATGACGTGGACCACCACTCATCTTGGTTTTGGGTGGGTACGGGTTAGATGAAGAAGATGAATAGGGAAAGGGAAAATGGGTTCATGAATTAAATAAAATGGGTCATAGGGTGAATGACAAGTGTCACTCATCCTATGGTCGCAAAACAGATATTTTGGATCCCACATTAAATGCCCAAAATTTAATTATCTCGGTTTTTGTGCAAATATGAATAGTACAGAAAATCATCCTTGCTTCATAACTTTCTCGTACAATGTTCGACTTAGACGTGCCGCCTGTCTATGGACTTGTATCGTCTCGATCTACGTAATGGACCTCAGTCCATGTGCATTTGACCTCCCAGGTCAAAAGTCAACATTTTACCCTTCTAGAGGAAAAATCATCATTTCACCTCGACTAATCCCGATTCATCCTGATAATCCTCAATTATTTCTCGATAATCTCGCAAATTTAGGATGGGTCGTTACATCGACCACTTTCCAGGGAAGAGTCAAAGATTAAAATGGGCAGAAGTGTCCCTATTGGAATTAAGGGTGACTCTGAGAACTGGACAAGATCTGATGACACAGAGTTGTAAAAGGAATTCATGCCTAACCAAAGGCCACCCATGTAGTTGAGCAACATGCCATCATGGCAGAAATGGTCGAAATAAAGCATATAATTCAAGGATAACCAGTACTTCCTAGGAGAGTCAATGTCCCGACATATAAGAAGCCTTACCTCATATACATGGACCAGGATAATCCTTTTCCTAGGAACTTCAAACTGCCAGCTTTTTCACTCTCTAGTGGAGATGACAATACGTCGTCCCTGGAACATATAGGGAGATTCTTGGCCCAATATCTAGCTCTTGAGGATAATTCCTATCTCAAGCTACATCTGTTTAGCATATCTCTAGATGAGGATGCTTTTTCGTAGTACACTTCATCGCCCGAAGCCTTCATATAAACTTGGGGGCAAATGGAGGCCAAGTTCCATGAAGAGTTTTTCGGGTCGAGCCTAAAGTCACAATCAGTGACCTAACGTTCATCAAACAAGGAGAGCATGAGACTACTGAATGTTTCATTGCCAACTTTAAAAGTTGAAGATGAAGTATATGTTTCCCATAATTAATGGAAAAATAGTGGACATTGTGCAGAGAGCATTAAGGTTCTCACTAAGGAAGAAATTCAGTGACACCACTGTCTCAAACTTCCAGGAGATCGTGGTATCTGTATCGAAATTTGAGAGACTACTCAAAGAAGAAGAACGATAGAAGCATAACTCTAATGTAACCTTTTTTTACAAAAATAATATACATGTTCATCAGGTAGACCAGAAAGATGTTGAGGATGAATCCTCGAAAAAATAGAGAGGTGCAAGAATTAGAGGTGGCTACAGCTGAGATCCAGACTTCGGGAAAGAGACCCGTGACCATAAAATAATTGGTCAAACCTGTGCGGGATCAGGAACCTGCTAATTTGACGAGGGGATACTTTCCAAAAAAGTTAGATTTTCACATCTTATCTATTTTACCTGACTAAGGTCGGAGAAATATACGATGAACTGGTCAAGGCAAATGTGATGAAACCTGATCACAAGTAAGAAATGCCTAGACCAGAGGAAATAAAGGGGAATCAATTCTACAAATGGCATGTATCACCACACCACTCCACTGTAAATTGTGTCCAATTTAGGGATACAAATCCAAAGCTTAATCAACTAGGGGCATATCGCCCTGACTCCCAATACTAAAAATGCCAATGAGTGGATACTGATTTGTTCCCTATGGCATCAATGAAGATGGTCGACCTACAATAGTTACTGCCTGAAAAAGGCAATGTGACCAAAGAGGTTCTACCAAAGGATCCCAAGGAAACTCAAGACCCTGGAGGATCGCTAGCTACGATCATTAGGGGGTTTAGTCATATGTAGCAAGTGCAGAACAAAGTGTGTGTTAGAAATTCCAGCCCTAGGCGCTAAGATGGACCTAGAACTAAAGAGGTCGAGAGAAACACGGAATGAGGTCCTCCTCAATTTCCATGAAACCAGCTACGGACTGCCAGCCAACCAAAAATCTCTAATTAACAAGCGGGATCCCAATGGCCCAAATGCCACTTCTCTAGGATCATCAATGTCCTGACTAGGGAAAGCCATCATCTAAAAGGGGATATGGTATATGATTAGTAAGAATGGAACGCTGATCAATGAATTAGGAAGGACTACTAAGTGCAGGATCCAGAGACAATTTAAAACCTACAAGTTAGCTCAGAAGAGCTTGAGGGCAACCCCGCCAATAACCAACAGGGAGTTGATGTGTCTTTCTGAGGAAAACTAGAAAAAAGAGAAAGGATGAGGTTAGCCTCCAAAGAAATATATCCCTCCAAAGCTCTATGTCTGAGACTCATGTAGGAGCCACAAGAAAGATCACGTTTAGTGACTTTACTAAAGAGGACTTGTCAAATGGCTAGTCTAAAAATCTTCACATCCCAACAATGGGAGAGAATTCTGACCAGGATACCCAACGAAGTGACAATGATAACACAATTGAAGAAGAGCTTAAAAAGTTCGAGAAATACGAGGCGGATGGGTGCGCGATGAGGGGCAACAAGAGATTCACTAGGAGGTAGCTAGTGGTAATGTTGCCAGAGCACTTGGTAGCTGTCTACCACCAGGTAAACCAAATGAAAGGCGGCGTGATTGCCTACGAACAACCTCGAGATGTGATTGAGACCAAGATCAACCACGGCGAGAACCAAGGTTTCATTTCGGAACCTATTTTCTCAAGGGTGATAGGTCCTCAATAAGCATTATTTTATATTATTCTATACCCTTTATACTTGACTTTTAATATTAAAATAATAAATAATTATATAAAATAATTTATTTTGTTATATTTTTGTTTAAATAAATAAAGATTGTAATTTGGAGCATTTTGGCGAAAGAATCGTCCCGATCGGAATTATAACGAAGAAATTATGGACGAAATTCCGTGAAAATATTAATTAATTTGCAATTTAAATTAATTCAGTAATTTAAAAGCCCAAAACATTTTATTTGCAGCCCAAAATCCATTTCAGCCCACAACCCGCTCGCAAGCCCAGGCGAGCCTAGTCCGTCTAGCGTGCCCCAGCAGCCTAAATCCATTCCGACCCAGTTGACAGCCCAATCCACTGAAGATTCCAGCCCAGTCGTGCGCCTGTAGCCCTCCACCGATCATCAGTTCTTGGCTTCAGCGCGCGCGTGTCGACCCATACTCCACCTCTTCAGGGGACGCCTGCCGACCTTTCCTCCCTCCTTTCCAGCGATGCCTGCCGGCCACAAATCCCCTTTCCAGCCTGGGCCGGCCGAATATTCCCCTTTTTTCCAGTTGGTTTCTAACAATTCACACTAGCAACACTATTGAACATTTCTTTTTTTTTTTAAAAAAAAAAAACATTTTTTCCCCAAAAACCACCCAATCTCATCATTTCACTTTTGAATATTTTTATTGTAATTTTTGTTTATTTTTGTTTATTTTTTAGAGTTTAATTTGATTTTTCTCCCTATAAATAGGGGTTCATTAATTGTTGAGGACAATTCCAAGAGGCACACAATTGAGCCTTTCTTAGGAGAAACTTTGGAAAAATATTTCCAATACAAATTTTGAGAGTTCAAGTCCGAATTTCCTTATTTAATCTTTTCCATCTTCATAATGTTCCGTTGTTCGGTGTTCCTTGTGAAAAACAATCCATTGTTCTCATCCATTCTGAAAAGTGTAATATTTGCACTCCATCCTCTTAAACTCTTTTATTTGTTATTGGTTCTAATTATAATGCAATATATGTATTGGTTTTTCCTTCCTATCCTTTGTAAAAATTGAATACAATCTCCATGTGTTTTACTTTCTAAAAATCATTTACTTCTTACATTTTAAAGTCTAAACTTCATTTCGAAACTAAATGTTGATCCGCTGTTCGGGGCATTTAGAGTAGAGTTGAAGAGATTTAATGTATGACCGCTGTTCGGCGCATTAAATCACAAACTTAAGGTAATCGCATTATAAGTAAAAATCCGTTGTTCGGTGCATTTATAATATGAAAAATGTATGAAGAGATATGAGTTTGTGAATGTATGATTTCGTGATTAATTCGAATTTATGCAATTGTTAGTGTGTTGGTGAAGTTTGTGTCTAAGGGAAATCCACTTGTACATAAATTAGAGTAGAAGTAGGATTAGTTTATATATGTTTTTACTTGTATTTGTATGATTGCATTCCCTCAAAACTCCCTATTTAATTCTTTATTCATTCATTCTTTTATTCATTAATTCTTTATTCTCTTATTCCTTTATTCTTTAATTTATTGATTCTTTGATTATTTAATTATTTAATTCATTAATTTATTAATTATTCTTTTATTCATTATTCTTTCCCACTAACATATTATTAATATTCCCTAATTTCCCCGATTAAAGAACGATCCCTATTTACCGATACTACTTCTACACAAAAAAGGTTTAAATTACATAATACTCGAATTACGTGTTTAATTTGATGCGTAGTTTGGGCGTTGTCAATTTTTGGCGCCTTGGCCGGGGAAATTGAAAATCATTTTTAATTTGTTAGTGTATGTATATAAATTGTGCATATTATACTTGTTTTTAAATTTTACTTTTGTTAATATTATATTTGTTTATAACCTTTACTTACTTGTTTATAATTTATTTATCCATCTTATTTTTGTTTATAATGTTCATAATTTATTTATTCATAATTTCTATCATACTTGTTCATAATTTAATTTCATTTATACTTGTCATAAATGCATATTGTACATGTTCACTTTTCCTTACTTTTACTTTTATTTATTCCATTATACTTTATTCCATTACACTTCATTTCATTACTCTTTATTCCATTAACTTTATGTTCACACTTTTTCTTTATTCCATTAACTTTAAATTTATTCCATTAACTTTATTTTTTATTTTTTATTCCATTAATTTTCTTTTCCATTAACTTTATTCCATTAACTTTTTTATTACACTTATTTTATTCTTATGTAATTATTTGTTTAGTTATGTCTTGATAAATTTTTTTTTTAAAAAAAACTCAAAAAAAAAGAGAGTAAGAAACTTTATTTATCTTTGACTTTCCTAAAGTGTAAATATTGTTTCCAATTAAATGTTTTAGAGTTGCATGAATCTCAGAGCCCATTTTTCTTCAAAATCTTACTTTCGGGAACAGGTAGTGCCCCTCTTATTTACTTTCTCCTTAACCATTCATGATGTGTGGATTTCATCACTACACACCATAGACTCGAATCTATGGACATGAGGTTGGGGCGGAGTTCGCAAACACTTGGGGTTTGGTAATTCACTAAATCGTCATTCAGATTGATCATGGTGTCTAGGAGAATTATGACTGGTGACAAGTTTTGGATTAAAAAAGGGAACACCAATGGAGTATATGCCAAGCTAGCCTCGGGGTGCTCTCGAAATTATTCTTACTTCTCGCGTTACATCTATCTCAACTGGCCATGATTAATGTTGAATGATGGAATAGTGGTTATCAGTACACACAAGATGTACGCCCGGGAAAGTACTATGAGAAGCAGAAGGGTAAAGTTATTCATGACACTCTAAAACTCTACTTATTGCATTATTAGTTTGCATTTGGAACTTGTGCACTTTCTTTCCATTAACGTGATTTTTTTTTGTTAATTCTGGTTTCCATTTATGTGATACTTTATGCAAATCTCTACTCTCATACTCTTATTATCTCTTCTTGTGTATATGTAATTCCAGTTTAAATTTTTGCAGTCATACTTGTTTGTACCTCACATTTTCTTGCTAATTGTGATTTCCTTAACTTATATTTCTAATACTAACCCTAACTTTTGTAACAACTATCTTGTTTTAATTAACCTTCACTAGCTACTTACTTGTGTATACTTGCCTTCTAACTTAGTGTTCTGTTTTAATATAGGTACGAACTTATGAATGCGAGCTCGTTAATCTAAGCTTGATCGATTGAGAAGGCAACTTGACATCTCACCAGGAAACGTAACATTCAGAAACGCACTTAAACAAACCGGCTCATCCGGACCTCAATCCCCAATAATCGGTGAGTCCATAAGTGAGAAGAGGAATTCAGAAGAAGAAGAGACTTTCGGAACACCAATAGCCATGGCACGAAACCTGAGTATCCGGGAGCAGACATGTGCAAACACAAATGGCACTACAAACTTCTGCATCCAGTATCCCGAGCCTAAAACCAACAAGAAAGATATTGAGCTTAAGAGTGGAGTCCTTCAGCAGCTACCCAAGTTCTGTGGAATCAGAAATGATGATCCACACAAACACTTAACGGAGTTCCAATTCATCATTGGTAGTATGTGTCCGGATGATGCGGACTTGGAAATCATGAAGCTGAAAGCTTTCCCGTTGTCCTTGGAAGATAGAGCACGGGTATGGCTTATGGGTCTCCCACCCAATCAGATTGACTCTGGGGAGAAGTTGGTTCAGGAGTTTCTTACCAAGTACTTCCCTGCCTCAAAGATTACGGTCTTAAGAAAAGAGATCACTGGAATCAAGCAGAAAGAGCATGATGAGAATTTCAGCCAGTACTACGAAAGGTTTAAGGAACTTTGTGCTTCATGCCCTACTCACGGGATCACAGAAGGCTATCTTTTAACCTACTTTTACAAAGGACTCAAGGGTTGGGATAGAGGACTACTCGATGCTGCAGCTAATGGAAGTTTCTTAGCTCACAGCCTAGTAGATGGTCGTGCACTACTTGAAAGCCGTGCACTCAATGATGCACAATACGAAGGTGCCGAGCCTATTTCTATAAAGGTACATGAGGTGAGTTCCCATGTTATATATGATTCCAAGTTAGATAAGATCACCTCTATGCTTTTGAATATGTTAGAACTAAAGACGCAGGTAGCCCCGGTTTGTTCCATATGCTCTCAAGGCCATCTTGAGGACCAATGTCCCTACACTGCGAGGGAGGAAGGCCCGGGGACTGAAATGGCACACGCCATTGGAGGCTTTCAAGGAGGGCCAAGGACCCAAGGTTACAGTTGGAGAGATCCGAACAATTTCCTAAACCCTCAGCACATGTGGACCAGCCCAAACCGTGTCCCAAACCATTTCCCAAGGCCCACATGGCAACCAAGGCCCCCGGTCCCATTTTCTAACTTTTCTCATAATCATGCAAATAATCATATTTCTTCATCTTCTAATCCTAATTATGATAAAATGTTGGCTGCTCTTTCCCAAGGGCAGCAAACACTAATGGCGTCAACTCAGGCTCTTGTCATAGGTTAGCAAAATCAACAAAAAGACATTGCTGATCTCAAGGACCAAATGGGCAAGGTCGTGGACTTCATGGGTAAGATCCAAGCTAGCAGGGTGCTTCCACCTCAACCTACACCCAAACCGTATGCAAGACCTGAAGCCAATGCGATTATCACTCGAAGTGGTAAAGTGCTCGGGGAAATAGAGCCAGATCCAGCCGTTTTTGAGGCTGAAAAGCACAAGGTGTCCACTAAGACCACCACGGCACAACCACCAGTTCAACCTACCCACACACAAGGTAATAACCTAATCCCTTCAAGTTCGGTTGTTACTAATTCCCCGTTTGTGCATGCACCATTTCCAAGCAGTCTTTCTAAATCTAAGAAGGATGAATCCGATGAGGAAATCTTGGAAATCTTCAAAAGGGTGCAAATCAACATGCACTTGATTGAGTGCATCAAACAAATGCCGAAATATGCAAAATTTCTGAAAGAGTTATGCACTCCAAGGTGCCAAACGAGGGAGAAAGAGGTTGTGATGGTGAGTGAAACAGTTTCTACTATAATTCAATCGTCGGCTACCCCCAAAGTTGAAGGACCCAGGGAGTTTTTTTTCTCCCTGCGTGATTGGTAACAAGTCTTTTGATAAAGTCATGCTAGACTTAGGTGCATCCATTAATGTTATGCCATATTCATTATATGTTGCCCTAGGTTTAGGTAAACTACAGCATGATGATGTTATCATTCAATTAGCCGATCGTTCTAATGTGTATCATAAGGGATACGTCGAAGATGTTCTTGTGCAGGTTAACCAGCTCATTTTTGATAGGACCCGTCCCAAATCCTTCGGGATTAGAGTGGGACGTGCCTGCTCCCCTCTGACATGAAGTGTCAGACCAGAGATATTTCCGTCCTTTGCCCAACTGGGGCTATCAGAGTACGCCAGGATCCGAAGGAAGAATGTAATGTCTCGTCTTTGCTACAGCCGCATCCGCGATCAACCTGAAGGGCATTCAAAACACAAAAGCTGTGAGTGGACAAAAAAAATATTTTATAAAAACATTTCATAAAAAGACCTTTATGCCCTTCATTAAAAACTTATGCATGCATTCAAAAACATTTCTAAGGTTCAAGCCGGGTTCCCATAAACCGTCATGAACCATAAAACCATTTGGGCCTTAGCCCGAAATCAGTCAAACAACACATGGGACCTCCGCCCAAGCCAAAACACGTGGGAACCTCGTCCCAAAACCATCTCATATGGGTCTCAGCCCAAAACCAATACGCAAGGGTCTCAGCCCAACGCCATCTCAGTGAAAACTCATCCATAATTTTCCCCGCGAATTTTTATGTCCTAGAAATGCAGGATTCCCCTACGAATCAAGCTCCACTATGTTGTTGGGAAGACCATTCATGAGAACTGCCAAAACGAAGATTGATGTATTGAATGGTACATTAACTATGGAAGTCGATGGAGAGGAAATTGGCTTCAACATTTTCGATGCCATGAGGTACCCTAGTTCCACAACTCAAACTACTTTTTTTGTTGATGCATGCACTTCTTTTGTAGAGAAACATCTTGAGTCAATTCGAGAAGACACGCTCAATATGATAATCCAGGAAGGAGTTGGCCTAACGCAATCGGGGGACGCCTTGGTTGATGATACAGATTATTAACTAGAGCCTCGAATTTGGGATGAAGTCATGACCCTAAATGAGGACCCCAAAATGGTAAATCCTCAGGTACCCTTGTCACTTCCAGTTAGTACTAATGTCACTCCTCCTTCAGTGGTTCAGGCCCCCGTTCTGGAGCTCAAAGTTTTGCCTGACCACCTAAAGTATGCATATCTTGGTCCGGACGACACTATACCCATCATAGTGTCTTCTGCACTAACCGAATCACAGGAAGACAGATTGGTACGGGTCTTGACGAAGTACAAGACAACCATTGGATGGACTTTGTCAGACATCAAGGGAATCAGCCCTACAACCTGTGTGCATCGAATCTTGCTAGAAGATGATGCAAAACCCTCTCGTGAAGCTCAACGTCGCCTCCATTCTCCGATGATGGAGGTGGTGAAACAAGAGGTCATCAAACTCTTGGACTGTGGTCTCATCTTCCTAATTTCAGACAGCAAATGGGTCCCACTAGTCCAAGTAGTCCCGAAGAAAAGTGGAGTCACAGTTGTTGCGAACAGCGAAGGTGTGCTCATGCCCAGTGAACAGTGACCGGATATAGAGCCTGCATAGATTATCGACGCCTAAACAAAGCAACTAGGAAGGATCACTTCCCTTTGCCCTTCATTGATCAAATGCTTGAAAGGTTAGCAGGTCACTCCTATTACTGTTTTCTTGATGGTTATTCTGGGTACAATCAAATCTGTATCGCTCAAAATGACCAAGACAAAACAACTTTCACTTGTCCTTTTGGCACTTTTGCCTACCGAAGAATGCCCTTCGGTTTAGGTAACACCTCAGGTACTTTCCAAAGATGCATGCTTTCTATTTTCTCTGAATATGTCGAAAAAATAATTGAAGTATTTATGGACAATTTCAGTGTCTTTGGGGATAGTTTTGATGCATGCTTAGAACACTTAGAACTTATCTTACAAAGGTGTGTCAGAACTAATCTAGTACTTAACTGGGAAAAATGTCATTTCATGGTTAGACAAGGGATAGGCTTAGGCCATATTGTCTCTGAAAGAGGAATTGAAGTTGATAAATCTAAAGTTGATATTGTGCGCCACTTACCCTCTCCCACTTCGGTGAGAGAGATCCGTTCATTTCTTGGTCACGCAGGTTTCTACAGAAGATTTATCAAAGACTTCTCCCACATTGCAAGGCCCTTGTGTCGACTGCTTCAGAAGGAGACACCCTTCGTCTTTGATGCAGACTGTTAGGAAGCTTTTGAGAAGCTTAAAAAGCTTTTAACCACTGCACCTATTCTTTGTGCCCCGGATTGGTCCTTACCCTTTGAACTATTGTGCGATGCCTTTGATTATGCAGTTGGTGTTGTACTAGGACAAAGGCGGGATAAGAAGCCCTACGCCATCTACTATGCATCCAGAACTTTGAATGATGCCCAAATGAACTACACCACTACCGAGAAGGAGTTGCTTGTTTTTGTGTTTGCTTTAGATAAATTTTGCTCTTATTTACTTCGAACTAAAGTCGTTATTTACATTGATTATACAACACTGAAGTATCTCCTAGCCAAGAAGGAAGCGAAACCAAGGCTAATCCGATGGATTCTTCTTTTTCAAGAGTTTGACATCGAGATTAAAGACAAGAAAGGTGTAAAAAAACATGGTGGCAGACCATTTGAGTCGCATAGCACATGAATGAGATCTTGTGGCGATTCAAGAAATGTTTCTGGACGAACAACTCTTCAGAATCGAGGGAAGTACTCCTTGGTATGCTGATATTGTCAATTACTTAGTCACCAAGCAGTGGCCCACCACTCTCACCCGTGCACAAAAAGATAAACTCAAGAAGCATGCTAGACACTATGTTTGGGATGAACCTTATTTATGGAAATACTATGCAGATTTATTGATTAGGAGATGTGTCCCTGATATTGAACATAGGTCAGTCCTAGAGTTCTGCCATAACTATGCTTGTGGAGGCCACTTTGGATCTAGAAAACCTGCACTCAAAATTTTAGAATCTGGACTATATTGGCCCACACTTTTTAAAGATGCACATTCATTCTATTTAGCGTGTGATAAATGTCAGAGATTAGGAAACTTAGGATGAAGGGATGAAATGCCACAACATTATGTTTTAACTGTTGAAATATTTGATGTTTGGGGTATCGATTTTATGGGTCCATTTCCTCAATCTAATGGCTATCTCTATATCTTACTTGCTGTTGATTATGTATCGATATGGGTGGAAGCTAAGGCCACCAGGACTAATGACTATAAAACTGTTGTAGATTTCCTCACAACTAACATTCTTTCCAAGTTTGGGATCCCGCGGGTCCTGATAAGTGATGGAGGAAGCCATTTCTGCAACAAGACCATTGAAGCTTTAATGAAACGGTATGGTGTCACTCATAGAGTCTCTACACCTTACCATCCTCAAACGAGTGGAATGGCTGAATGATGCACTTTGGATTGGAGCCAACGGTTGGATGATGCACTTTGGGCATACAGGACGGCATACAAAACACCTATAGGAATGTCACCCTATAGGTTGGTGTACGGTAAAGCATGTCACCTTCCGGTGGAACTAGAGCATAAAGCATGGTGGGCTGTCAAGACCTTCAACTTCAAGCTGGATGACGCCGGGTTGCATCGAAAGCTCCAACTGAGTGAGCTTGAGGAGATCAGAAATGATGCATTTGAAAACGCTCTGATCTACAAGGAAAAGACTAAGGCATTTCATGATAAACAGATTAAGAGTAAAACGTTTGACATTGGTCAGAAAGTTTTGTTGTTCAATTCTCGGCTTAGACTCTTTCCTGGTAAGTTATGTTCTAGATGGGTAGGTCCTTTTGTTATTACTAATATATTTGCCCATGGAGCCATACAGATCAAACACGTTGGAACTAGAAAAGAGTTCAAGGTCAATGGCCACAGATTGAAGCCTTACATCGAGGCAATTGGAGAACACGATGTGGAGTCAGAAAGAGTACTGCGACGTCCCATCGGATGAACAGAATAAAGCACTTGGTCTAGGCTGGATGGACGTTAAACTTCAAGTGCTTGTTGGGAGGCAACCCAATGTGTTCTCGAGTTGTGAAGGAGTCATCAACACATATTTTCTTTCTTTCAACCCTTCACTCTATATTACTTTGTTTATGTTTTTCTTACTTCATTTTTGTAAATCAACGAGCATGTTAAGATAAGTATGAATCATTTGAACCTTATGTGAGCTTTAGAACCTTATATACATCTTTGATGAGTGATTCATAAGTTTGTTTAAATTGATATCCATATGCCTCATAACTGCTTGCCATAGCTTTCAATGAACTCTAGAGTACTAGTGTAACACCTCGGAAATTTGAGGATTTTAATATTGTAAATTATTGCATGAATTGACGTTTTTATCCCTGTGAATTGTATTGCCAAATTGTTGACTTTTTGATTGGTGGGTCAAACGGACTTTGCCCAATGACCGTGACGTAGTTTGGGACGTCACGAGTCCATAGACAGGTGGCACGTCCAATTCGGACGATCAGGGAAAAAGTTATGACTATCGGAAGTTCAGGGGCATTACCGTAATTTAGACGATGGGGGCGAAAATGTTGACTTTTCGTTTGGAAACTAATTTTCACATGACTCAAGGACCGTTAGGTAGGTCTCGATGCCTTGAGTCCGTAGACAGGCGGCACGCCGAAATCGGACTTCGTAGGAGGAAATTATGGTCAGAAACGTGAAATCGGGAAAATTGCATCTCGGTAATCGTGTCGATTATTTTATTCTGATTGTGATTGGAGGACACCTGGATGAGTGACAAGTGTCACTCATCCATTGGCTAGATTGGATCAAACTCCACTAAGTGATTAAATAGGATTAAAACCACCTTTTAATCTCAGCCATCCATCTAAAGTACTCTAGATCTAATCTAAACCCTTGATCTCATTTCCTAGATTTAATCTGGACCGTCCATTTTGTTTTATCATATTCCATCCATTCTATATATTTTCCTACCCGAAATGCACACACGATCCATTTCGAACAGCACCCCAGCTCATCACCCATTCTCTGTGTTCGTGTGTGGCTGGACTGAGCTGGTGAGGCTGAGGGACGGTAGTGATCACGGCGGCGGACGGCGGCGAGGTAGGCGGCCCTAAACCCGAAACTGTTTTGGAAAACTCAGAGATGGAAGCTTGATTTCCAACGTGTATTTTCGATTCCTTTTGACCCTGATCGATTCCCTGGACTGATAGGAACCTCTAGGGCTCGATTTCGTGACCTGAGGTGACCTGCACAGAGGATAAACGGCGACGGGAGGACCGGGTTCTGTTCATCGAGGTAAGCCTTCGATCCAGTCTTTGTTTGATGATTTTAAATAGTTAGAACCCTTTCTGGGATTGAGACGGTCACATAGGAACAAACCAGAACTAAAATGGTTGAGAATTGAAGGATTGGGGACCGGGTCATCTCGCGGGTCTGAACGACCCAGTTTTAGAGAAACGGGTGACCCATCGAGAGGACAGTGGTGATGACGTGGCACCCTGTCAGACCTGTCAGGTGACGTGGACCACTCTTCAGCCGACACGTGTCACATGTCAGTGCACAATCAGCACTGACATGTCAGTGACGTGGCCAAATCAGGGGCTGCCACGTGTCACTGACATGTCAGTGACGTGGACCAGTGCCGTGCTGACACGTGGCATATGTCAGACCTGACACGTGGTCTGACAGATCAGTGATGTGGACCAATCATGTGTTGACACGTGGCACCTGTCAGAGTCTGACACGTCAGACCTGACAGCTGTCAGATGATGTCATGCTGACGTCAGCAGTGACGTCAGTAGGAACTGTTCCTGCGTTGACCAGAGCGTTGACCGGCGCGTGTGGGCGCGTGTGAACAGTATTTTTGGTGGGACCACCACCATTCTTTAGGTTTCGACGATCCGGATCCAATGACGGTGGTTTTGGGTCGATCAGAGATTGTTAAGTTGGTCAAAATGAGGTTTATTGCCTCAGAAAGCGCGTTCGAGCTGCTTTTCCGGGCCGATTTCAGTCTAGGGTTTCACGGTTGAATGTTAGGGGCTTATATTGACCTTTACGTATACTTTGGACATGACCGGGATTGTACAAATAGTACCAGGTCGAGGGTATACGTTCGGTTTTCAGCAGAATTGTACTGTGAGTGGGCCCGATTTCATTAAACCCTTGCATGCTTAAATGTTTTCTGATTTACTTATATTCACATGCTGGAATCAAGAAACGGTTTTGATGATATTGAAATTATGATTATGGCACGTTTCACGGTATTTGGGTTTGAGACCCGTTTTGGTGAAACTTAAAGATTGGTTTGGATTTTAACTATGTATATATGTTTTGCATGTGGATATGAATAAAATGTATTTGGTACTGCACTGTATAGATCCATTCTTGTGATACTGTCTCCTCCGGATGTGGTACCCCGGAGCGGTCACGGTGCATTGCCTGCGAGGGGTCATTCTACGGAGGAACCGGACCGTAAAATGACTCAGGAACATGATTGCTATAATTTGACGTCAGGGACGTCGAGCGTCTAGGACGCTAGGCATTTGAGATGTCGTACCCGGACAGGGTTCGGGGATTGGATTTGGGATTGAGACCCCGAGTGGCACGCGTAGCCTTGAGACTGTGACCTTATTGGACGTCAGGGACGTCAGACATCGGGGATGTCAGGAATTGGAGTATATAGTGCAGTGGTTAAAATTATGTTGATGGTTTTATTACATGTCTTATTATTCATATTATATGATTTATGGTTTTAAATTCTGATGCATGCATGTTTGGAAAACGGAGGGGTAAATTATATATTTTACTTATTAAACGGTTTTATAAACTTGAGTTTCGGCCCACTCACCCTTAATGTTTTGGTAACCCCTCCAGACTGTGCTACTGAGGTAGATGAGGATCCTGAGACGGAGGCATAGATCTACTTCTGCGTATTTGAACCCCTGTCAGGTAGTTTGACCCGCAGGATTATTTTAGAGTCGTGCTCGCAATTTGTAATTTGGTTTTCATCCCTTGTCTGACATTTGTTAAATTCGGATTTGATATTTAACTTTATTTTGGTTATTTATTAATTTGAACGTTTGAGGTTAAAATTGGTATGTTATTTTGGGTGTCAGACGGGAGCAGGGCACGTCCCCTTGTGGTCCCCGTGGGATCGGGGCAGGTCCTGTCAACTAGAACTTATTCTATGTGATTTTCAAAGCTTTTAAGTCAATAAACTCTCTGATTTTGGAAATGATTAAGGCATTAGGGTTAACACCACAAATTCAAACATCTATGTTCCCTATTTTGTGCGCACGAGTTTCGACCCCCCTTAGTTTTAACCCTTTTGAGCCCACGCCTTTCTTTCATCACCATGATTATCTAAACACTTGAACTTAGTATAAACATCCTTTACCCTTATTTCAAGGACTTGGTTGAAGACATAAAGATTGTCTAAAGAGAAAATGATGATTTTGAAAAAAAAACTTTTATGTGTATTATTTGGATTCACCTACTCATGCTTTGTTGTATTGTTGACACGTGTTATTACCTTGATATATATATAAAAAAAATGTTGAGTCTCTATCAAGGTAATAAGGTTTGATTATGTAATACTTGAGTTAAGTCCCTTACATTTGTAAATCCGACACAAAGAATGATTGTAAGGCCCAACATGATGGAATTAGGCCTATGTTTGAAGGGATGGATTACTGACATCATTGAACTAAGGTTGGGAAGTTATGATACGTTTTGGGAGTCTATTGAGTCTTGGAACGAATTGAGCACCACTTGTCCTATAATTTCCTTGTCTCTAAACTTAGCCCCATTACAACCTTTATAAAGACCTTATGATCCTTAAGATGGTAAATTTTGATTAAGTTGAGTTAATCATTTGAGTAAGCTTATCGTTTTGGTTCATTTGTGCAAGTATGTTTTGTTTTTATCTTGAGGTTTTTGTTTGAGATTTTGCAAAAGTACTTCATTTCGATTATGTGAGTATTTCTCACATACTTTGAGTGCAAACACAAACCCTCACAAATTGAGTGAATTTATGAGTGCATATCCTTGTGAGTTGATTCATACTTGTCTTATTCATGTAGAGATCCATTTCACCATATTTACTCATTATCTTACTTGTTGAAACATTTTGTTACCATGTATTAACTCTCGAATTTCATATGCTTAAATGTTTTAAGTGAAAATCTTTTATGCCATGATTATAACAATGAAATGTGAGACAAATCGTTAAGGGTTTTCTTGTTTTGGATTTTGTAGTTTAATTTTAGTATTTACTAGGGACTAGCAAAGTTTAAGTGTAGGGATATTTGATAGGTCCTCAAATAAGCATTATTTTATATTATTTTATACCTTTATACTTGAATTTTAATATTAAAATAATAAATAATGAGATAAAATAATTATTTTGTGATATTTTTGTTTAAATAAATAAAGATTGTAATTTGGAGCATTTTGGTGAAAGAATCGCCCCGATCGAAATTATAACGAAGAAATTATGGACGAAATTCGATGAAAATATTAATTAATTTGCAATTTAAATTAATTCAGTAATTTTAAAGCCCAAAGCATTTTATTTGCAGCCCAAAATCAATTTTAGCCCACAGCCCGCTCGCAAGCCCAGGCGATCCCAGTCAGTCTCGCTTGCCCCAGCAACCCAAATCCATTCCGGCCCAGTTGACAGCCCAATTCACTGAAGATTCCAGCCCAGTCGCGCGCCTGCAGCCCTTCACCGATCATCAGTTCTTGGCTTCAGCACGCGTGTGCCGACCTATACTCCACCTCTTTAGCGGACGCTTGCCGACCTTTCCTCCCTCCTTTCCAGCGAAGCCTGCCGGCCACAAATCCCTTTTCCAGCCTGGGCCGGCTGAATATTCCCCCTTTTTTCCAGCTGGTTTTTGACAAATCACACCAGCAGCACTATTGAACATTTCTTTTGTTTTTTTAAAACATCTTTTCCCTAAAAACCACCCAATCTCATTATTTCACTTTTGAATATTTTTATTGTAATTTTTGTTTATTTTTATTTATTTTTTAGAGTTTAATTTGATTTTTCTCCCTATAAATAAGGGTTCATTTCACATGTTGAGGACACTTCCAAGAGACACACAATTGAGCGTTTCTTAGGAGAAACTTTGGCAAAATATTTCCAATACAAATTTTGAGAGTTCAAGTCCGAATTTCCTTGTTTAATCTTTTCTATCTTCATAAGGTTCCAGCATCTGTTCGGTGTTCCTTGTGAAAAACAATCCATTGTTCTCATCCATTCTGAAAAGTGTAACATTTGCTCTCCATCCTCTTAAACTCTTTTATTTGTTATTGGTTCTAATTATAATGCAATATATGTATTGGTTTTTCCTTCCTATCCATTGTAAAAATTGAATACAATATCCATGTGTTTTACTTTCTAAAAATCATTTACTTCTTACATTTTAAAACTTAACCTTCATTTCGAAACTAAATGTTGATCCGCTGTTCGGGGCATTTAGAGTAGAGTTGAAGAGATTTAATGTATGGCCGCTGTTCGGCGCATTAAATCACAAACTTAAGGTAATCGCATTATAAGTAAAAATCCGTTGTTCGGTGCATTTATAATATGAAAAATGTATGAAGAGATATGAGTTTGTGAAGGTATGATTTCGTGATTAATTCGAATTTATTCAATTGTTAGTGTGTTGGTGAAGTTTGCGTCTATGGGAAGTCCACTTGTACATAAGTTAGAGTGGAAGTAGGATTAATTTATATATGTTTTTACTTGTATTTGTATGATTACATTCCCTAAAAACTCCCCATTTAATTCTTTATTCATTAATTCTTTTATTCATTAATTCATCAATTCATTAATTCTTTATTCTCTTATTCCTTTATTCTTTAATTTATTGATTCTTTGATTATTTAATTCTTTGATTATTTAATTATTTAATTCATTAATTTATTCATTATTCTTTTATTCGTTATTATTTCCCACTAACATATTATTAATATTCCCTAATTTTTCCGGTTAAAGAACGATCCCTATTTACCGATACTACATCTACACAAAAAAGATTTAAATTGTATAATACTCGAATTACGTATTTAATTTGATGCATAGTTTGGGCGTTGTCAAAGGGAGAAGATGATTTTCTCAAATCCTACCAAGAAGATGATAGATTATCTACACCCCATCTTCATCATTACTTACTTATACGGTATCCCAATTAGAAAGGTCATGATCGATGAGGGACTTTCCATCAATGCCTTGCCATCCAGAATGATGGAAAAGCTAGGTAGGATTGAACATGACTATTTTCCAACAACGACAATAATGTACAACTTCACTAGGATCGTTACTAAAACTCTTGGGGTTCTACCCTTAGAAATCACTGTTGGCTCCAAAAGTTAATGTTGGATTTCTTTGTGATCGATAGCACGTACAACAATAATATGTTATTGGGATGAGATTAAATCCAAAAAGTATGTGTATCCCATCTACTCTCCACTAGTAGATCACCCATTCGAACCCTAAAGAGACTATCTTCGAGGGAGGCCTTTGGGGGGCCGTCTGGGTGGGCACAAAACCATTTATGGCTAACCCGGCAGTAACTAAGGCTAATTTTTACAATCCCGACTTAGGAACCATCAGGTTGATCAGATAAGATAAAAATGGCCACCCCACCAAAATTATTACGCACGAGGTAGTAATGCAAGAGCTCTTGGCTCTTAAGGGAGAAACCAGAACAAGGGAGGAAAGGTCCCAACCTAATGGGGACCCGTTTTTGGATCCAAGGAGTATATTTGGCTACTTGAGATGATGGCAGGTTGGGTAATAATCCAATCTATGCTAATGCACCTCAAGATATCCCAAAATGCTCTAGGATAACAGATACGAATATCTGTAAAACCATCTTAAAAGAAAAAAAATGAACCAAACATGATATTAATTTTGAGAAGGTATTACATAGAAGATCCATATGGGTCAAGAAACAACATCACCCGAAAAAGGGATGACCCATTAGTGAGGCAAACGAGTGGCTACACAAATAAAAAAATACCTACCACCTCTAAAGTCATGAAAGCACCACACCACTACTGCTGCTGCCAATCATCTTTTGCGACCATGTTGAAATGCGAACGAATCGTAATCTTCTCCATTAACTTCTCATCAGACTACCCGTCAGGATGAGGGTGGCCAGAGGCTTAGGCCACATACCCATCATCATATCCATTCTTGAAGGATACAAGGGCAATGGTCTCTATGATCTGGTCGCGAAAGCACATTATTTCTAGCTGGTTGACACGAGACTTTAGAATGACATGCTCGCCATGGGCTTGCTGGATCTCCAGGTACTTCTCCTAGGAGGAGGTCCACTTGCTGCTAAAATGACAGCAACGACAAAGCAGAAAAGTGAAGATTGTTCTGCTTGTCAACTTGGTCGGAATACACAAAGTCTTAGAGGTGCTGGATTTCGATGGCCTAGGAATCTACTCGACACCTCAAGGTTATGGTTTGACTTTCTAAAAAGGTGACCAAATTGGAAGATCCACTTTGGATATTTTATACTTGAGGATTGGTTGGATTACTAGAACTAGCCATATTTTTAGGAAGACAAGGTGATTGGAAAAAAAATGACACTAGATTTTTTGACCTTTATAAGCTTAAGGATCATGGCTAAAGTCATCTTATAATGATCACCATGCAAAAGTTAATAGAAAAAATTGGCGTTAGTGAATAATGGAATTTGGCCCACTGACAAAAGGTAAAATCAGAAAATACTATTATTTAAACACTTAAAGATAAGGTTACAACATGATTTTAGAATTCCTAAAGCCTAAAATGGTAAATTATAAATTCAAAGTCCTTGGATGGCACTTGCCTAAGGCACTGTCAGTGAAACCCTGATCAAGCCCATCTTGATGAGAAAGCCCCTTCAACTAAATGAGCCACTTGTCGCAAGATGCAACATTTGCTTTGTGAACACGAATCTCATCTTTTATCATAGAAATTTCGCCTCCAAACTATAGAAAAGTATCTTGAGACTTCCTTATTTTCTCATAAAAGGCGATCGACTGATGATTCAGGGAGGACTGTAGTTGGTAACTCGAAATAAAATCAGTCTCTTCTGAAACTCTCAAGGAATGAACCTCATTTCGGAGATCGATAATTATTTTTTTGTTGTTTTTGTGACTCAACATGAAGGTGATGAATGAGTCCATCATAGTGATAAATAGAAAGACCTTCCAGAATATGAATGCTTGAGGCCATGGCACAATATGAGATATTCCACCAAAAAGAGAAAATTTATATGCAAGGATGGATATTTGGCCATAAATATTATGGTTGGGAAGTTTGATATTAAATTCAACCATTGATAATCAAAATTCTAAAAAGGAAATATTTTCATTAATATATTGATGGAAAAAAAATACATTGAAAGAAAGAGAAAAAAATATAAAGATTCAATGAAAGCCCACGTCGTGATAACCACAGGTAAGCTCCACCGTGGTGGCTCGATCTCTATCCCGACTTGCCTTTTTTCTGCAAAAAGAAGTCGGGATAGCTGTTCCCAGAGCTTTGCTCTCCGCTTCTTCAAGTTTCCCATAATAGCACAGACAACTCTACCTTGCCCTTCTAGCTCATGCTCCTACTTCCTCCAAGCCTCATGTACCTCGGCCAGTCGAGCCTTCAACAACTTATTTCTATTGGCTTCATACTCTAGTTCCTCACGGATAGTCTCGTGTGAAGGAAACATGAGATCTTCAGACGTAGAAGTGTTGGAGGCACTGGATTGAGAGAGCCTTAGGAAGGATTGAGAAGAAGATACATTTCTTTCAGATTTGTGCGAAAAGAATGAACAATACCGCATATTTATATCTGGAATACAATGGTAACAGTGATCTCAAATTATGGATGTATTACTGAAATTAATGGAAAAGTATGTTGTTATATTATAAAGAAAGATGGAAACTCAAGGGTGGAGAAAACTATATGGATAAAGGGCCAAATGGGAAAGCAAATTCTATTTAGCCTGTAAAAAGACTGGTTATTACATTCTTTATTTTTTAAGGATGGGATGAGCCCAAAAAATCGCCAAGCATGCCATGGAGGCTCGGTTTCTGAGAATCTGTGCCCTTAGATAAAGAGAAAGATTGAAATTGAGCGCTACAGATGCATTGGCTCTATCTTTATATGCTGTTTCTGCTTTATCTTGTTTAGCCTGGGCCCAAACAAATTGCTGATGAGCCAAAACTAGAAAAAAATCTGCTTGTAAGGACCCGTCCCGGAAGTTGGGATTAGCGAAGTGATTAGTGATGGATTAGTGAGGGAAATCGGTGGTTAGTTGGTTACTTTTGGACTTTGGGTGTAGAATGACGATTTTGCCACTAGTTTGGGAAAATTGTGAACTTTTAGTTTGGCCGGTCAATTGGGCATTGACCGATGACCGTGACGTAGTTCGGGACGTCACGAGTTCGTAGAAAGGTGGCATGCCCAATTCCGACATCCAAGGAGGAAGTTATGATGTTCGGAAGGTTGAGGGCACTTTCGTAATTTGAGTAAAATAAGGGGGAAAAGTTGACTTTTCGTACGATAGAGTTTTTACGCGTAGACCGAGGACCGTTAGATAGATCTCGTCGTCATGAGTTCAACGACAGGCGGCATGCTTTCATCGGACGTCAGACGAGCGAGATACGGGTCTAGAACGTGAGGGGTAAAAACCGTAAAATTGAACAAGAAGGGCATTTTGGTCTTTTTGGCACATTGGGAATTGTGCAATTCTGATAAGGGCAAGTGTGCATTGATAATTGGATATTTTTTTAGAATGGGACCATAGGGGTTGGACACGTGGGGGTAGGCTAGAGGGTTCTACACATTTTCACGGGCAAATTAAGTTAACCGTGTTCTGTGAGTCGTGCTTGAAGAAGAAAACAGAAAGTGAGATTGAGAGAGGATTGGATCGATTGCAAGAGCGTGTTGTGTGTTCTGGTGATCAAGAGAGTGAATAGAGACTGAGTGAGAGGTTGGTGAGTGTTCTGGGGAGGTGGTAAGGTTGTGAGAGACTTGGAACTGTGAGGAAAACCAGAGAACCCAAACCTATAACCACCGTGCACGGTTGTGCACTTCCCGTGATCAAACCATCAATTGGACCCGTGGTGGCATTGAGAGGACTGAGGAGAGTCGAGTAGGCACGACGGAGCTCACGGTGGCGGCCGAGACGCAGGTAATTCCTCAATTTCCTTTCGTTACTCTGTTTTCCCGTTTTGATTCAAACGGTAAGGCGTGGCTTTTGGGGCTGAGTCGAGGAGTTTGGTGAGTTCTAGTGGACTTAGTGGATTCCTAGGGAGCTTCTGGTTGTGAAGCCGTGATGGGGGGAAGACCTGGTGGCCGGGTAAGCTTGTACAGTCCTCTGTTTTTACCGTTTTCTTCAATTTGAAAATCGTGACGTTTGGAGGAGTGTCGACGGTTTTTAGTGACCCTATTAGTTCTAGGAAAGTGTTAGGAACCTTAGGTATCGACCTAGAGCCCTACGGTGGCCGAGGGTGCCGGAGACAGAAACTCGACATTTCTGGGATTTCTTCGAGCTTTGGTTGTTAGGATTGTGTAGCGTTTGTCATGAATTAATTAGTGGAAACAACTACCCAGACAAGGACGAAACTAGGGGGATCAAAAGGAGTGAAAAGGGATGGAAAACAGTGAGGAACCGGGAACGCCGGTTTAGACCGGTCGAGTGGCTGAGGAAGACGATGAACAGTGTTCCTGTGCAGGCGCGTGAGGCCCATGCGCAGCCACTTTGGGCCGCGCGCGTGGGTTTCTGGGGAAACGTCCAACTAGGTGTTTGGTCTTATCGTGGTAATGAGTCTTTTGGGATAGGTTTCGGGACGATCGGACGTTGTTTCGGGTTAGTTTTACGAGGTTGAAGGTTTAGGGTCCGGGTTGGTTACGTTCGAAGTTCGGGAAAATTGGGGAAAATTTGGAGGACCTTCGTTAACATGTTAGTGACGTATTTTGGTGACTTGTGACAGGATTGGGAATCCCCGAGGAGGTTGAGGAACGTACAGGACGTACGGGACGCGAGTGACGTGCCCGGTAACTGTGAGTGGAGTTCTTCCTTTAAACTGAGCATGCATAACTGCTTTTAATTACTTGATCTATGGTTTTATATGTGATTTCATGATTATTTGAATATGCTATAACTGTTTTATATAATTGCACGTTTTCTCGAGAAATCACGTATTTGGCACGTTTTACGAGAAATGCTTGATTTCTGATTATGATGGCATGATTTTGGGATTTCAACGATAATGGTTTTCAATGATTATAAATGGATTTTGAGACATGATTTGGTGATCAAGGTTTTCAGTTTTAGAATCGAATTTCAGAAAAGCGGAATTTGGTTTTAAAGTTGAAAAGTGGATTTCCGGATTTGGGTTCGGAATGACGGTTCTGAACGCCGGAAGGGCTTCAGGATGGTGATTTCAGATTCGGGTTTGGATATGGATTTAGAAAAGGTCTTCAAACGGTTTTGGATTGGATTTGCTGGATCTGGTTATTGGGTTTAAAGACCCGGATTATGAATGACGGGGGACGGGCCCAGATTGGGTTTAAAGACCCGGATTGAGTTTAAAGACTCGGGAGTTTAAAGACTCGGATTATATTGAGGCCTGGATTGACACGACCCATCCCAATCCCCCTGGGATTACCACAGGATGTGACGTGCTCCCGTCTGACACGAAGTGCCAGACAAGGGATAACCCAACGCCGCTGCCCCTACGGGCATCCAGAGTGCGCAAGGATCGATGGAGGAGGCATGCAATGTCCCGGTCCCTTGCTGCAGTCGCATCCGCGCTCAACCTGAAGGGCGTTAAAAACCAAAAGCTGTGAGTGGACTAAAATAAACAAGTTCGTAAAATTACATTTTATAAGACATTTATGCCCCTCAGTAAAAACATATGCATGCGTCAAAAACCAGTAGTCAAATATTTATTAGAAATAACCCTTAGGGCCTTAGCCCGGAAACCGCAAACATAGTTTCAATCCAAAAATCAATCCAAAAGTTATTTCATAAATCCAATGGCACATGTTTATTACTTTACCATCTCCGGCATCCCAGATGCCTAGCGTCCCAGACGCTTGACGTCCCAGACGTCATATCTCACGGTATTAAGCAACGCGTGCTGCCCGGGGTCTCACCGGGTCCATATCTCTGACATCCCAGATGTTTGACGTCCCAGACGTCTAATCGTAGCAATCCTGCTCCTGAGTCACTATACGGTCCGGCCGCTTCGTACAATGACCCCTCGCAGGCAATGCACTGTGACTTCCCCAGTGTCCCAGACACCTGGAGGAGACCAATATATATCCTCGTATCGAGATGGTTTTATGGAACACATTTTATTATTCATTTTCAAAATATCACAAGGGCCCTACCCCGAATTTCCATAAAACCGTCATAAGTCCAATTATTTGATTATTAAATCCGAAATCATTTATTCAATTCCATTTTAGGGTCCCTGACCCGAAATCACATATATAAATTAACTGGGCCCCTGGCCCGATTTCTTAAATCAACTGGGCCCCTGGCCCGAATTTACTTTGTCAAACCTGTAACTGTTTCATAAATTATATCCGAACCATAATCATGGAAATCAGTGCAAATCCGGAAAATCTCGATTTACGCGCAAACCCGTAAATCGCCTCGAAATGCGTGAAATCACATAAATTCACCGATATTCAAATCAAAGCATATAAAAACAATTATAAAAATCATGAAATAGTTATGCATGCATAGAATTTATCAAAACCAATGTCCACTCACAGACCGTTTAATCGAGCTCCTCGATACGTGTGCCACCGGCCTTCCCGGGCCTCGTTACTAACACCGGGACTCCCGAACCTGTTCACATCACACTAGAGGGTTACTAACCTCCCCAATAACATCCTATTCAAGTCCCGTAATTTTCCCGAATTTTTAAGTATTTTTAAACCCGACATAAAACCTTCGGACATCCCGAACAACATCCGAACGGGATCCGAATGACACGGAACCAACGCCAAAATGTTCGTTATAATGTATAAGACAAAATTCGTGTTGACCGTACCTCGGGATTCGTGCCCACGCGCCGTCACGCGCCGCCGTGAGTGGCTGCGCGTGAAACCCACGCGCCAGCTACAGTAACGATGAACAGTCGTCCTCCTCACCCGTTTCCTCTGCAAACGGGTCCTGCAACCCGCGTGACAACCCGATTCAATCCCTGCGAATGTCCACATAATTCCTTCCATTAAACTCCCAGATAGTATTGTAATGGACCTAATTTAAGTTCTGTTTTACTCATTCGCATCGACATGGCCTAAAGCCAGCTCAATCGAATACGGGTCCTAGTCGGGTCCAAAGTTCCCATTCATTCCACAGTCTTAGTTTCTCTCAATAAATCAGTTGGGAAGCTCCGTATGCTCATTATAAGGATGATTACACAGGTAATTTCACGAGAACTAACCTCAATCATCACGACTCCAAGCTTGGATTTTCCGGCCATCCACCACGTCTGTGCACGGCTCCAGGAGCCTCGAAAATGGCCACATTTGGTCTGGATCGACTTGTGAAGGTTCCAGGAAGCTCAATCAATCTTCAAATTGTCATGGGCTGGCCTAAAACTGGAAGTTCGAATTTGAATTCCACGCAGTACCAGTTCGGGTTTTCAGAGCACTCACTCACCGATTCCTCTCATTTCCTTCCTCCTCTCCATCTCAGAATACTCCTCTCATCCCTTTAACTCTCTTCCCGCTCACAAAACACTCAGTTTTGGCATTGGGACGGCTGATCGAGTGTGGGGAGCAGTCCTCTGTTCCAGCCTGCAACAGAGACACCAGCCATGCCCGTGCACACTCCTCCTGCAGCCAATGCCTCCCACCTACACACCCATTAACAATTGAATACACTTTAGCCCATAATCCGTTCCAATAACAAGCATAAACAATTCACCCGTGCACTGATCGTGATTCCCAACAACGGATGCAACAGTAACCGTTCAAACAATACCCTGTGAATTTACATTTCTGCCCTTGTGCAGAAAATTACCAAAATGCCCCTCACGCATCCATGCCCGTAACTCGGTCATTCGGACCCCGATTGATGCGTGCCGCCTGTCTACAAACTCAGGGCATCGAGACCTTCCTAACGGTCCTTGGCCCTCGGCCATCGGACCACCCGATCAAAAAGTCAACATTTCCCCTTATTTCGACCAAATTACGAAAGTGCCCTTGAACTTCCGTACATCATAACTTCCACCACGAACGTCGGAATCGAACGTGCCACCTGTCTATGAACTCGTGACGTCCCAAACTACGTCACGACCATTGGTCAAAGTCCATTTGACCGTCCGAATAAAAAGTCAACATTTTGCCCACGACCAGGGGCAAAACGGTCATTTTGCACCGTTCGTCCTAGTTCGCCCAACCAATCACCGATTAACCCTGCTAATCATGATTAGTCCGTAATCTAATCCCGAATTCCGGGACGGGTCGTTACATGGATTGAGTTTAAAGACTCTGGAGTTTAAAGACTCGGATAGATCCAGCAGGTTTGATCGGATGTTTATATTGGTATTTTATGTTTTACTGTTAATGTTTTATAACGTTATCATACTTTGTTTATGTTACTGTGGTTTCCGTGATAAAAATAATGTGATTAATACATGTTTTCAGAAATTGGGTTATGCATGCATGTTTTCAAAACGGAGGGCTAAACCCTGGTTTGTTTGATAAATGGTTTTTGAAACTTTTATTCTTTTTGGTCCACTCACACTTTTTTGTTTTTAATTGCCCTCCAGGTCGTGGAGCTAGCGCGGGGGTTGACGTTGAGGCAGCGTCGGAGGCATAGAGTTGTCCTCGAGTTTTCCCGGAGTTTGTCTCGGCGTGTTTTCAGTTTTTCCGTTGTGCATGTAATAACTCTGAGTAGGACTTCTGTCTTTTCATTTGGTACTAAGCTCTGTTTAACTGTTGACTCTGGGTTGTTTTGACTTCTCCTTTGTCTGGCAGTGAAATTTGTGGTTTTCGTGAGGTTGTTTCAGTCTTTTGTGTTGGGTTGTCAGACAGGAGCAGGGTTCACCTCGGTTATCGGGGTGTTAATCGGGGTGGACCCTGTCACTGCTTCAGCAATTTGGTTCTCCAGGGTTTGCAGCTCCTCAAGCCCTTTACGCAGAGCTTGACCTTGATAGATGCACTCTTCACTACGGAAAGACCACCCATGCTGAAGTTCCTCAAGTTCAGTCTTGTGTGGACTACTTTTCCCGGGAGGATTCTTCTGTTGGCAACAAACACTCTCTTGGTAGTGATTCATCAGAAAGAGCATTATATTTGAGGAGCCAACAACAATAGGAGAGTGGCTGATAATGACCGTCACGGAATTCACCAAATCCCCCACATCCCGAGTTTCAATAGTATTCATGAAGACATAATTATATCCTTCACAACAAATAGGTCAGGAGGTGGGGAATGGAGAAAAGGTCCACACTTGCTAACAGCATGCACCATGGAGTCAATCTTGGCGTCCACCAAAATAGGATCCAATAAAGGAGACACCTAAAAAGAGCGGACCAACTCAATGGACCAACTTCAACAATACTGGGGCAATGGCCAAACACAAAGATGAGTGGAGAGTGATAATTTACCAGTACATGCCCCATTCCTAGATGAATAGAAAGTTCTAGAGATTGCACCACATAAGCAAGAGGTATCGTAGCCAATTCCTATTGGTGCATATCCCCAGAAAGTTTGGGGCAGGATGGCGCAATTTGGGGATCAACTCTTGGTTGTTCTTATGGCAAGGTATAAGCTAGAATTGAAACCAATGAGGATGTAGGAAGGGTAGCCGGAGTCTACTAAGCCAATGAAGATCTCTTTTCACTTGAAATGGATAAATCTTCCAAAAATTCCAAATGATTCAGCATCGCTGGGTCATATGAGGCATCCTCCATCCAAATAAAAGGACTACCAGTTCTCACCACCGACATGGCGACATACTTGTTTTAGAGGACTCGACTGAAATAAAAAATTAGGAGAGATTAATGCAGTAGGGATGAAGAAAGCATATTTTGAAAAGAACATACTCATTGAGGGAGCTTCATTACTCTCCGAAATCTGGTGTGGAAGGAGGACTGAGGTAAACTGGTTAAAACTAGAGGACCCTTCTAGTAGTAGGAACTGTTGGCTCCATGCTGTTAAAAGAGGACAGAGAAAGTAACCTAGAATTGAGCGGCCCACCATGTGCCAAATTGGGTCGTACATCTGTGGAAGGCCTCCATGACATTGGAGACACAGACATGTGTGAATCAAAGAATTTCCTAAGCAGCCAGAGCATAGGTGTCATCGAATTCGCTAAGGCAATATGTGGTGTCCCTATTTGTTCATTTTAGGAAAGGGGTCGGAATGGCTTGACAAAACCCAAATTGATGAGCACAAAAATATGAATTTTACACTTCAAAACTTGGTAATGCTCTAAAAGTTTCCTTGTCGTTTTTCAAAATATATGTGTGAGGATGCATCTCATAAAATCCTGAAAAATTGTCCTTTGGCGCACGAGATGAGTTGGACAGCCCAAGAAACCACTCTCTTGAATGCAAGGATATTTCTTGACCACACTTTTTTTTATCAATCAAAACCCCTTCCCAAATTGTATAAGCTTCTTCCAAAGCATACAACTTTATGGATGTAAATGATGATATCTATATTGATTGAAGCTTTCTCCAGACCTCCAGGAAAAGCTTGAATAAAGGCTCAAATGGTACGATCCCTCCATCACCCCAGATGGTTCAAAAAAAAAACAACTTTCATTATTCAAACCTACTTTGAAAGAAAAAAATTAAAAAAGTAAAAAAAGTAAAAAAAAAAGTTTTATAACTCTAAGAATTTTAAAAGAACAAACAAAATTGTTTCGAAATATTTGAAAAGAAACAAAAAGATGGGTCATTAAAAGCATTCATTTTATAAAGGAAGTAATAAAAGAGCTCTACAAAATAAACCCAACTCTATTATTTGGATCGAGAGAAATTGAATTGAGTAAAACTAAAAACGATTTGATAAATGTTAATCGAATATTGATTAATACGTAATTGGTCAAACATTATCTGAAAATGAATGAGCTCTAGGTCGATAAGACAAAGTACAAAAGAAATGCAGGCAATCCCTGGTGGAAATAAACACTGGAGATAGGTGTATCAACGTTTGAGTTGGGATATCGTCTTCATGATACTCAATCTCATGCCCTCGTAACTGAGGGAACAACCAGTTAGGCCACATATGAAGCATCCACAGTAGGGCTTCTAATAGAAAGTACCACATTGGTTTGCAAGTGATGGCACAACAAAGCCCCATGGCCACATTTGAACAGGAAGTTAGGGTTTCCGCCAATAGAATCCATTCTTTGGATGAGTTTTTCCTAGTATTTGGGAACACAAACCAATCCAACCAAAAACAGCAAAATTTGATTTTCTCAAAGGTGGATTCTAGACATATATCCTCAAATCCTAAATTCTTGAAATCCCTATCTATTAGGCTTTTACCATCGCTATGAATAGTGGCAATGGTATTAAGGAATAGGCAAAGGCTGAGCACATTGAGGACTCGTGAGGGTAACCTTACGATCTAGGGATTAAAATATATTCTGGATCTAGTTTGGAAATATAGGGTGAAATGAGCAACATTTCCCAATATTGTCAACCGAAATAGGGCAAACTTGTCCAGCAAGGCTAGGGTCATTGGCCCAACATGAAATTAAAGGTGTTGGCACTACTATCCCAAAAGCACATAGTGGTAGCAAGAAGATTGAAATCAGGAGAAATGGAAATGGTAGAAAGACTAACTAATTCATAAATCCTATTACTCCTGAGCTCGTTGGAATACCGCCGCTGCATCTGTTGGGCCATAAGCCCCAGATTTTTGGGTAGCTGAGATCATTCATTGATGGGAAAAGGTATCCCTAATTAGAGCAAAGCTCTTGCCACAAATATGGCTCTCGATGGTAGATTGAAGGATCTAGAAAGTTTTTGAGCTAAGAATTGAGAACATCGACCTCAGTCGGAACATGGTCACTCCAGTAGGGACCCAAAGGAAAATGGTGCCTTGATTCGATCATGAAAAATGGGTCGTGGATAATGTCAGTATTATCCTCGAAAGAAAGAAGAATTTCTTGAGAAATGACGACATGATATTGGAAAACCAGGGCGTATATCCAGGAGAGATGGCACTTGGTTCTAGGGCTAGAATGAGATTTTCTTCCTTATTTCTCTTTCCAGAAACTGAATCAAAAGCGATGATTTGGTTTTTGGGAGCAACAAAGAAAATATAGGATTTTAAGGATTGCGGAAAAAAGCATTAGGAAAAATATGAGGCATGTTTAACCGCCAAAACATTGATGATGGGGCCATCGAAGTCGCAAGTAGTGGGGCAACTTGGATCTGAAAGCTTTTTTATTTAAGAAATTTCGAATTCAAAGGGCAATATTTATACTTGCGATAAACCATATGAGCCTAGAAAGGGGATTTATGTAACGACCCGTCCTGAATTTCGGAATTAGATTAGACTAGTGACTAATGAAGGATTAGTGAGATTAATAGGTGATTAGTCGAGTAATTTCAGACGGACGGTGTGAAATGACCATTTTACCTTTAAAATTGGGTAAAACGTTGACTTTTGACTCGGGAGGTCAAACGAATTTTGGCCGATGATTGTGACGTAGTTCGGGACTTCACGAGTCTGTTGACAGGCGGCACGTTCGATTCCGACGTTCGACGGGTAAGTTATGAGGCTCGGAAGTTGAGGGGTATTTTGGTAATTTGGTACAAAGAGTATTTTGGTCATTTGTTTGCATTGGGATATGTGCCCACTTAGATTAGGACACCTGTCCTTCTCTAGAAGGTTGTTGAAGCCTGTGTCACCGCCTCACATTTGTTCAAAATGGTTGCACGGTTTTGGTCGAGAAACAGTGTGATCGAGTGTTTGCGAGTTAGTGCCACTGTGAACTCAACCCACACGACCCCTTCGATCTTCATCTGATGAGGCTAGACTGTGAACAAACTTTGAAGAGGGGGAGCAGATGAAGTCTTGCAAGTGTGTGTCTTCGGTGAGTGTGGGTCAAGAAGGAAGAAAATAGTGGGTTTGTGAGTGATCGTGAATTAAATCCTCTCAAACCTTATCAAACGCCTGTGATGTGTGAATAAAAGTTGAAAGGGAGGTTGAGCTGAGGCTATTGGTGGCCACGACGGTGCCCTACGATGACGAGAAGAGATAAGAACTCATGAGGCCTCTGTTTGCATTTAAAAATGGAAAATTGTGTTTTGGTGGTTCTTAATCAAATTGGTTGATTGAATGATGATCTGAAGGTCCAAAGGAAGTGAATGGACTTGGAATCATGGCCAACGGTGGTTGAGATCGTGCGAACTCGACGATGGAAGATTGATTGATCGTTCTCTGATCATGAAGGTAATATATCATAGTTTTCTTGGATTTTTGAGTAGATAGATTGATGGTTACTGGTTAGTGGAACCACTAGTGAGTTTACTTGTCAAGTTTTTCGGTGCGAGCGATTACGTTGTGACTCCGGTGAGGTCGACACAGATTGCTGACGGAGTCAGTTTAGACCATTGAGCGGATAGTGATTGATATGAGGACCAAGGCCAGTAAATGCCTGCGAGGTGAGATTCGTGCCTATTGACGGCAGAGTCTTACGTTATACTGAAGTTGGTACGAGGTACGCTTGGAATGACTCAGAAGTGAGTCAAGGTTGCTGTAGTGATTCAAATGGTGATTGCTGAGTCGTGATTGTCGACTGGTGCGATGTTAGAGGTACCTCGGGTAAGAGTTGGAAATGTGTTACCCCTCGGTGAGAATGAGATGGTTGCCAGATGGACCAAAAGTTGGTATGAGTTGGTCGGCTTGACAAAAATGTGGTGACAGTGCTGGTGATGGTTTGAAGAAGTGTCAGGAGAAGAACATGATTGGTAGGTAGTGTACACCGGGTAAGAGACCCAGGTGTGAGATAAGTTGGATTTCCCCAAGTGGTAGTAGACGTATGAGATGCGGAATTTCGGGGATGAAATTCTTTTAAGGGGGGAAGAATGTAACGACCCGTCCCAAATTTCGGGATTAGATTAGATTAGTGACTAATGAAGGATTAGTGAGATTAATTGGTGATTAGTCGAGTAATTTCAGACAGACGGTGCGAAATGACCGTTTTGACCTTGGAATTGGTTAAAATGTTAACTTTTGACTCGGGCGGTCAAACAGACTTTGGCCGATGACTGTGACGTAGTTCGGAACGTCACGAGTCCGTTGATAGGCTGAACGTCTGATTTCGAGGTTCGATAGGGAAGTTATGAGGCTTGAAAGTTGAGGGGCATTTTGGTAATTTGGCACAAAGGATATTTTGGTCATTTGTTTGCATTGGGATCTGTACCCACTTGAATTATGACACCTTTCCTTCTCTGGAAGGCTATGGAAGCGTGTTTCACCGCCTCACAAGCACCACGATGTATGCCAATTCCCATTCAACAACATCATGGTGCATCCTCCAACCATCAAAGTATATGTCTAGAAACACACAACGTCATTGTACCAATACCGATGACAACATAGCTACGCACCAACCATGCTTCAATTTTGAAGTTCATCGGTCCACTCCAACATTAGGCCGACCAATACTTGAAGCCCAACATATCTTCCAAGGTATATCAACTTTGACTTCATCTTGAGTCTCCTTATCAACTTCCAAAATGTCTAACCACATCTCACTTACGTATACAAGGCAGACCCAGAAGTCAAGACTACCACCGACAGAGCCTTCGCCATAGCCAAAGCTATATCCACGTACGTATGTAAGACAGGCCACACTCACCATTACCATACCCAACATCTCCAAAATATTCAACATATCCAACCTCTGTCTTGTTCTGTCTCACAATACGATTCTCCTCTGCTTCTACTTAGCATAATCAGTAATACAGTTCTTCTGATCCACAACAACAATAACCCAATCTTGATCCACCCGCTCCTAAGTGGATTCCACTTATCATCTATAGGGTCTTACATCCTCTTTGAACCAGTATACTATCACATCACTTCTCACCATACCACTACCTCTGATCAGATCGCTCAAGAATACCACACGTCGAGAGACACGTCTAGACTGTGGGTTCTCTTCAATTACCTCATATCGATCAGTTATAGCCACTCCTTATCATCAACGTTCCGTTATCATCTCCCTTATGTTACCCTACAACGAAACTCAAGATGATCCACAACCCTAACATCAAAATTCCTCCGTCATGAGTCCCAACTAAACACAATCCCACTATACTCGCCACACCTACCAAACATGGCGTCACCAAGTAGTCTCTGCAATTTAAAGCATCCACATGTGTCCACAATCAGGGGGGTTCCACAACTCCTGAAGGTCCATCATACACAATGAGTCTCCCTTACTAACTCTAGAGTATCCATCACCCAATACTCAACATCTAACACCAAGTTGGAATCAAACACAACTTCTCATCGTCTTAATCACACGTTTCTCGATGCCGAGATTCTAACCATATTGGACATGTATCCATCTTTTCCAACCATGGGACTTAATAATCAAGAAGTATGCCACCACTAGACTAGCCAACTGAACGTCAACTCCTCTATTGGACTTAGGAAGATTGTGGACTTCCTATGACTCCTACGGGTCACAGTCCCGAATCCATACACAAGCCAACTCACTGCCCAACTCGCTTGGCTGTTATTACCATTGATGTAGGGACATTCATTCCGCTTGGCGTTCACTCAACTCAAGGACAAACCTTGCCAGTCTCCCATATACTGTTTATGGATGTGCATAAACGACTTCTAGCAAGTAACCTTATCTCACATCAACCCTTCTGAGGTTCAACTCCCGAGTACCACTAAGACATCAGTCACTGACTTTTAGGATCCTCAATCATCACTCACTAACCTCGGAGGCGTCAAGCACTAGTCTCAAAATCACCAAGTACTATGCTGACATATTCCAACACATACAGACACATCCAACACACTCCAAAATCACTACCCTTAGCATAGTCTGACACATCTGACACATTTTCAAGGTGTCCATGAAACCGACCTCACTAATGGTCAAACTCGACCATACCAAACGATCCCTATCCAAAACCAAGCATAAATCCACCACGCTTCCACTATGCTACTCTGATTAAACCAACACCATCCTGACCAATCATACCGAGACATGACATGCTACTGTTCATCGGATACTTCCGCTCGATAGTGGTCAATACCACGCACTAGCACCTCACGACTAAGCGTAACCCAGTCATCTCCTGTCTCGTGCTCACAGTACACTAACCCCGAATCTTTGCTTATACCAAGAAAAAACCTTACATCCATACTTGGGTTGGGGGAATGTTACCTTTCTCATATTCTACAACTCTGGGAAACTCAATAATTAACGGTCTCATCTAGGAAAACCTAGGATCAACAGACCTCAACCCGATCCACTGCACAACAATCTCAATGACCCTACCGATCGGTCCTCCACTAGTGGAAGATGGAAGAAAACAATGGGTTTGTGAGTGATCATGAATTAAACCCTCTCAAACCTTATCAGATGCATGTGATGTGTGAATGAAAGTTGAAAGGGAGGTTGAGCTGAGGCTAGTGGTGGCCACGGCGGTGCCCTACGACGACGAGAAGAGGTAAGAACTCGTGAGGCCTCTATTTGCATTAAAAAATGGCAGATTGTGTTTGGTGGTTGTTAGTCAAATTGGTTGATTAAATGATGATCTGAAGGTCCAAATGAAGTGAATGGACTTGGAATCACGGCCAACGGTGGCCGGGATCGTGGGAACTTGACGATGGAAGATTGATCGATCGTTCTCCGATCAGGAAGGTAATATATCGTGTTTTTTCTTGGAATTTTTAGTAGATAGATTGATTGTAAATGTTGGACGAAGTTGTAGGATTTAACATGACTGAAAAAGATGGAAAATTGAGGGAAAACTGGTCACGCTGGTTCGTGTGGACCAGATTTGCAGAAATTGGTCTGAACCGGTTTGATCGCAAGACATGGATGAACAGTAACCAGCTCGTGACTCCCAAGCGCAGTGCTTTTGGGCGGCTCGTGGGGGCGTGCGGTGCAGATCTGAGAGAAGTGTTCAGCATGTAATTTTAAGTATTTGATGTAACGAACATTTTGGGATTGGTTTCAGGTCGATCGAACATCTTTTGGATATAGTTCGGGATGTACGAAGGTTTAGGATCGAGTTTAAATACTTTTAAAAATCCGAAAAAAATACCGGGATTTAATGGAAGGTTGTTGAAGTAGTTAGTGACCTTAGAATGTGATTTGGACAGGTCCAGGAATTCTGGTGATGTTGGATCAGCTGGGAAAGGTGTATTGCATGTGTATCGAGGCGACCGCGAGGATGGTCTGTGAGTGGACTTTGCTTCCTAAATTATAATGCATGCATAACTGTTTTATATGTTTTCTATATATGATTTTTATGCTTATGATTATGGTATTTATGATTGTAAACGTTGGGACAAAGTTATAGGACTTAACAGGACTAAAAAAGATGGAAAATTGAGGGAAAATCGGTCACGCCTATTCGGGCGGACAAGATTTGCAGAAATCGGTTTGAACTGGTTTGATCATAGGACAGGGATGAACAGTAACCAACGCGTGACTCCCATGCGCACTTCCATTGGGCAACGCGTGGGGGCAGATCTGGGTGAAGTGTTCAACTTGTACTTTTAAGTATTCAATGTAACGAACATTTTGGGATTGGCTTCGAGTCGATCGGACATCGTTTCGATATAATTTGGGATGTCCGAAGGTTTAGGATCGAGTTTAAATACATTTAAAAATATAGGAAAATTACGGGGATATAATGGAGTGTTGTTGAAGTAGTTAGTGACCTTCAAATGTGATTTGGACAGGTCCGGGAATTCCGGTTATTGTGGATTAGCAGGTAAAGGCGTATTGCACGCGTATCGAGGCGGCGGCGAGGATGGTCAGTGAGTTGACTTTGCTTCCTAAATTATAATGCATGGATAACTGTTTTATATGTTTTCTATATATGATTTCTATGCTTATGATTATGATATTTATGATTTACATAATTGCACGTATTTCGAGAATATGGTTTATGCTATCCTTTGATGATGATTTTGATGGATGATTTAATACTGTTTATACGTATTGTGTTTTGTTAATGATTTGATGATATGATATTAAGTTTGAAAGTGAATTCGGGCATGAGACCCATTTTGATAAAATATGATTTTGAATTTCGGTTTAAATATGATTTTGCATCGATTTCTGGATTTGAATTTCGGTTTCAAAATAATGATTTCAGATATGAATTTGGAAATGGATTTATGGATTTGGATTTGATAAAATAGTTTTGAATTGGATTTTCTGGATCAAGTTTTGGGTTTAAAGACCCGGTGATTGATGTGACGGGGGAGGGCCCTATATGTGATTTGAGTTTAAACACTCGTGAGTTTAAAGACTCGGTTATTGATTTTCTCCTGAGGCCTGTTATTGAGTTTAAAGACTCGTTGATTACCCGGGAAGGCTTGTTGAGTTTAAAGACTTGGATTGATATTGAGTTTAAAGACTCGTTGAGATCTAGCAGGTTCGATTGATTGATGGAAATTTGTTTCAGATTTATGTGATATCATGATGGTTTTCGAATGGATTTTCAGATGTTTTGGGCAGTGGCCCAGATGATTGGATTTACGGTTTTACAGGTGATTTGTATATTGGATTTTGGGCTGAGTTCCCGTACTTTGGTTTTGATTTATGGTTTTGGGTTAAGGCTCAGAATTTGAGAAAAGGAAATGATTTCTGGATTTCATAAACGATTTTCTTATGTTAAAAATGAAATGGTTTTTGAATGCATACATTCGTTTTACGTGGAGGGCATAAATGTCTTTTCTGATTGAAATGTATTTTATAAACTTACTTATTTTTGTCCACTCACAGTCTTTTCTGGTTTTTCGATGTCCTTCAGGTTGATGCAGATGCAGGCTGTTATTGGTGAGACTAAGACATCACACACGATTCACGGTGGTTTTTGCGCACTCTAGGAAGCCAGAAGTTGATTTTAGAGCGCAGACCTGGAATCCCTTGTCTAGTCTGTGTGTCACATGCAGGTTGGATGGGTGTCTGGCCTTTGTGTCGCACATGGATTAGACGCGAGCATGGCACATCCCTTAATCCAGGGGGGGATTAGGGATGGGTCGTGTCAATTTATGAAATTAAATACCCAATCCGACTAAGGACCAAGTTCAGCTAGATCATGGGCAAGCGCAAGCGTGATTTATGGAAATCACACTGACACGATGCCAAAATCGCTAGAAGGAAAAGAGGAGAAATGACTTAGTCATTGCGTAGGAGAAACACGCATGGATGCACATGTCGATCATCCTCATTTCCATGATGACAGGTTCCAACCCCAATCCCCCTGGATTAAGGGCTAAGTCCTGCTCCCGTCTAACTTACGCATGACACGAAGGCTAAACCGACATCCAACCTTCATGTGACACGTAAGCTGGACAAGGGATTGTCCAACTCACCGTTCCAAACTCCCGAACTTCTAAGAGCGCGCAGACTCTACTGTGGTTCGTTGTATGTGATGTCTCTGACTCTCTCTACCAACAACTCGTACCGCATCAACCTAGAGGGTATCGAAAACATGAAGAAACTGTGAGTGGACAAAAATAAATAATAATTTCACAAAACAGTTTAGCAGAAAGATAGGTTTTACCCTCCACGCAAAAACCAATGCATGCATATAAAATCCATGTCATAAAACCAGTTCATATTCAATTTTGAAAACCGAACTTATTTCCTTTTCTCAAATCCCAGGTCTCCGCCCAAAACCATCAAAATCCATAACATTCGGGTCATTGCCCAAAACATCGGAAAAACCATTATTGGAAACTATTATCATCAAGTCTCAGTGAAATCCAAAACTCATTTGAAATCATATTTCTATCCATCAAACCTGCTGGATCTATCCGAGTCTTTAAACTCCCGAGTCTTTAAATTCAATCCAGGCCTCAATATAATCCGAGTCTTTAAACTCCCGAGTCTTTAAACTCAATAGGCCTACGGGGGAAATATCAATATCCGAGTCTTTAAACTCAATCCGGGTCTTTAAACCCAATCTGGGCCCGCCCCCGTCATATCATATCCGGGTCTTTAAACCCAATAACTAGATCTAGGAAATCCAATCCAAAATCGTTTGAAAACCATTTTCCATATCCATGTCCAAATCCGAATTCGAAATCACCATTTCGAATTCCCAACTGAATCCGAAATCAACGTCCCGAATCCCAATCCGGAATCATATTCATTATCCATTTCCAAATTCGAATCTGAAACCATCATTCTGTAAGCTAGCATCCGGAACAATCATTCCGAATACAAATCCGGAAATCCACTTTCAAGTTTCCAAAATCGTCATTCTGAAATCCGATTCAAAAATCTGAAATCACGTTTATCAAAACCACTTTTCTGAACTGGGCTTCAAGCCCGAAATCACTTTTCCAAAATCCATTTTCAAACCATTTCCAAATCCATTTTAAATCATTGAAATCAAATCATCGAAACCATAGTCAAATCACAACATCGATCGAAATCTCGTAAAACATGCAATTCCGTAAATATCTCAAAAACCGTACAAAACCGTAAACCATCAAGATCATAAATCAAAGCATAGAATCACGTATAGAAAACATATAAAAACATATATGCATGCGTCATAAGTTAGAAAGCAAAGTCCACTCACAGACAATTAGCGTCGTCGCCTCGATACGCGCGCACTTATGCTCTCCCAGTTAATCCTCTATTACCGGCTTTCCTGAACCTATCCAAATCCCATAATAAGGTCACTAACCACTTCATTAATCTTCTACTAAAGCCTCGTAATTTTCACGAATTTTTAACTATTTTTAACCGAGCCCTACAATCGTCGGACATCCCGAAACGTGTCGAGACGTTGTCCGATCGTCTCGAAACCAGTGCCAAAATGTTCGTTACATCGAATACTTTAAAAGTCATGTTGGAACCTTCCTCAAAAGGCATGCCACGCCCCCACACGCGCCGCCTGAAGTGGCTGTGCGTGGACCTCACGCGTGGCTACTGTTCATCCTTGTCCTCTCGCCAAACCGGGTCCAGACAGGTTTGGTTCAGGTCGGTCCAGTCGAACCGGCAGTCACGGTTTAATGTCCTAAATCATCCATTTCAATTCCAATTCTTCCCGTTTTTAGTCCTATAGCTTCCTTATGTGATTTCCTATTGATCTATAACCTTATAACATGAAAGTAGGGCCTGAATGATACCTGTCTGATCCACCTGCAACTACCAACTTTCCTCCATCGTCGTTCCATAGTTCCAGCCATCATTCATCTCTGTCTTCAATCCTAAATATTTCCTAGAACTCCTAGTAACAACTTCCAATCAACCAACACGAGTATTATTCTATAAAGAACAACTTACCATAACCGAATTTAAAACTGAACTCTTACTGATTTTGACCTTAGGTCTCGAAACCAGGCCCATTCAACTCTATCGACCACCAGAAACCATTTCCCAACAACTTCATCAAGCAAAACCCATCAGATTATGATTGTCAACAAGACTTCACGGGTTTTTCACGATTCCCTTACCTCCACACGGCTTCGTGGGCCGCCGTGGTCGCCACCATGTTCTGCTCATCTTCCCTTCTCATTTTACTTCACAAACCACGGGCAAATGAAGATGTTTGGAAGATTGGATTTCACTCAGGCACACTGCCATGCTCATCCTCTGTTTTCTTACGTTTTTGCTTACCCGTGCACAATCCATCTTCATTTAATTTTGGTGAAGGCGGTTATGAGGCTTCCACAGAAATCTGGAGAGGGGACAAGTGTCCCAAGTTTATTGGGCACACATCCAAAGAGAGCCACATGTTCACTAATTACTAGGCACAACTCCAACTGTAACAAATGACAAAAATGCCCATTGCTGCACAAATTACCATTTTACCCCTCGTATCTTTAGACCCATACCGAATTCATCCGAAGTCCGATGATGATGTGCCACCTGTCATTGTACTCAGGGGGTCGAGACCTTCCTAAAGGTCCTCGAAATGCGTGAAAAGTCCATATCATTTGCCGCACAAATTACCATTTTACCCCCTTGTACCTTTAGACCCATACCGAATTCATCTGAAGTCCGATGATGATGTGCCGCCTGTCGTTGTACTTAGGGGGTCAGGACCTTCCTAATGGTCCTCGAAATGCATGAAAAGTCCATATCGTTTGAAAAGTCAACAATTGCCCCTTTTTAGTTAAATTATCGAATTTCCCATAAACTTCCGAACATCATAACTTTTTCCTCGAATGCCAGAATCGGACGTGCCACCTGTCTATGAACTCGTGACGTCCTGAACTACGTCACGGTCATCGGTCAAAGTCCATTTGACCGCCCGAAAGAAAAGTCAAGATTTTTGCCCATTCTAGGGGCAAAATCATCATTTTGCACCGTCCGTCCGAACGCATCCAACTAATCACCGATTAACTTCACTAATCTGTCATTAACCACTAATCTAATCCCGATTTCCAGAATGGGTCGTTACACATGATGCCTATAAAAAAAAAGAGAAAAAACCCTTTTCTCAAAGGACAACCAACAACTCAATCACACAAACAAATTGATCAAACTCAATCAATTTCAACAACTGAAACCCCTCAAAAGTTTCTTTGTTACCCAAAAGCTTGCCTTCTTGGAAAAACTTGTCTCTTCGATCTAGGATCAAGATTCAGTTCCCCTATTAACCTTTCTCAGTTCTTACTCTAAGAACACCAAGCTTTCCTTCACATCCGATTTGCATCCCAAGTTCGTTTCTAGAGACTTCCCGATCACCAAAATTCATCACGATTTTCTTCCACATCGTATTGACCACCTAACTCATTTCAACTGTATCAAACTAGTCATTGAGACCCCCATAATCTCACTTCCCGACATCAGCATGTGCTCTGCCAACACCTTCCCCATAATCTCACCCGTTCTTGACCAAGAATGCTAACTTATTGCTTAGCTTAGAGATAGTTTACTTCATGCACTTGTAATTCCATTCTTCACGCTAATATTTAAGCATTTACCTTCTAAGTGCTTGTAATCCCCTCTCTCTTTACAATCAGTTTCTTCAAGTCTGATTTTGATAACTGGATTATAACAACCAATGTGTTCTATGGCTGCATAAGTAACAGAACCATCTTCGGGTTTTGGTTCAATATTCAAATAGTCTGGCTGAAGAGGCTGATTTGTCTAACTCTCCCTTTAACTCTGAATTGCAAGTTGTTAATATGAACACGAAGAAATTGAATTTGGGCTAGGCTCAAAAGAAAATATTTAAAGTCCTCAAAGGAGGCATATAAAGGAATAGCGCAAGAAAGATGCACTCTTACTCCACTTTTACTTGAATCGAATTATGGTTCATGGGCCGCAATTCTGAACCAACTTCTAACATTGTCTAGTAGCAGCTTCTACTAGTGGTACGCCTACTTTAAAGACAGATAGCAAGCTACTAGCCCACCTAGGGTAGGACAACGATACCATGGCCCAAGGCTTTTAGCCTTCTCCCCACTCACCTAGTGGATTACATCTCTCTCGAAAAAAAGGTAAAAAAATCGCGCAGATGGTGCAATCCTGTAATGACCTGTTCCAAAAATTAGGATTAGATTAGTGATTAATAACGGATTAGTGAAGTTAATTGGTGATTAGTTGGATGCATTCGGACGGACGGTGCAAAATGACAATTTGCCCTTGGAATGGGCAAAAATGTTTACTTTTCATTCGGGCGGTCAAATGGACTTTGACCGATGACCGTGACGTAGTTCGGGACGTCACGAGTTCATAGACAGGTGGCACGTCCGATTTCGACATTCGAGGAAAAAGTTATGATGTTCGGAAATTCAGGGGTAACTTGGTAATTTGGTTAAAAGGGCAAAAGGTTGACTCTTAAGAAGACATGGAATTTTCACGAACTTCGAGGACCGTTAGGAAGGTCTCCATTCCCTGAGTACAATGACAGGCGGCACACGGTCACTGGAGTTCGGACGACTGAGTTATGGGTTAAAGAATACGAAGGGAAAAATGGTAATTTTGCAAGGCAGGGGTAAAATGGTCATTTGAATGTCTTGGAATGTGTGCCTAGTGATACCAAGACACTTGGTTATTTTTGGGAGAAGTGACCACCAATTTTTGGACACCTGGCATGTCTGGATGGCTGTAGACCCTTCCTCACCGCCTTCAGTTGCTTTCAAAACATAGTGAGTGTGTGTGCACGGGCGAGAGTGAAAACAGAGAACTAAGGGACTGATCGAGGAACCAGCTAACAAATCCCTTCTATCCTCTTTAATTGTTGGTGTTAAGTAAAGAAAACAAGCAAGAGGAAGGAAGGATAGGATCGTGGTGGAACTGCCACAAGCACCGCCGTGGGTGGTGGCTGTTATCCATGAGAAACAGAGAGTGAATTATAGTCCTGGATTCATGATCCTCAAATCTACATCAATTGCTTATGATTTGAGAACAAAAAATGGAAAAGAAGATGGGACAAAGTCATTAGACTCGAATTCAAAGCTTGAGATGGACGGTAAGGTCAAGAAACCAGTAAGAGCTTAGTTGAATTCGATTATGGTAGGTTGACCTCTGTGGACTAATAATCATATTGGTTGATAGGAACTTGATTCTATGGGTTCCAAGAATGATTTAGGATCAAAAAACATAGAAGAACGATGCTGGAACCATGGAAGCTCACTGGAGAAAAGTTGGTGTTTTGACGGTGGATCAAGCAGGTATTGTTCAGACCTTGTTTTCATGTTTAAGGTTATAGATCAATAGGAAAACATGTAGGGAAGCTAAGGGACTTAAATTGGGAGGAATTGGAGTCAAATTAGACCAATTAGAACATAGAACCGCCCTCGCTGGTTCGGTTGGACCAGGTTGAACAGAATCGGTCTGGACCCGGTTCGGCGTAAGGTTGAAGATGACCTGCTGAGGCTCGTGAGGCCCACGCTCAGGCCCTTTGGGAGGCGTGTGGGGGCGTGTGGCATGTATTTTGAGGATGTTTCCATAACGACTTTTAAAGTTTTCGATGTAACGAACCGGTTCGGGATGTCCGAAGGTTTTAGGGCTAGGTTAAAAATAGTTAAAAATTTGGGAAAAGTATGGGGCTTTAGTATAAGCCTTATGAAGTATTTAGTGACCTTAATATGGGATTTGGACAGGTTCGGGAAAGCCGGTGATAGTGGATTGGCCGGGAACGGCTTAGGTGCACACATATCGAGGCAACGAAGAAATGGTTTGTCAGTGGACTTTGCTTTCTAACTTATGATGCATGCATATATGTTTTTATATGTTTTCATACGTGATTCTATGATTTGATTTATGATCTTGGTGGTTTACGTTTTTGCACATTTTTCGAGGTATTTACTAAATTATATGTTTTACGAGAATATGATGGATGTTGTGATTTGAATCTGGTTTTAATGATTTGATGTCGGGATCTAAAATAGGATTTAATATCAATGATTAAAAAAATGGATTTTGGAAAAATGATTTTGGGCTTGAAACCCAGTTCAATAAAGTGGTTTTAAAGAACGAGATTTTGGGTTTTTGAATCGGTTTTTAGAGTGACGATTTTGGATTCGATTTTGGAAACTTGAAAGTGGATTTTCGGGTTTGGGTGCGGAATGGTTGTTCCGGATGCCGCTTACGGAATGATGGTTTCGGACTCGAATTTGGAAATGGATATGGAGATGAGTTTTGGGTTTGGATTCGGGATCCTCATGAGATTGCGGATTTGGATTCGGAAATGGAAAATGGTTTTCAAATGGTTTTTGGATTGGATTTGCTGGATCTGGTTATTGGGTTTAAAGACCCGAATATGATTATGACGAGGGTGGGCCCAGATTGGGTTTAAAGACCCGGATTAAGTTTAAAGACTTCGGAGTTTAAAGACTTGGATATTGATTTTTCGCCCGTATGCCTATTGAGTTTAAAGACTCAGATTAAATTGAGGCCTGGATTGAGTTTAAAAACTCGGGAGTTTAAAGACTCAAATAGATCCAGCAGGTTCGATGGATGAATATGTGGTTTCAAATGTGTTTGGATTTCACTGAGTCTTGATGATGATGGTTTTCAATAAAGGTTTTCTGATATTTTGGGCTCTGCCCGAATGAAATTGTTTTCGATGGTTTTGGGATGAGGCCCGGGATTTGAGAAAAGTAAACTGGGTTCGGTTTTTCTTACATGGTTTTCTTAACTTGAATATTGAATGGTTTTATGACATGGATTTGATATGCATGCATTGTTTTTTAATTGGAGGGTATAAATGTCTTTTCTCGTAAACGGTTTTTAAACTTATACTTTATTTTTGTCCACTCACAGTCTTTTGTGTTTTCGATACCCTACAGGTTGTTGCGGTGCAGGCTGTTGGTAGAGAGAGACGGAGACATCACACACGCGATCCACAGTAGAGTCTACGCGCTCTGCGAAGTCCGGAAGGTTTGAACGGTTCGGTTGGAAAAATCCCTTGTCTGACTTACGTGTCACATGGAGGTTGGACGTCGATTTAGCCTTCATGCCACACGTAAGTTAGACGGGAGAATGACCTAGCGGGGGATTAAGGGTGGGTCGTGTCAAATTGGTATCAGAGCAGGTTTTGTGCGCTCTGTGTGAGGTTTGGCTCTCATAGTCGTTGGTTTGTCGACTTGGGTGTCGTGATGCTACTGTGGATGTGATGTCTCAACGCGGAACAACCCGCCATCAACCTGGACGCGATAGTGACAGTACATTCACTAGTAGATAGTTAGCAGTGATTTTTCGTGTTAGGGTGATAGTCACTCAATACGCGGTGCAAGATTTTACATATGTTGGCTTAGGGCCAGAGTAGTTAGTGTGTTTGGCGCTGGATTTGCTCGACGGTTGGACCATAGGGTCGGATAAATGCTAGCACGGGGAATCTGGATGGTAGCCAATGAGCTACTATTACGAGTAGGTTGGTCGACCGAGGGTCGACTGGTCTATATGAGGAACCCCGTAGGATGACTGGTCTGGAATGTGAATACCTGAGTGAGAAACCCCAGGGTAAGTGCTTAGTTGGGAAACCTTGATTTGCGGTTTGAGGTCGGTAGTGGTGGTGGTTGGGCCGACTTACGGCTGGATTACAAATATTGCTGCTAGGTGCAGCCGAGGTAGTGGTTGATCGGTGAGTGACTCTGGACGAGTCTAGTGAGAGTGAGGCATTGGTGAGCATTTAGCTGCTCAGAGTTGTGTATTACGAGGGATGTTAGTTCCCCGGCCCTAGCATAGATTGAGGGTTTTGGCTCGGTAGGAGCAGAGACTCGGGACTGGTATACTGTGAGTACTAGATCAGAATGATGTGCCACGAGTTGGAATACATGTAAATGGTATGACGGGCACATTGTAAGTTGAGGTTGTGACTAGGCGCGAGAAGCCGGTATTTGGAAGGAATCATGAACAGAACTGAGAGATGTAATGACCATGGGTAGGTCATGTTTCGGTACGAACGGTCAGGATGTTGTTAGTTGATCAGAGTATTGCAATGGAAGCGCGGTGGACCTATGCTTCGTGTTGGAGCAGACTAGGTTGGTACAGTTGGGTTGACCATGAGGGAGATTGGTTTTTCGTGGACTCATCCTGTTGTGTTGGAGATGTCGAGTGTGTAGGACTATGTCGGCATATGCCGAGGTTGGCATTTGGGTGATGTCGAGGCCAGCATTCAGTGATTTCCCGAGCTTAGGGATGGATGACTTCAAAGATGGTGACTGAGGAGTCTGAGGTTAGTGATTGAGGATTGAGGATTCAGAGAGTTGGTGACTCGTATTTTAGTAGGAGCTCGGAGTTGAACTTCAGAAGGAGTGATGATTGACATCCTTTTGGATGTGCATTTACGGTGAGAACCGATCGGTGAGTTGGTTTAGTTACGGACCCGTGGTTGTGATCTCTAGGACTCGTGGATCGCCTAAGTATAGTAGAGTTGGCGTTTGGACGGTTTGTCCAATGATGGTTTTCGTGTTGCGGATTGAGTTACATGGTTGGAATCTCGAAATCATGCAATGTTGAGATTGAGACGATGATATACTGTGTTTGGTTCCGATTTGGTGATTAGGTTGTGTGGCGGATACTCTGGAGTTGAGTTGGGAGACTCATTGTTGGGACGTCAGGTTTTTTGACCCCCCCCCCCCCCCCCATCTCTCTCTCTCAATCGTGGACACTTGTGGATGTGTTCAGGAGTAGGAAGAGAACTTGGTGACGCCGAGTATGGCCTGTGTGGCAAACGTTTTAGGATTGTACTAAGTTGGATTAAGATAGGAGGACTTGTGATGTCATAGTTGTGGACCATTGTGTGTCCCGTTGAAGGATGACGGAATGAAGTGGGAAAGGAGTGACCTTAACTGACCGATATAAGGTTATTGAAGAGAACCCATAATCTAGATGTGCTTTTAGACGTGTTGAGTACCTTTTCAAATTGATCTGACGGGGTGGTCTGATTATTTGAGGGAAGTGAGGAGGCGAAGTAGTGAGCCAGTAGGTAGGATCAACTTAGGAGTGAGTGGATCAGGATTGGAGCGTTTCTGGCTCAGGTCCGAGCTGTTGTGGATCAGAAGGATCTTAGGCAAGACAGAGGTTGGAGATGTTAGACAAGGAACTGAGGGAATTGCTCTGCCTTACATGAGCAAAAGTTGCTGGATATCTTTATCATCTAGGAGATGTGCGTGCCCAGTATTTGGAATTAAGATGTGTTTTGGAGTTCGTATTAGTCGGGAAACCCAGAAGGATCGGGAGACTTGGACTTGTTTTGACTAGGTATTCCCCGAAAGACACGAGAGCTTGGTTGGATTGTTGACCCTAAAAAGTAAGATGTGGTTGACTTGTAGTTAGTATGGTTACGGGAATGTTTATGTGCCTGGAGATTTCGCTGTAAGGGTGACGGGTACACTACGATGTTGTTGGTTGGACTTTGGATTGTCGTAGTGCGTGGCCGATGTCGCTGTGGTTGGTTAGTGGACGTACCGTAAGATGACGTTGGAAGTACGTGAGGATATACCCTACGAACTGTGTTGAGGTATTCTAAAATATCTTTGTTTTATTCCAAGTTCGTAGGGTTGTCCTTGCGTGTGGTTGGTGGTATGCACCGTGGTTCTGGTTGGTGGTACTTGGTGCATGTACTTGAAATGTGTACACACTGGTTCTGCAGTAATCGGAGTCATGCTGATGGCACACGGTCTCGATTCCTTAATCCTAGGGGATTGAGGGTGGGTCGTGTCAAATTGGTATCAGAGCAGGTTTTGTGCGCTCTGTGTGTTTGGCTCCCAGAGTCATTGGTTTGTCGACTTGGGTATCGTGGTGCTACTGTGGATGTGATGTCTCGACGCGGAACAACCCGTCATTAACCTGGACGCGATAGTGACAGCACGTTCGCTAGTGGATAGTTAGCAGTGATTATTCGTGTTAGGGTGATAGTCACTCTATACGCGGTGCAAGATTTGACGTATGTCGGCTTAGGGCCGGAGTAGTTAGCGTGTTTGGCGCTGGATTTGCTCGACGGTTGGACCATAGGGTTGGATAGATGCTAGCGTGGTGAATCTGGATGGTAGCCAGTGAGCTACAATTACGAGTAGGTTAGTCGATCGAGGGTCGACTGGTCGGTATGAGGAACCCCGTAGTATGACTGGTCTGCATTGTGAATACCTGAGTGAGAAACCCCAGGGCAAGTCCTTAGTTGGGAAACCGTGAGTTGGAGTTTGTGGTCGGTAATGGTGGTGGTTGGTCCGACTTATGGCCGGATTGCAGATGTTGCTGCTAGGAGCAGCCGAGGTAGTGGTTGATCGGTGAGTGACTCTGGACGAGTCCAGTGAGAGTGCGGCGTTGGTGAGCATTTGGCTGCTCAGAGTTGTGGATTATGAGGGATGTTATTTCCCCGACCCGTACGTAGATTGAGGGTTTTGGCTCGGTAGGAACAGAGACTCGGGACTAGTATACTGTGAGTACTAGATCAAAATGATGTGCCACGAGTTGGAATACTTGTAAATGGTACGACAGGCACATCATAAGTTAAGGTTGTGACCAGGCGTGAGATGCCGGGGTCTGGAAGGAATCATGAACAGAGCTGAGAGATGTAATGACCATGGGTAGGTCATGTTTCGGTACGAACGGTCAGGATGTCGTTAGTTAATCAGAGTAGCGCAGTGGACCTATGCTTCGTGTTGGAGCAGACTAGGTTGGTACAGTCGGGTTAACCATGAGGGAGATTGGTTTTTCGTGGACTCATCCTGTTGTGTTTGAGATGTCGAGTGTATTGGACTGTGTCGGCACATGCCGAGGTTGGCATTTGGGTGATGTCGAGGCCAGCATTCAGTGATTTCCCAAGCTTAGGGATGGATGAATTCGAGGATGGTGACTGAGGAGTCTGAGGTTAGTGATTGAGGATTGAGGATTCAGAGGGTTGGTGACTCGTATTTTAGCAGGAGCTCGAAGTTGAACTTCGGAAAGGTTGAGACACGATCATCAGAAGGAGTGATGATTGACATCCTTTTGGATGTGCATATATGGTGAGAATCGACAGGTGAGTTGGTCGGTGAGTTGGTTTAGTTACGGACCTGTGGTTATGATCCGTAGGAGTCGTGGATCGCCTAAGTATAGCAGAGTTGGCGTTTGGACGGTTTGTCCAATGAAAGGTTGCGGATTGAGTTACATGGTTGGAATCTCGGAATCAGGAAATGTTGAGATTGAGACGATGAGATATTGTGTTTGGTTCCGAGTTGGTGATTAGGTTGTGTGGTGTAAAACCCATGTCTTGGAGGGAACAGTGAACAATCCCACATTTCTGCGATGGAGAATGGTCTGGGAAAGGATGGTGGTGTGCCTTAAAGGTGTAAGCACACACCTATCTAGCACTAGGCCTTTTGGGAGCTCATGTGGCTTTGGGGGGGATTAGAACCCCAAAGTTAAGCGAGTTGAGGCTGGTACAATTCCATGATGGGTGACCCCCTGGGAAGTTGCACCATGAGCTCCCGAAAACAAAACCGTGAGGGCGAGGCGCAAAGCGGACAATATGGTGCTAGATGAGTCGGGTCCTAACATGTGGTGGATACTCTGGAGTTGAGTTTTGAGACTCATTGTTAGGAAGTCATGTTTTGTGACCCCTCCCCCCCCCCCCCTTCGATCGTGGACACTTGTGGATGTGTTCAGGAGTAGGAAGAGAACTTGGTGACGCCGAGTATAGCCTGTGTGGCAAACGTTTTGGGATTGTGCTAAATTGGATTAAGATAGGAGGACTTGTGATGTCATAGTTGTGGACCATTGTGTGTCCCGTTGAAGGATGACGGAAGGAAGTGGGGAAGGAATGATGTTAATTGACCGATATGAGGTTATTGAAGAGAACCCACAATCTAGATGTGCTTTTAGACGTGTTGAGTACCTTTTCAAATTGATTCGACGGGGTGGTCTGATTATTTGTGGGAAGTGAGGAGGCGAAGTAGCGAGCTAGTAGGTAGGATCCACTAAGGACTGAATGGATCAGGATTGGAGCGTTTCTGGGTCAGGTCCGAGCTGTTATGGATTAGAAGGATCTTAGGCAAGACAGAGGTTGGAGATGTTAGACAACGAACTGAGGGAATTGCTCTGCCTTGCAGGAGCAAAAGTGGTTGGATATCTTGATCATCTTGGAGATGTGCAGGACGTGTGTGGTCCATACTGGGTCTGCCCAGTATTTGAAGTTGAGATGTGTTTTGGATTGTTGACCCTAAAAAGTAAGACGTGATTGACTTGTACTCACTATGGTTACGAGAATGTTTGTGTGCCCTGGAGATTTCACTGTAAGGGTGACGGGTACACTACGATGTTGTTGGCTGGACTTTGGATTGTCGTAGTGCGTGGCTGATGCCGCTGTGGTTGGTTAGTGGACGTACCGTAAGGTGACGTTAGAAGTACGCGAGGATATACTCCACGAACTGTGTTGAGGTATTCTAAAATATCTTTGTTTTATTCCAAGTTCGTAGGGTTGTCCTTGCGTGGGGTTATGGTATGCACCGTGGTTCTGGTTGGTGGTACTTGGTGCATGTACTTGAAATGTGTACGCACTGGTTCTGCAGTGATCGGAGTCATGCTGATGTACTTGGATGTGCAGCGTGATATTCTGATAGAAGTGTTGGTAATCAGCTGAGTGCCGAGGTATGTGGTGAATAGTTGGACGATCGGCATAGTTCCGATATGATGGATTTTTGACGGAGTATATGGGCCAAATCAGGGTGACCCCGAGTGGTTAATTGGTTATTGCAGGTTTCAATGTTGGTATGAGCTGGATGCTCTGAGCCGTGAGTGGCTGGTGGGACCCTGACTTTGAGATGTTGATCACGGTTAAACAGGTTTATATTAGGGTCCAGTCATAGAGAGATAAAATGGAATGTGGATGGTGTTTTCACCGGTTGACTGTGTTAGTGGTTAGTGGAACCACTGGTGAGATGATTGGCTGAATTAGGGGTTTGGACGAGTACGTTGTAACTCCGGTGAGGTCGGCGCAGATTGCTGACGGAAGTAATATGGAACATTGTACGAATCTTGATGCATAGAAGTACCGAGACTGGTAAATGTCGTCTTATGAATGTGTGTACTTGAAATTTTTGTTTGTCGACGGCAGACTCGCAAGATGTGTTGGGACGTTGGTACGAGGTACGCTCGACTCGAAGGGAGTCGGGAGTGTTGAACCTGATAGAAGTGGTGCGTACCTAGGATTAGTTGAGCCATGAGTGTCGGCGGGTGAGACGTTAGAGGTACCTCGGGTACGAGTTGGAAATGTGTTGACCCCATTGAGGAAGGGAGGATCCGCCAGATGGACTGAACCTTGATAGATGGTTCTCTTGGCCGAGTTAGGGTGACAGTTTGGGAACTGTCAAGATAAGTTGGATTGGTAGGTGCTGGACACCGGGTGGAGACCCAGGTGTGAGATCAGTTGGATTTCCCCCAGTTAGTTACGAAGTACGAGATGCAAAATTTCAGGGACGAAATTCTTAAAGGGGGATAGATTGTAACGACCCATTCTGGAAATCAGGATTAGATTAGTGATTAATGACAGATTAGTGAAGTTAATCGGTGATTAGTTGGATGCATTCAGACGGACTGTGCAAAATGACGATTTTGCCCCTAGAATGGGCAAAAATGTTGACTTTTCGTTCGGGCGGTCAAATAGACTTTGACCGATGACCGTGATGTAGTTCGAGACGTCACGAGTTCATAGACAGGTGGCACGTCCGATTCCCACATTCGGAAAAAAGTTATGATGTTCGGAAATTCAGGGATAACTTGGTAATTTGGTTTAAAAGGGGCAAGAGGTTAACTGTTAAGACGACATGGAATTTTCACAAACTTCGAGGACCGTTAGGAAGGTCTCGATTCCCTGAGTACAACGACAGGCGGCACACGGTCATTGGAGTTCGGACGACTGAGTTATGGGTCTAGGAATACGAAGGGAAAATGGTAATTTTGCAAGGCAGGGGTAAAATGGTCATTTGGCTGTCTTGGAATGTGTGCTCAGTGATACCAGGACACTTGGCTGTTTTTGGGAGAAGTGAACACCAGGTTTTGGACTCCTGGCTAGGTCTGGATGGCTGTAGACCCTTCCTCACGGCCTTCAGTTGCTTTCAAAATAGAGTGAGTGTGTGTGCACGGGTGAGAGTGAAAACAGAGAACTGAGGGACTGATCGAGGAACCAGCTAACAAATCCCATCCATCTTCTTTAATTGTTGGTGTTAAGTAAAGAAAACAAGTAAGTGGAGGGAAGGAGAGGATCGTGGTGGAACTGCCACGAGCACCGCTGTGGGTGGTGGCTGTTATCCATGAGAAACAGAGAGGGAATTATAGTCCTGGATTCAAGGTCCTCAAAACAACATCAATTGCTTATGATTTGAGAACAAAAAATGGAAAAGAAGATGGGACGAAGTCATTAGACTTGAATTCAAAGCTTGAGATGGACGGTAAGATCAAGAAACCAGTAAGAGCTTAGTTGAATTCGATTATGGTAGGTTGACCTCTGTGGACTAATAATCATATTGATTGATAGGAACTTGTTTCTAGGGGTTCCAGAAATGATTTAGGCTCAAAAAACATAGAAGAACGGTGCTGGAACCATGGAAGCTCACTGAAGAAAAGCTGGTGTTTTGACGGTGGATCAAGCAGGTATTGTTCAGACCTTGTTTTCATGTTTAAGGTTATAGATCAATATGAAAACATGTAGGGAAGATAAGGGACTTAAATTGGGAGGAATAGGAGTCGAATTAGACCAATTAGAATATCGAACCGCCCTCGCATGGTTCGGCTGGATCGGGCTGAATTGAACCGGTCCAGACCCGGTTCGGCGTGAGGTGTAAGATGGCCTGCTGAGGCGCGTGAGGCCCATGCGCAGCCCCGTTGGGAGGCGCATGGGGCCGATTTTCAGAATGATGATTTTGGATTGGTTTTCAGAATGACGATTTTGGATTCAATTTTGGAAACTTGAAAATGGATTTCAGGTTTTGGGTTCGGAATGGTTGTTCCGGATGCCGGCTTACGGAATGAAGGTTTCGGACTCGGATTTGGAAATGGATATGGAGATGAGCTCTAGGTTTGGATTCGGGATCCTGATGAGATTGAGGATTCGGATTCGGAAATGGAAAATGGTTTTCAAATGGTTTTTGGATTGGATTTACTGGATCTGGTTATTGGGTTTAAAGACCCGGCTATGATTATGAATGGGGAGGGCCCAGATTGGGTTTAAAGGCCCGGATTGAGTTTAAAGACTCGGGAGTTTAAAGACTCGGATATTTATTTTTCCCCCGTAGGCCTATTGAGTTTAAAGACTCGGGAGTTTAAAGACTCTGATTATATTGAGGCCTGGATTGAGTTTAAAGACTCGGGAGTTTAAAGACAAGGATAGATCCAGCAAGGTTCGACGGATGGATATGTGGTTTCAAATGTGTTTGGATTTCACTGAGTTTTGATGATGATGGTTTTCAATAAAGGTTTTCCGATGTTTTGGGCTCTTCCCGGATGAAATGGTTTTCGATGGTTTTTGGGTTGATGCCCGGGATTTGAGAAAAGGAAACTGGGTTCGGTTCTTCTTACATGGTTTGCTTAACCTGAATATTGAATGGTTTTATGACATGGATTTGATATGCATGCATTGGTTTTTAATTGGAGGGTATAAATGTCTTTTCTCGTAAACGGTTTTTTAACTTATACTTTATTTTTGTCAACTCACAGTTTTTTGTGCTTTCGAAACCCTCCAGGTTGTTGCGGTGCGGGCTGTTGGTAGAGAGAGACGGAGACATCACACACGCAATCCAAAGTAGAGTCTCGGCGCTCTGGGAAGTCTGGAAGGTTTGAACGGTTCGGTTGGAAAAATCCCTTGTCCGACTTATGTGTCACATGGAGGTTGGACGTCGGTTTAGCCTTCGTGCCACGCGTAAGTTAGATGGGAGCATGACCTTGCCCTTCATCCCGGGGGATTGAGGGTGGGTCGTGTCAAATCCACTACATTAGATTATATCGAAGAGATTCCCACACCCAAGCACTTGCGTATTCGCTCCTTCGGAAGCGACCATCGAACGACGACCCTAGATTCCGCTACGACAACATTTTGGGAACAAACACTACCTAATAACACAATGCTTTTAGTTTAAATATAAGAAACGGTGTAGTGGATGAAAACTTAGGTACGAATCCCTACTCAAGGTTCGATTTCTGTATGTGCATTTATGGCCACAAATTTATTTGAGACGTTACTCTATAGATCTTAAGTTGACTATCACTCTATGTATTTTGTTCGGTATCTTATTGGAAACAAAAAATTAGTCCAACACAAATGTATATTGGAAAGCATAGGGCTTAAGGAAGAAAACAAAAAGATAGTGATCCTAGTTTGATTTTTTTTTTATCAGTGATCCTAGTTTGATGGATTGTTAGAATATGAACCTTAACACATCGTCACTTAAAGGTGCACTCTCTGTGAAACTGTTCATTTAGTTTGCCCAAGGCTGGTTTTTTTTTTTTTTTGTTATAATGGGGAGAGGCAAGGAAGAAGCTTTATTTTATCAAATTTAATTTATCTGAAATAGTATTTAATTCTACTTTATATTACTTAACTTAGATGGTTATAAAAAATAAAAACTAAACATTATGACAATGAAGAAGCTTTATTTTATCAAATTTAAATCACATTAAAAATAGTGCATGTAAAATCATAGATTTAAATTAATAAATAAAACCAACTAGTTATTGAGAAAATGTAAAAAATATAAGTAGAAAGAATTTGGTTTGATAAGAGATGATAAAATGTGTGATCAATGATGATTAAAAAATGAGTATTTATAGGAGTTTAAATGAAAAAAATGAGTTTTATTTATTTTTTCAGTAAAAGAAAAAGGCTAATTTTTTGAATTATAGTGACATGTGGTACTATTTGACTGGAGCAACTTTGAACAAACAAGTAGACGACACTAGCCCAACTTGGGCATATAGAGAGCTATCCTTGCCCAATCCAAAACTCTCGCCATTAGAAACTCAAATAAATGGTCTAGAGATCAAAACAAGTCTTGCCTAGCAAGAACTGACCCATTACCATTGCTATAACGACCATTACCAAAACTTTCAGACTCATTTATTGCACACTGAACTACTTTCATCACTTTAAATTGTCACTTCGGGCTAATGAGTAGGAGGCTGTTGAGGAAAAGAGCTAGGGTTTTCAAGACGATCAAGGTTTCATGTGTGAAAGCTTTGAGGAGGTTGAAGAGTGGGAAGGCTCGAGCTCACTGGAATGACTTGTTCGGTGGCAACTATCTCTTCATGCAGCCCAACCATACTCCTTTTAAATGTGGTGACAGAGTCAGGCCTTATGATATAGGTCATGTACATCATGGTAATTTATCATCCTTAACACACTCCCCTCTCCCCCCCCCCCCCCCCCCCCCCCCTCGGCCCCGGGATTCAAGTTTAACCCTGTTTGATTTTCGTTCTTGTGTGTAGGGATCGAGAAGGAACTTCACAGAGTCGGACGATTTCTGCATCAACAAGTGGTGCTTTCATTAAAAGCCGATTTGAGAAATACTCAAAGCGTGCTCCTTGGTTTTTCCTTGAAAGAAAACTCCATTCTACTTTCAACACTTACCATTCCTCAGATGGCCAGAACACGCCGATCCGCAAGGGCCTCTGAGGCTGCCACATCCGCTACTGTGATTGCTATAGTGAGCGAAACGCTACCTGAGATTCCAGAGGAACCACTTTCACGTCTCCCGAATGGCCCACGCCATGCATCAATTCACCTACCATCCGAAATGCCAGATTGGACACCTACGTTCAGTTTTAGAACATTCACCATAGCTACTGCTATCGTGAATCCCCTACCTTCGACGGAGGTATGGGCTATTTTTTTTCAACGAAAAGATGGACTGCTTGCGGGAGAAACATCTCTAAGAGTCCCGAATCAACTCCCTGCCGACTTGGATCTAATGAGGCACTTGGACGCCTTGCGCAACCCGCATGCCAACACCCAAGCTCCAGAGAGACTTGGCCCATCACATTCGACTGAAGGCGCGCGACGTGTGCCTCGACATGCTACTCTTCATGAGCATGCATCTAGGGGCTCATCTCCGCGACTTGGACTGATGCAGTAAGTTGAGCAACTTAGCAACCAAGTTTGAGCCCAATCAGAGCTCCTACAACAACTATTGGGAGACATCGGGACATCTAGAACGTCACACACTCACTCAGATGGACAGACCCAACGTAACTCAAGAAGCACGTACGATCCCAGCAAAGAGGACGAGACACAGACGATCCCAGCGAAGAGGACGAGACCTACTCGCCAACATGCTCGATTGTCATTCCTGCTGCAACTCGACGGAGTCGACGCCACTTGACTCAACGTAGAAATCCCCGTCACAAAGGTCCATTGCATGCTGAGGACGTCCGAAGAATGCTAGACCAACGCCTCCAAGGTGTTCAGCGTGACAGGGACTTGGAGGATGACCTTTGGCGCCATATTCAGACGTCATCATCTTCACCATTTGTGAGGGACATTGAGGAAGAACCGTTCCCGCATCGATTTTCAACTCCCAACTTCAATCAGTACAAAGGAACCTCCGACCCAGTGAAGCACATCAATTACTATCAAGGGGTCATGGTACCTCACAAGAACAACGACGCACTCATGTGCAAAGTATTCCAAACCTCTCTGCAAGGTCAAGCAACGACATGGTTCAACCATCTCTCCCTGAGGTCAATCGCTTCTTTAGAAGATTTGGCCCTGGCCTTTGTGAAAGAGTACTCGCAACTTTGCACCGTCGAAGTCAGGGATGGCCACCTCTTCACCATCCGAAAAAAGTCTAAGGAAACCTTGCGGTAATACATCCGAAGGTATTGCGAAGAAAATTCCTGCATCGTAAGATGCAGCGATCTCGTGGCGGCCATGGCATTCAAGCAGGGCCTACCACGGGAGAGCCAGCTCTACGGTGACATCGTCATGAGTAACGCCCGAAGTCTCACCAAGATGTTATCCCTAGCAGAACGACATGAATGTTGGGAGGACGAGAAAAACACCACACATGCCGCCAACCATGTTGAGGAAGATGGACATCCCACAAAGGTGTTTGCGCAGCCAAAGGATGACGCCCACCACAGGAACTCAGTTGAGAAAGCCAACAAGCGCAAAGGAACTCGTCATCCAATACGTTCGCTGGTACAAAGCCAAACACGCAATTTTCGGTACCCGTCCTCCAAATATACAATCAGATAAAGTAAAAGCCGTGGTTCGAAAGACTAGCTCCCATTAATGGCGACCAAGAGAGGGGCGACATGATAAAATGGTGTGCCTATCACACTTGCTATGGGCACGACATAAGCTCTTGCCAGACCTTCGAAAGACACCTCCAGGACCTCTTGAAGGAAGGACACTGCACCGAATATGTCAGAAAAAAGGCAACGGAATGTCTCGGAGACAAAGGTCCCCAGGAATCCGCACAAAAGATGATCCGCGTGGACACCGTCATTGCCGAGTCCGAGTTGCAGGGAAAAACTAGGAAACTGAATCAGTGCCCAAGTCATCATCAAAGGCAAGAAATTTGTGGTTAAAATTCGGCTCAATGTCTACTTTGCTCACATAGTATCTTCTAATAAGATTCAAGATGTTTCATCCCAACGTCTAATGAAATTGTCTTATCGCCTACACTATTGTTTAGAAAGCATAATAAGCCTTTGCCATGCAAAGCACCCAAGCCTTCACCTCACGAACCACTACAAGCCTTCGTCCCACGAAGCACTCCAAACCTTCACCACTCCAAGCACTCCAAGCTTTCGCCCAGCGAAGCACTCCAAGCCTTCGCACAGCGAAGCACTCCAAGCCTTCGCTCAACGAAGCACTAGAAGCCTTCGCTCAGCAAAGCACTCAAAGCCTTCATCACGCGAAGCATTCCAATCCTTCGCCCCATGAAGCATTTTAAGCCTTCGCCATGCGAAGTATTCTAAGTCTTCGCCACACGAAGTACTCAAAGCCTTCACCTCGTGAAGCACTCTAAGCCTTCGCCTCGCGAAGCATTCCAAGCATTCGCCCCACGAAGCATTCCAAGCCTTCGCCCCGCGAAGCACTTCAAGCCTTCGCCCCACGAAGCACTCCTAGCCTTCGTCCCGTAAAAGAATCCAAGCCTTTGCCCAGCGAAGAACTCTAAGCCTTCACACACGAAGCAAAGCATCGTCGCGAAGCATCAAGGCAATCGTCCCACAACATATCAAGGCAATCGCCCATCGACGCATCAAGGCAATCGCCCCGATACGTATCAAGGCGATCGTCCCACGACGCGTCAAGGCAATCGCTATGTGACGCATCAACATCTTTGCTTGTCAAAGCCATAATGCCTTCAGCTCGCAACCTATCAGCACTTGCGCCTTGTGAAACACCAAAGACGTCTACTGAAGGAACACTCAGAAACTTCACCTCTGAAGGACTCGAAGCTCCTCTCCAAAGGGAAAAGTACAGCCTTCACCTCAAAGAACTAAGTCACCACCTCAAGCAACTTGACGACTAAGTTCGATGCAATTGACCAACAATGAGATGGATACTACTCAAGCACATTCCCAAGGATCTATCACTCATACCCAACAAACGGGCTTGCTGGAATTGGAAAAGCTACTAAATATTGCTTCCCGACCCCACCAAGGGAAGCAATAGCCGGGTCATGTCATGACAAATCTTGGGAAAATGTCTTAGTGCAGGCGACTACAAATTATAGTACACATACAAATTCGAGATTAATTCGAACGTAACAAGATCAAATTTTACTTCCTTGAAGAGAGCTTGATGGCGCCAAAAAGGTACGGAAGTCATCTTTCCAACGCCACCAACGACACTAAATTCGGAGCTAAAACACAGTCAGAAGACCAAATTTACTACACAAAGGTCAAATCTGTCGAAAATCACAAAACACTCAAAAAATAATGGAAGGCTTTTATTAATGAAAATTAAATAAGTTGGCAATTCACAATTTGAATGCTCAAACATGTATTCAATGCTAAGATCAAACTACGAGCCAAGATGAATCATGAAGCTCATCATCAGGACCAGCACAACCTCAGAGTCTCTCCATCAACCTATGAGCAAGCCTTGGAGGCCTTCGATCATCCCATCGTGGACTTCCAGTGACACATCGTCCATGACCTTCTTCAAACAATGGGGGCAACCTCCTCAACATCGCCTACTTAGCATAGTTGGCTTCACAAAATCAACTTCACCACTACTTGACTCTGTGACGGCTACAAAGCAGCTTGACTTTCAACTCCAAGGCGAAACAATGGTTTGGTGTCATGTGTCTTCATGCCACTTGGCTTTAGCGTCTAGATGATGGCATCTCCAAGCTCTCTTCCTTCAATTAGGCGATGATGTATGACGTCTCGAGCTTTATATGAGGGCATGATCAATCCTTCATTCTATGTTCCGCCTTGTTACACCCCATTTTGAGCTCAACAAGGCCTTGAAGATCAAGTCTCTGGAAGGTCATCCGTCATCCAAAGAAACCCCTTGGAAAACTTCAGTTACTTCATGGCACCACATGCACTTCGCCTTGTGTCATGGGAAGCCTTGCTTTTAAGATGAAGCATATCTCGCCTTGTAGATGCAACACACATTGCCTTGCAACTGGAACAAGCCACATACTGGGTTGTGACATGTCACACTCCAAGTGATGGGACTCATCGCCTCGCACTTGCAGCGTGTCACGCCTTGTACTCTGTTGCACCTCGCCTGGTACTCTACTGCGCCTTACCTTGCACTCTGGTGTACATCGCCTTACACTCTGCTGCACCTTGTCTTGCACTCTGCTGCACCTCGTCTTGCACTCTGCTGCACCTCGCCTTGCACTCTGGTGCACATCGCCTTGCACTCTACTACACCTCATCTTGCACCCTGCTGCACCTAATCTTGCACTCTGCTGCACCTCACCTTGCACTCTGTTGCACCTCACCTTAGATTCTGCTACACCTCGCTTTGCATTCTGCTGCACCTGTAAGACCCGTGTCCTTGAGGGAACAGTGAAAAATCCCACATTCATACGAGGGGGAATGGTCTGGGAGAGGATGGTGGTGTGCCTTAAAGGTGTAGGCACACACCTATCTAGCACGAGGCCTTTTGGGAGCTCATTGTCTTTGGGTTCGGTTGGAACTCCACAGTTAAGCGAGTTGAGAATGATGCAATTCCATGATGGGTGACCCACTGGGAAGTTGCAATGTGAGCTCCCGAAAACAAAACCGTGAGGGCAAGGGCAAGGAGGCCCAAAGCGGACAATATCGTGCTAGATGAGTCGAGTCCTAACCGAGGAGCATCGGGTCCTAACATAATGGTATCAGAGCCAGACCCCAACCGGGAAGTGTGCTAGCGAGGACGTTGGGCCCTAAGGGGAGTGGATTGTATGACCCGTGTCCTGAAGGGAACGGTGAACAATCCCATATTCCTGCGAGGTGGAATGGTCTGGGAGAAGATAGTGGTGTGCCTTAAAGGTGTAGGCACACACCTATCTAGCACGAGGCCTTTTGGGAGCTCATTGGCTTTGGGTTCGGTTGGAACTCCAAAGTTAAGCGAGTTGAGGCTGGTGCAAATCTATGATGGGTGACCCTCTGAGAAATTCGGCTTAGTAGGGACCTAAACACAGGAATGGTTTTTCTCAGAGTCAGACCACGCCTTATGACGAAAGGGGGAGAAAGGGCAGCCTATGATAAGTCAATTCCGCAAGAAAGTAAAAAGAAAAAGAAGAACCGAAAGTCGGAACATGACCTTTGGTAGAGGTCTTACGCGGAAGTGATAGTATAGCACAATCTCGGATTCGAGGTCTTCCAAAAATTGAATGCAGTTATTTTATAATGATGTTATGGTTAATTATGATAATGATTAGGACAGTGAATAAATGAAGCCCAACCAATGATGATTCGTATTTTAGATCAAAATTACCTTAATGAAGATAAGGGTGACTTCCTAAACCCCAGTAGTAGCTATTAGGTTTTAGACTCTTTGGTGGAAGCTGAATTGATATTTGATAGCCAGTGGTCACTATTTCTTTTTTTTTCTTTTTTTTTTTGTTAAACAAAAAGATTATATAACACCTGTAAAATTGACCATAATGGGAATAAAGAGACACCTCAACAACAGACACAGAGCTGGAGAAAATCTAGCAAAGAAAACCACAGAAGGTCACAAAGAACCCCCACAACCCTACCTAAAGGCTAATGTTCCGTCTTAGAGCTTCCAACACATTTTTGTTTGAAACCCTAATAATCAAAGTACTTAAACGGAATCTAACCATATTACAAATAGAAAGAAATACAGTATCTGAAGACCTTGGGGGATGCTTACGTTCCAGTCAGATCCCATAAACAGAAGCAGCAAGAGCAAGTTTGCAAGCAATAGATCTGAAAGACTTACCACCCCACATGTCACGACCCATCCCAATCCCCCCAGGATTAACACGGGATGTGCCGTGTTCCCGTCTGACACGAAGTGTCAAATAAGGGATAATTTAAAACCTTCAGCCTGACCAGCTTCCAAAGCGCGTCAGGATCCGATGGAGGAGTGTGATGTCTCGGTCTCTGCTACAATCCACATCCGTGATCAACCTGAAGGGCATTAAAAACAACAAAAACTGTGAGTGGACGAAAAACAAGGAGTTCATAAAAACACATTTCATAAAGACATTTATACCCTTCACTAAAAAGCATGCATGCATTCGAAAACCATTTATCAAACCACATATTCAAATAACCATTATTAGGGTCTCAGCCCAAGTTCTGTAAATTCAAGTCATACGGGCCCCTGCCCAAAACCATTAATTACACAAATCCATAAATATCAACCATATGTGGGAACTCAGCCCAAAACCGTAAATCCGAGTATGTGGGTCATTGCCCAAATCCATTTTCTATTCACAAAACACAATTTCACAAATCTAAGAAATCATGTTTACCATATATATATATCATATAACCAATCATGTCACGGTTTCCAAAGCTACGCGCGTGCTACTCTGGGTCTCAAATCCCAAGTCTCCTCAGGGTCCACTTAGGTCAATGTCCGTAGATCAATGACCCTCCCTGTGGGTTATAATCTATATATGACTTCTTGAGAGTAAGGTACCCACGGGGGCGACTCCACTCAGTTAGTGCTCTGTGACTACTCTGGGGTCCACCCAGGCCAACGACCCTCCCTGAAGAAGGAAATCCATATATAAATGATGGTATATGAAAACCATTTCGAAATCATTCTCAAAACCTTTCAAACCTTTCAAAGGATCCATGCCCGGCGCCCATAAACTGTAATGACCCATCCCGAATTAACGGGATTAATTAAGGATTAATGACGGATTAGCAAGACTAATCCGGGATTAGACAAGGATTGGCGGACGTTCGGTGCAAAATGACGATTTTGCCCCTTAAATGGGTAAAATGTTGATTTTTCGTTTGGACAGTCAAATGGACTTTGACTGATGATCGTGACGTAGTTCGGGACGTCACGAGTTCATAGACAGGTGGCACACTCGATTCCGACATTTGAGGAAGAAGTTGTGACGTTCGGAAGTTCAAGGGTGTTTTGGTAATTTAGTTGAATAAGGGCAAAAAGTTGACTTTTGACCATGGAAGTCTGATGACCAAGGGCCGAGTACCGTTACGCAGATCGGAACGATACGAATCTGTAGACAGACGGCACGTCGAATTCGGACGTTCGACGGCGAAGTTACGGTTCACGGAAGTTCAAACGTACTATTGCACATTTTTCGAGACGAGGACTTTTGGCAGCAAGTGGGGCCTAGATATTATTGGACAGGCCCAATGGATGAGTGACAAGTCTCACCCATCCATTGCCCATCCAAACCAACTCATGCATATCCCATTTTCTTTCATTGACCATTTTCCCATTTTCAACCAAACCAAAACCGATCCATCCTCCCACCCCAACCCAAACCCTTGACCCTGTGATCATCATTGAGAGGCCCAGAGAGTGAAGTGAGGATCCTGGACGTGGTGGCTGGCCCAGGTGGCACCGCCGTGCACGGCGGAGGAGGAAACCGTGCGAGGTAAGCGGTTTAATCCATTTTCAATCCATTTTTCATTTCGGTTGTTATGGGTCGATTTGGATGATTGTTTTGAACTAAATAGGTTGTTAGGACGTTGTTAGAGAGGTGGTTAGACGTTGAGGAGCCCTGGGGAAGGTTTTGGATTTTTGAACCGTGAGAACCAAATTGGACCGGTCGGATTTTGGGTGTTTTAAGGGTTCTACTTAATTGGTTTAGGTTTCTAGGGTCGAGATATGAAGATTAGGATTGATTAGAGTTGAAAACGTCGAAGATTGGACCGTGTAGGGACCTCTACCGGTCACGCCGGTCCAAGTTGCAGAGAAAACTAGGCCGGACCGATCGGACCGATCGGCTGGAAGTTGAAGACGGGTACTGTAGCTAGCGCGTGGCTTCCACGCGCAGTCACTTCAGGAGGCGCGTGACGTGCGCGTGGGGGAGAATTTGGGGAAGGTTCCAACATTTCAAATCAGATATTCGATGTAACGAACATTTTGGGACTGGTTTCGAGTCGATCAGATATCGTCTCGATATAGCTCGGGTTGTCAGAAGGTTTCGATGCGCGTTTAAAAATAGTTAAAAATTCCGAAAAATTAGGGGGCTTTAGTGAGGGGTTAAGTAAGTAGTTAGTAACCCTCTAAAGTTATTTGGACAGGTTTGGGAATCCCGGAGACAACGGTTGACCCAAAAAGGCATACGACGCGCATATCGAGGCAGTAGCACGGACGGTCTGTGAGTGGACTTTCTTTCTGAAATCGATGCATGCATAAATGTTTTATATATGTTTTAATATGTGTTTTGGGATGCCTTGAGTGCATTTTGGTGTGTGTTTACGTATGGGCACGTACTTCGAGGTTTTTGGGTTGTATACGTGCTTATACGCGTTTACGCTTTCGATTTTCATGAAATGGTTTTGAAAAGGTAAAATCGGGCATGAGACCCTATTTATGACCCGTAGGTCGGAGTCGTGGTTGCGACGGGTGTTGTGTGCATGGCGACGGACGATGTGACGCTCGCCTCCAGATTGGGATGCATTTCTTCCGGAGAGGTCACGATGAACGTCCCGTTGTCTAGCAGCCAATGGAGGCTTGACTTCAGAGTGTTGACGGTTTAGAGGGTCGATCGACGACGTGTGCACCATGGTCTCGAGATGGTCGCGGCAGTGATGTGTTCACGTCGACATACTAGGATTGAGAGCGGTTCTGGATTGATGGTTGCACGCATCGCTATGATCGGGATCGTGACTGACCATGAGATATCGGGCTCGATGCCCAGTTGATTCGAGTTCGGGCTCGATGCCCAGTTGATTCGAGTTCGGGCTCGATGCCTAGTTCATTGTGAAATCGGGCTATAGGGCCTATTGAGTCTTATGTTCGGGCGGAAGGCCCAGTTGAATTGTGTTTCGGACATGGGTCCCGTTTTTTATGGTTTTATTATACTGGTATGTATATACTCTCCTTATGAGATGATTGATTGGTCTCCTCCAGACGTCGACCTGGAGAGTCACGATCCATAGACCAGAGTGGGTATCCCCATAGGGATCCCGTTCTAGGAGTGGGTGTTATGTTGTAGTCCCGGACCAGATTCCGGAGAGATGATCGGACTAGGTCCAAAGATGAGCCTCCCAGATGGAGAATTCTTGAGAGAAGACTCAGAGTGAGACCCCGAGTAGTATGCATACTTATATATATAGAGACATCGTGACTATATCGGGGATGTGTTTCCTAGGGGCTGTGTGCCCCGAGTTAGCATCTTCTCTGGAAGTGCCTAGGATGGGTTATATATGTATATATGTATATATGTATACGTGGATGAGTTTTCACTGAGATGGCATTGGGCTGAGACCCTCGCGTACTGGCTTTGGGCTGAGACCCATATGAGATGGTTTTGGGACGAGTTCCCACGTGTTTTGGTTTGGGCGGAGGTCCCATGTGTTGTTTGACTGATTTTGGGCTAAGGCCCAAATGGTTTGATGGTTCATGACGATTTATGGGAACTGGGCATGAACCCTAGAAATGGTTTTCGAATGCATGCATATGTTTTTAATGAAGGGCATAAAGGTCTTTTATGAAAATGTTTTTATCAAATATTTGTTTTGTCCACTCACATCTTTTGTATTTTGAATGCCCTTCAGGTTGATCGCGGATGCGGCTGTAGCAGAGACAAGACATCGCATTCCTCCTTCGGATCCTGGCGTACTCTGATAGCCCAGTTGGGCAAAGGACGGAATTATCCCTGGTCTGACACTTCGTGTCAGACGGGAGCAGGCACATACCACACTAATCCCGAGGGATTTGGGACCGGTCTTGTCATAAACCATCATGAAACCAGAAATCCATTCTTTCCAAATTCAAATCCATTTAGGGTCTCCGAACCCGAAATCACATTTAAAAACTACAAAGGGGACTCTTGCCCGATATCATAACCAATTGGGCCTCAAGCCCGATCATGTAAACCAACTAGGCCTCAAGCCCAATTTCGTAAACCAACTGGGCCTCAAGCCCGATTTCGTAAACCAACTGGGCCTTGAGCCCAATTCGTAAACCAACTGGGCCTCGAGCCCGATTCGTAAACCAACTCGGCCTCCGACCCGATGGTGTATTAAATCAAATGGACTCCAAGTCCGAGAGTTCATAAATCAAATGGGTCTCATGCCCGATTCCATATTTTCAAATTCAAAATCAATTCACAAACTAATTGGGCCCCTGGCCCAAGAATGTAACTAAAATGGATTTCGAGTTCGAGGGTTTCCAAAACAAATGGGTCTCATGCCCGAGTTTACCCTTTCAAATTCAAAACCATTTCATTAAACCATTACCGAAACCATAAGCACATATAATCAGTGCAAAACCACAAACCTCGATATACATGCAAATACGTAAATAGCCTCGAAATACGTGTAATCATGTAAATCATCATTATCCCAATCATCATAATAAATATCACATATGTAAAACATATAAAACATTTATGTATGCATCACAGTTTAGAAATCAAGGTCCACTCACAGACCATCCTAGTTGTCGTCTCGATATGCGTGCCGTAAGCCTTCCAAGGCTAATCATCGTCACCGGGACTCCCAAATCTATCCAAATCATACTAGAGTGTTACTAACTACTTCATTAACCTATCATTGAAGTCCCGTAATTTTCTCGAATTTTTAACTATTTTTAAACTCGATCCTAAACCTTCGGACACCCCGAACAATATGGAAACGGTGTCTGATCGACACGAAACCAGTCCCAAAATGTTCATTACATCGAATAGATTATTTCACATTTTGAAGTAATTTCCAAAAGACCCCTCACGCGCCCCCACGCGCAGTCCAAAGGGGCTGTGCGTGAAAGCCACGCGCCTGCACAATGTCATCCCTAACCTCTCGATGAACCCGGTCTAGACCGGCGTTCACTGTTCAACACCATTTTCGACCTATTTTCAGTCCAATACAATCCCTACAGCTTCGTCCCCTTAATTCTAGTCGATTTATGGTTTCAAAAGTAGAAAACTAAGCTAGTAACATACCTTCCCGATCGAGGAACTCTGGCCAAACTTCCACCGTCGTGCCGTCTCCAGCCATCTCCAGTTGTGCCATCACATCTGTGAGCCTCCCCTGAACCTCCAGAACCTCATTCAAGTAACCAGATCGATCAACAGTACGTAAAACACAAACTGCCATTTACGAACAAAAACAGAGCATCTCACGGTTCTTACCTCTCTCGCCGTCGTGGGCACCGTCGTGGCCACCGTCACTGTCGTCTCAACCTCAGGAGAAACCTCCAAAACCCAGAAACAATCGACAACCCTTCTTTCATGCCTTTCCATTTTGAATTTCCCAAAAACAGGCATTCGGTGCCTTGCCTCCGAATTAGGCCACCGTGCACCTCCGTCTCGGTCACTTGCACCGTCGTGTTCGCATCATTTCATGTGTCACATGACAGATAAGGGTCATGGTGTGAGGATTGTGGGGTGATATGTGTGTGTTTGTTTTGAGAGGAAAAAATGGAGATGGTGCACGGGTTGGAAAAGAGAAGGTGGGGTTTGGTGGTGATGATCAGATGAGGGAATGAATGGTGAGGATGAGGGGTGTGAGGGAAATGAATGGCTGAGATTGGGAGAGAGTGGGTGAAGGAAATTATAAAATAATTAAATAATAATATTTTAATACAAAACCCACCAATCAATGTTGAGATCCACAATTTGGGGTTAAGGACTAATGGGATGAGTAACACTTGTCACTCATCCATTGGGCCTGAATCAAATATTTGGGCCCACAAGAGTACAAATGTAATCTGTCTCGTAATTCTTGCAATCGTTTCCCCGAACTTTCATGAACCGTAACTTTCCCGTCGAACGTCCGATTTCGACGTGGCCTGTCTACGGACTCGTGACGTTCCGATCTACGTCACGGTCATCGGTCCTCGTATGTTTGACTCCCTGAGTCAAAAACATTTTGCCCAAGATCAGGGGAAAATGGTCATTTTACACCGTCCGTCCGATTTCGCTCAACTAATCATTGATTACTCTCATTAATCCTTCATTAGTCACTAATCTAATCCCGGAATTCAGGACGGATCGTTACACCACCAGCTAGCAAGCAGGCGGATAAGATAGTTCCAAGAAAAAAGCTGTCATGAAATCCCACATCGAAGCAAAACACGCTCCCACACATAAGTAGAGAACTGACACTCAAAGAATATATAAGAATGAGACTCAGCAGTAAGATTGCAAAGAAAACATATACCATTAGCATGTGCAGTCAAGTTCCTCAATCTATCCAACGTAAACAACCTGCACTAAATAGCAAGCCACAACATAAAGCTCGCCCTAGGAATATGACCAGAGAACCACACCAAACGATGCCAAGAGACACTAGGATCCGAAGGAGACAAACTATTCCACAAGGACGAAGTAGAAAGTCTCCCAGAAGGATTAGCAACCCAGCGATAAGAATCAGGAACAAAATCATTACGGCACATCCTCCTAGCGGCAGCACTAATCAAACTAATCACCGGAGAAATAGGAGAAGGCCAACACTAACTTGAGCCATTGATCAAAGAATTGACCCTAGCATGAGCCGCCACCCCAATAGTCACTATTTCATCATTTATTATATGATTCAATTATATGACTCCAAGTTACCATACCATTATAATAAAATTCATCTAATGTGTTACTCACACTAAGCCACTACAATTGAAAGAATTTTGATGTGCATATTGGACCTGCGGGCGCATATGCATATCTAATTGAAATATCAAAATTAAACTATGCTGATAAAAAAGTGAATAACTGAACTGAAATTTAATTCAGTATAGTTTTGATTTTGAATTTTGATATAGCATATCATCCCATAATGAACCAAATTGAACATTTAATATATATATATATATATATATATATAAAAGTAATTGATGTGATCAACGAAAATACAAACTTGAAAGCTTAAACTCCATGTGAACGGAAAATTATCTTCTTCTCTCCTCCCTTCTATCATTTCTGTTTTTCTTTTGGATTAATTATAAGAGTCACTTGTGTGTTGAGATGTGAGGAAAATGCCCCACATCGGAAAAGCACAACTACAATTTGTACCTTATATAATCTTGGGCTACTCACCTCATTGCCAATTAGTTTTGGGGTAGAACCTCAACTTCTTACATGATATCAGAGCGTGGATTATCTCACTGATAGGCTTAACTGACACACATGTCACTTCTTACATTGTGATGGTGATTATGAGCGTTACTCAAGTTTGAGTTATTCCCATAATTGTAATTTTGCTATTTTTTACAATCCATCCCCTACCTAAAATCTTCCTTTATATTTTTTTTTTCCTTTTCTCTAAATCTTATTCTACCTTATTGTTTGGAAGAATGCTAGGCGCTTGTAGGACGGCAGGGAGTCACCTAAGCGGTAATATTTTAATGAAAATACCGAACATAGTGCTATGACCTAGTTTTACTCCTCTGTAGACATTATGTAACGTATATATATATATATATATATATATATATATATATATATATTGATCCCTTTTCCTCAATATGGTTGGATAAAAAAAATGATTATTATCAAATAATGTTAGAATAAAAATTCATTTCAAAGATTAATAAATAAAATTAAGAATCACAAATGTAGAAAATAGAATAAGTTTTATAAACGAATATAAATGCTCTAAAAATAAACACTTAAAATGGAAAAATGCTTGCTGCCTAGGCGGTTGTTTAATCCATGAATGTACGTTATTCTCTTCTGATTTATCCAAATCAGAATGATACTTGAGTGGCCTGTGGCCAGCGCTTAGGCGGCCCTGGAGAGTTTTTTTTGAACACTGGTTGTCACACCTAGACCAAGTAAATTAACACACAATCGAAGATCATAAATAAACTGAATAGTAATTTTTTTTTTTTTTGAAATCTCTTCCCTTATTTAAAACAATAATAAAAACTTCAACACCTCCAACAAAACTCCCCCGAGATTAGTTGTTCTATAGTTTTTCTTCTCTCAGTCGTGTCATGTGAAGCGCCAATTCAATAATGGCCACTAAGAATTTGTAAAGATAAATATATGAATGAGTTTCAGTCCCATCATCTTCTCCTCTCATTAAGCAAATCATTAATGTTCAGTGATCTTAATCAGTAGGCATATAACGTTTTTCTTTATTCTTATTAAGAAAATCAATGATCGGTGATATCTTAATATACGTAATTGTTAATTCTCAGCAGCCTCTTCACCACCCCATGCACCAAATATGCATGTAACGTTTTCTTAACGATAAATTTCTCTCCCGCTATATAAACACTTCGATTCTCCCTTCCTTCACATATCCACAAATAATTTATCAATTATCAAATTAAAATGGCAGCTTCTTACGCTACTACTTCTAACCTCCTCCTCCTCAGTCTCACAGCCCTTCTAGCTTTCACCACCATACCATTCAAGGCCACTAGTGCCCATCGACCCTTGAATTATAAGGTCGCAATTGAGTCGAACTCGAACCTCGCAACTGGGTTGAATCACTTGGATGAAGAATCAAACAACTGCTGGGACTCTTTGATCGAGCTCCAGGCATGTTCCGGCGAGATTATTACCTTCTTTGTGAATGGTGAGACAGAGTTAGGGCACGGGTGTTGCGAAGCCATTCGGACCCTTGAGCACAATTGTTGGCCTGCCTTGCTGGGCACGCTAGGGTTTACCACCAAGGAGACTGATATACTGGAGGGTTATTGCGATGAAACCGTTCACATTCATTTGCCACCGTCTCTTGATGAGCCTACTAATTAAAAGACGATAAACACGTACTAGCACCCTCGAAGAATATGGTTTAATATCAGTGCTCTGAAAACATTTATAATAAATGCATGGGTGCAGGCGTTCATCTCTTGCGCCAAGTGCAGTACTCGTCGTAACTTATGTTTGGTAATTTGGTGGTTTTGATATATTGCGGCCATACATGGTTGATGTTAGCCTTGATCAATTTAGTGCATTTGCATAATATTATTATGTAATCCATCTTTCAAATCAATAAACATCGAATTATTGAAGAAAAAAAAATTAGTTACTATTGTCATATAAATGCTTTGGCCCTAATAATTTCTAGTGATTTTAGCTTTGGGTATTTTGAATTTAATTTTTGTAAAAAATATGATATTTAATGTATAAAATGAGACCGATCCCACTTGGCTGAGTGTCGAGATATTAAAAAAGTCGGTTTGATATATAATTGATGATTATGGAAATTGGAACCTTAATTGGATCGGTTCAAAATAAACCCGAGCCAATAAAACTAACTTTCATCAGTTTAGCTTTTTTCCCGTGCAATCTCGGGGGTAAAGGCTGGCAAGGAGGTTCTAATTAAGGCTGTAGCAAACGCCATCTCAACTTACTTCATGTCAGTATTTTGGTTTCTTAAGATTCTTTGTAATGAAATTGATGCCATTCTTGCTAACTTTTGGTGGGACAGAATCAGGACTGAAATAAAACTACATTGAATCAATTGGAAGGAATTTGGGCTCCCGAAGGCCCATGGGGGGATGGGCTTTCAAAATATGGAGGAATTCAATACTGCTCTACTAGCTAGACAGTGATGGAGGCTTATCAATAAGCCCAATTCAATACTATCATGATACTTGTTTTTTGAAGGCAAATCGTGGGGCTTGGGCGTCTTGGGGTTGGTCGTGTATTCTGGAAGGCAGGGACCTAATCCAGGTGCCCGATGCCAGGTCATTGATGGGCACTCCATCAAGTTCTGGGCTGATAATTGGGTCATTGGTCTCCCCGACCTCCAGTCTGTTACCCACGTGCCTGTGGAGGCAAACCTTGAGGCTCCAGTGACGGACTTTGTCAATTGTTAATTCAGGGACTGGGACAGATCAAAGCTCATATATGTGTGTTTTAAGTTCATTTCCTCCATGCCTATTGAAGATTTGCAAGGGGAGGATCACCTAATTTGGTCACCTACTACAGATGGGAGCTACTCAGTCAAGTATGGCTACCACTGGTTATGAAAATGGGCTCCTCCTTTCTCCACAAATCGCTCTTCATCTTCCTGCATCATCCCTGAGGACAGTTGGAAATTAATTTGAAACCTTGTTACCCCTCCTAAGGCCCAGAGCTTCCTTTGGAGGACGGTTCGCAGCTGCATTTCGACCAGGGACGGTCTATTTCGACACCACTTGGCGTCTTCCCCATTGTGCCCTGTTTGCTCGGAGCATCCTGAAACTGTGGAGCACTTGCTTCAGCAATGCAATGGTGCAAGAAGTGTTTGGTTTGGCTGCATCTTGGGTTATTATGTAAGTTTACTAAATATTTCTACTTTTGAATCCTGGTTTACTAACATTGCAGCCCCTCTCCCTGGTTGGAATGTGGAGAAGTCGAGGATTCTGGCTATGATTGCTTGTTATTGCTGGACTATATAGAAAGAACGCTACAGAGTCTCGTATGAGGGCTACTCCTTTAACCTCTGGCGAGTTATTGAAGTTAGGAGGTCTCTGCAGGCGGATTATTGGTTTGCTATAGTCCTAGCCCATTCTCCTAGTAGTGCTGATGTTGAGGTTGTTTGCCCTTCCATGGTCCAAACCCCCCCTGTCGAAACACTGTGAAAATCAACTCTAATGCCTTTTGGCCGTACTCATCTTCGCGGTCTAGGCTTGGTGCCGTTGTGAGAAATGTGGATGGTATCTTCTTAGTTAGGTGTTGCTCGGTTAGGGATGCAGGATCTGCCATTGTGGCTGAGGCTTGGGCAATACTAGATGGCATCAATTTGACAGTCCATGAGGGTTACAACAATGCGGTTTTCGAGTCTGACTTACTTGTAACGACCCATCCCGGAATTCGGGATTAGATTAGTAATTGATCATGTTTAGTTGGGGTTAATCGGTGATTAGTTGGGCGAAATCGAACGAACGATGCAAAATGACCGTTTTGCCTCTGGTCGTGGGTAAAACGTTGACTTTTTATTCGGGGGGTCAAATGGACTTTGACCAATGACCATGACGTAGTTTGGGATGTCACGAGTTCATAGACAGGTGGCACGTTCGATTCCGACGTTCGAGGTGAAAGTTATGACGTTCGGAAGTTCAAGGGCATTTTCGTAATTTGGACGAATAGGGGGAAAATGTTGACTTCTTGATTGGGATGGGTGCAGAGAGTTGTGTTTGCACTCATATAGGATGGATGTTGATGACATCGTATTGGATCATCCTTGGTCTCTCCTAGGTGGAGTGGCAGGGATCGATATGAGGTAGATGAGGGGGATCCACAGAGTGGATGTATTACGTTGTTGAGTGAATGATTGGAGGAGAAAATAGTTAAGGAGTGTCGGGTGGTTAACAGGAAATCTTGTGGGTGTAGGACCCTACGGTCAGGTTCCAGGTGGATTGCTAGATGTGAGTATGGGTGGATCCTAGGTGGATCTGGATTTGATGTTGTGGGCCTTAGGCACGGTGACGACCTAGGAATCGTGGTATTACCAGTCGGGTGACGTGGTAACGGACTCGAATTGTGATCGCCTTGATCAGGCTAGGTGTAGAGCTTATTGCTCGGTCATAAATGTTTAGATACGGGAATAGTTGGACCGAACTTCTTTTCGAAGTTAATCCGTACGCGAGCGAGTTGGAATGTTTATATTGACTCGAGGATTTGACTCGTGAATGATGGGATTGGCTTCCTTTCGAAGTCAATCGAATGTGACGTAGTAATCGTCGAGTGAGTACCCGATAGGTTCGGTGACACGACCCATCCCAATCCCCCCGGGATTACCATGGAATGTGACGTGCTCCCGTCTGACAAGAGGCGTCAGACAAGGGATAACCGATTGCCATTGCCCAAACGGGCTTCCAGAGTGCGTAAGGATCGATGGAGGAGGTGTGCGATGCTCAAGTCTCTGCTGCAGTCGTATCCGGAATCAACCTGAAGGGCATTAAAAACCAAAAGCTGTGAGTGGATGAAAATAAACAAGTCTGCTTAAAACATTTATAAGACATTTATGCCCCTCAGTAAAATCATATGCATGCACCAAAACTAATAATCCCATATTAATTTAGAAATAACCATTAGGGCCTTAGCCCGGAAACCAAAGCATATTTTCAATTTCCAAAAGTAAATCCAAGAGTTATTTCATCAATCCAGTAATATTCATTTATCATTTTTCCATCTCCGGCATCCCTGATGCCTAGCGTCCTAGACGCTTGACGTTCCAGACGTCATATCTCACGGTATTAAGCAACGCGTGCTGCCCGGGGTCTCACCGGGTCCATATCTCTGACATCCCCGATGTCTGACGTCCATGACGTCTAGCAATCCTGCTCCTGGATCACTATACGGTCCGGTAGCTCCGTATAATGAGCCCTCGCAGGCAATGCACCGTGACTTCTCCAGTGTCCCCGACACTTGGAGGAGACCAGGATATAAATATCCTCATATCGAGATGGTTTTATGGAACACATTCAATTATTCATTTCCAACATATCACAAGGGCCCTGCCCCGAATTTCCATAAAACCGTCGTAAGTCCAAATAGTTGAATCAAATCCGAAATAGTTTATTCAATTCCATTTTAGGGTCCCCGACCCGAAATCACATATACAAGTCAACTGGGCTCCTGGCCCGATTCATAAGTTAACTGGGCCCCTGGCCCGATTTCATAATTCAATTGGGCCCCTGGCCCGATTCAACAAATTAACTGGGCCCCTGGCCCGATTTCACTTTATCAAATCCGTAACCGTTTCATGAAATCATATCCATCCATATTTATGGAAATCAGTGCAAATCCAGAAAACCTCGATTCACGTGCAAACACGTAAATTGCCTCGAAAAGCGTGAAAACATATAAATTCACTGATATCCAAAATAAATCATATAATCTCAATTATAACAATCATGAAACAGTTATGCATGCATCGAATTTATAAAACCAATGTCCACTCACAGACCGTTTAACCGAGCACCTCGATACGCGTGCCATAGGCCCTCCCGGGCCACCTCACTATCACCGGGACTCCCAATCCTGTTCAAATCAATTTAGAGGATCACTAACCTCATCATTAACATCGTATTCAAGTCCCGTAATTTTCCCGAATTTTTAAGTATTTTTAAATTGGATTTAAAACCTTCGGACATCCCGAACAATATCGAGACGGTGTCCGATCGACACGAAACCAATCCCAAAATGTTCGTTACATTGTATAGGACAAAAGTCATGTTGACCTCACCTCGAGATTCGTGCCCACGCGCCGTCACGCGCCGCCGTGAGTGGCTGCGCGTGAAAGCCACGCGCCTGCTACAGTGCTCTTTCTTCACCCGAATGACTGGTAAACGGGTCTGATTACCCGCGATAGGATCCGTTTCAAACACCCTCAATTCGATATCAATTCCATCTGTTCTTGATCCTACAACAATCATCAATCCACCAATTTCAGTTCTGTGTCCATGATTAGCATCAACCATCGATCAATCTTGTCGACAACCCGTGATCACCCAAAACGGGTCGATCACCAAAACTCCATCAATCCTTAACCATTGTCAAATTAACTTCATATGAAGCATATAAGGACTAACACGAACCAAATAGCATGATTAATTTAACTCGACAATACCTCAATCGTCACAACTCAAGCTCGAGTTTTCCGGCCGTCCACCATGTCCGTTCACGGCCCTAGGAGCTCCCAAGCTTGCCCCATTTGATCTGGTTCGACTCGTTGAAGTTCCAGGAAGCTCAATCACTCAACAATTAGGCTTGGGCTGGCCTGAAACTGGAAATTCGAATTTGAATTCCCCAGAACCCAGTTTCGGGTTTTTGAGTATTCCTCCACCATTTCCACTCCATTTTTCCATCTCTCAATCTCAGTGAACTGCCCTCGACACACCCTTCATTCTTTTAATTCAATTTAGCCGTTAAAGGCGTCCAAAACCGTCCTCAATCCACTGTGTAAAGGTTCCCGCACTGACCCGAAAATCATAGAAAAACCCAGTGCCCACGTTCAGTGATCGATGCCAACACAACCCCATGTGCAATTCAACCTCAAACTGGCCCAATTCAATCAATTAATTCATAAACAAATCAAGGGATCGATCGCACAAAGCATCCACCTCACGGCTAATCAATGAAACAGTACCCCTGTGTGAATTTACCATTCTGCCCTTGTGCAGAAAATTACCAAAATGCCCCTCACGCATCCTGACCCGTAACTCGGTCATACGGACTCCGATTGATGCGTGCCGCCTGTCATTGGATTCGTATCGACGATACCTACGTAACGGTCCTTGGCCCTCGGCCATCGGACATCCCGATCAAAAAGTCAACATTTCCCCTTATATCGTCCAAATTACGAAAATGCCCCTGGACTTCCGTACATCATAACTTTCACCACGAACGTCGGAATCGAACGTGCCACCTGTCTATGAACTCGTAACGTCCCAAACTACGTCACGGTCATCGGTCAAAGTCCATTTGACCATCCGAATTAAAAGTCAACGTTTTGCCCACACCTAGGGGCAAAACGGTCATTTTGCACAATTCGTCCGAAATCGCCCAACTAATCCCAGATTAGTAGATCACAATTAAATATCATTAAATCCCGATATTCGGGACGTGTCGTTACAACCTTCCCTCCTTAAAGAATTTCGTCCTCGAAATTACCAATCACCTTATTCCACAACCACCTTGTGGAAAACAATTCGACCACACATCTGTGTACACTTGTACACCCACATACTGGGACAACACCAGTCACGTTTGTACCCAGACATCCCATCACAGTCATACGTCATAATCAACAACACTCGACCACCTCGAGTGGACATAATCACCTGATTCGCGATAAAATCGCTCAACCATTAAGCTGACTCCTTCAGCTAGATGGTTCCCTTCTATTATCAATAAATCCTTACATTTGCTCCCGTCGGGAGTCACCAAATCTCATTTGTCAGTCCATGCTGACACCACTAGTCAAACTGTCAACACAAAACTTTACCACCCTAGTAAAGCCCCAACCATCTGTCTATCCGTGACAACACCATGTACTACATCACTCTCGATGTAGCGCAAGATCAACCACATGATCTCATTTCGCAGGGCAAGCCCAATCCTGCGACACAAAATAATCTCAATGTCCATAATCGCCGACTCCCTCAGCGAACCAAAACGCTGGGAAATCATGGTGTGATCAAGTCACACAAGGCTACTCGTGGTTACTCAGACCACCAATTCACTCATCCTGAGTGTACGTATACCGTCAATTAACCCAATCAAGTGGTGCAACTGGAACACATTGGATACCAGCCCAGCAGTGAACACACATCTCAATACTAGGGTTCCACAAGCCAACCACGGCTAAGAGCACCTGCTCATAAAATCACTGAACCCGACAAGATCAATCTGCCCAGCGCACAGTATCCAATGTCCAGTCCACAATATAGCCAAACAAATGATATCAGAACCAAGCCGATTACCAACGCATTAGTTACACACCACTGGTACATCCCACGTGCCGCCATTAGGCACCACTCAGCCTACCAAACCTCGTACCACGTACCCTGTACGTACCTCAATCCATCAATCTGACTATAGCCCCCCAGGTCATAGCCAAACACGTTCTAGTAATGGAGTACATTTGCCCAAACCAACATGAGACAAAACGAACTCCACCCGTCATCTAGTTCCAATTCCGAATCCGAATCCGCAATTTCGTAAGAAATCCCGAACCCGAACCCAACATCATATTTTTATTCCAGTTCCAGATCCGAATCCGAAATCATTATTCCGTAAGCTAGCATTGGAATAATCATTCCGCACCCAAATCCGGTAATCCATTTTCGAGCTTCGCAATCGAATCCTGAATCGTCACCCAGAAATTCGATTCCAAAACCCAAAATCTTGTTTACGTCCATCAAGACGTAACATAACCGATCCTATCGGTTACCTGCTCAAAACACTCGATTGACTTCATAGGGAAGCCAATCCCAATATTCACACGTCAAAGGTTGACAAAATCCGACCACTTCGGAAACTTACTCACCCGAGTAACAAACCATATGGACTTCACTCCGAGAAGAAGTTCAGTCCCGTCATTTACGACTCACATACCAAAGTAAGAGTGATAAACTCTCCACCCATCTGGATCATCAAGATCACAATCCATATCCATCGCTACGTCACCCGACAAGTAATATCACGATCCTAGATCGTCACATCGACCAAAGTCGACAACATCGCAAATCAGATCCACCTAGGATCCACACATGCTCACATAGCTAACAATCCATCTGAAAGCTGATCGTAGGGTCTTACACCCTCAATTGAATCCTTCGCCAAATTTCCCTTGGTGGAAAGATGACCTCGCATTTCACCACCAAATCCAAAATCATCCACAACTGCTTGTGTCCAATGACCCAAGGCCAAACCTGGGTCCACCTACCAATACACGCTCAACGTACTGGTAGCAACAATCATCATCTGCCACGACAGGAAATATGAAGTCAACCCTAATGACTTCGGAATACCAATCACTGATGCGGAAACGAGCACTCCTCTCGTCTCCCAATCACAACTCTCCCCGAAACGGGAGTTCCAACCACGTTGGAAACAGACATGCTCCCAATGAGATGTCAAGTCCAACCACTGGACTGCCCATATCCATACCTTACTTGGACCACCACGTGTCCAAGATCGATTCATTACTCGGACCTCACGTCCGTCAATAATCATGTATGCACACACCCCGATTCCGAACGGAATATCCACAACTCTGCCTGGATGTGCATACCATATTCGTCTCACATCTCGACCTTAACAGGTTCAATCCTCAGGTTCCAAGTGATTCACAATCACAAAATCCCACATCAATACCACGAATGGTTTCCTCGACTTTTCCAATTTCAATAATTTCCTTGTATTTCCTGGGGATATAAGAAGTATACCAACATACCAATCTCGGAGTTGACAACAACTCCCCAAATCCACCAATACACCTGACATAGGGAACAGCATCCCAAGATTCCCCAAATTTCAATCATACCATTTGATCCATTCATCACCTGTCATCATATACCTGTTAGGACTTATCCCAACACATCACGACCTCCACTGGATCCCATCCAGTCCAAGACTCAACCACCACTGAGTCGCCGATACCAATCGTCTGTTCCTCATGACAGAGTCACACCCCAACTGGTGGCTCATCGTCATCACAATTACTGTCACCAGCACCAGCGCTAGTACCAGCACCAACATACCATCATCAACACTAGTATCAGCACACAAGCATCCATACTAGTATTGGCATAAAGGTATCACCATACCAACATCCATACATAGCACACGAACACCCATGCTAGCACACGAACATCCATGCTAGCACACAGTGTGCAAGGTTGTTACCCTGGATCTCCGTTCATTCCGAACGACGATCCCGTAACCCCACTCGTTCCCCACGACTATGGGTACCTCCAATTTTTTTTTTTTTGCCATCGGCACATCAGGATAATGAACGTTCCCTGAACGTCCCCAAGTATTAAAACCACACTAAATATCCTCGATAGCCAGTTATCTCGACACAACTGTCGACCAACAGTCATCGTTGTCAAGATCCGTAACCACACCTCACACTCATATTCGATCCAACACGGGATTCCATATTTTATCTCATAACCGCATCCGTGGATCAAATCCCATAATCCAGACTAGACTCACTAGAGTCATCCACATGGTCATCCATGACCTCAGCCGCTCGTCGCAGCACAAGTTCTCACTTAAGGTTCACCTTTCGGTCCATCAATTACAAGTTAGGGTTCCAAGGTCACACCCTAGGGTTCCACCGAACCCAACTGCCTCTTGCAGTAAAATCCACAACCTGACCGACTCTACGGTCCTGACATCGTATAGGCATCCAATCCAATCCAATCGTCAACTCAACGTTGGTTCCACCACGAAGGTCATCGGCTAACTCCGATGCACCAACACCCCGTACACTAGCCAACACTACCAGGGTCCATTATTTAGACCAATACTCAACTGAGTTTCGCATTTGCAATCAAATGGGGTTCCCTGAACCTAGCTGTGCCCAGTGGCACAACAATCCATCATCACATGACCGAACCGACGGTCCCACATTACCAGTTAATCGTATACAACCCCACCTGGGTTGAATCGCAACAATGCACGGCGTATCGGGCCCAACACACCCAATTCACCATACAAACCCAAAACTATCTATCAGGTTGACAACGGAACTGCAGCCCAAAGAGACATCACACCCTCGTCCTTCGCGCACAAAAGAGCAAAACCTGCTCTGATACCACTTGACACGACCCATCCCAATCCCCCCGGGATTACCATGGAATGTGACGTGCTCCCGTCTGACAAGAGGCGTCAGACAAGGGATAACCGATTGCCATTGCCCAAACGGGCTTCCAGAGTGCGTAAGGATCGATGGAGGAGGTGTGCGATGCTCAAGTCTCTGCTGCAGTCGTATCCGGAATCAACCTGAAGGGCATTAAAAACCAAAAGCTGTGAGTGGACGAAAATAAACAAGTCTGCTTAAAACATTTATAAGACATTTATGCCCCTCAGTAAAATCATATGCATGCACCAAAACTAATAATCCCATATTTATTTAGAAATAACCATTAGGGCCTTAGCCCGGAAACCAAAGCATATTTTCAATTTCCAAAAGTAAATCCAAGAGTTATTTCATCAATCCAGTAATATTCATTTATCATTTTTCCATCTCCGGCATCCCCGATGCCTAGCGTCCTAGACGCTTGACGTTCCAGACGTCATATCTCACGGTATTAAGCAACGCGTGCTGCCCGGGGTCTCACCGGGTCCATATCTCTGACATCCCCGATGTCTGACGTCCATGACGTCTAGCAATCCTGCTCCTGGATCACTATACGGTCCGGTAGCTCCGTATAATGAGCCCTCGCAGGCAATGCACCGTGACTTCTCCAGTGTCCCCGACACTTGGAGGAGACCAGGATATAAATATCCTCATATCGAGATGGTTTTATGGAACACATTCAATTATTCATTTCCAACATATCACAAGGGCCCTGCCCCGAATTTCCATAAAACCGTCGTAAGTCCAAATAGTTGAATCAAATCCGAAATAGTTTATTCAATTCCATTTTAGGGTCCCCGACCCGAAATCACATATACAAGTCAACTGGGCTCCTGGCCCGATTCATAAGTTAACTGGGCCCCTGGCCCGATTTCATAATTCAATTGGGCCCCTGGCCCGATTCAACAAATTAACTGGGCCCCTGGCCCGATTTCACTTTATCAAATCCGTAACCGTTTCATGAAATCATATCCATCCATATTTATGGAAATCAGTGCAAATCCAGAAAACCTCGATTCACGTGCAAACACGTAAATTGCCTCGAAAAGCGTGAAAACATATAAATTCACTGATATCCAAAATAAATCATATAATCTCAATTATAACAATCATGAAACAGTTATGCATGCATCGAATTTATAAAACCAATGTCCACTCACAGACCGTTTAACCGAGCACCTCGATACGCGTGCCATAGGCCCTCCCGGGCCACCTCACTATCACCGGGACTCCCAATCCTGTTCAAATCAATTTAGAGGATCACTAACCTCATCATTAACATCGTATTCAAGTCCCGTAATTTTCCCGAATTTTTAAGTATTTTTAAATTGGATTTAAAACCTTCGGACATCCCGAACAATATCGAGACGGTGTCCGATCGACACGAAACCAATCCCAAAATGTTCGTTACATTGTATAGGACAAAAGTCATGTTGACCTCACCTCGAGATTCGTGCCCACGCGCCGTCACGCGCCGCCGTGAGTGGCTGCGCGTGAAAGCCACGCGCCTGCTACAGTGCTCTTTCTTCACCCGAATGACTGGTAAACGGGTCTGATTACCCGCGATAGGATCCGTTTCAAACACCCTCAATTCGATATCAATTCCATCTGTTCTTGATCCTACAACAATCATCAATCCACCAATTTCAGTTCTGTGTCCATGATTAGCATCAACCATCGATCAATCTTGTCGACAACCCGTGATCACCCAAAACGGGTCGATCACCAAAACTCCATCAATCCTTAACCATTGTCAAATTAACTTCATATGAAGCATATAAGGACTAACACGAACCAAATAGCATGATTAATTTAACTCGACAATACCTCAATCGTCACAACTCAAGCTCGAGTTTTCCGGCCGTCCACCATGTCCGTTCACGGCCCTAGGAGCTCCCAAGCTTGCCCCATTTGATCTGGTTCGACTCGTTGAAGTTCCAGGAAGCTCAATCACTCAACAATTAGGCTTGGGCTGGCCTGAAACTGGAAATTCGAATTTGAATTCCCCAGAACCCAGTTTCGGGTTTTTGAGTATTCCTCCACCATTTCCACTCCATTTTTCCATCTCTCAATCTCAGTGAACTGCCCTCGACACACCCTTCATTCTTTTAATTCAATTTAGCCGTTAAAGGCGTCCAAAACCGTCCTCAATCCACTGTGTAAAGGTTCCCGCACTGACCCGAAAATCATAGAAAAACCCAGTGCCCACGTTCAGTGATCGATGCCAACACAACCCCATGTGCAATTCAACCTCAAACTGGCCCAATTCAATCAATTAATTCATAAACAAATCAAGGGATCGATCGCACAAAGCATCCACCTCACGGCTAATCAATGAAACAGTACCCCTGTGTGAATTTACCATTCTGCCCTTGTGCAGAAAATTACCAAAATGCCCCTCACGCATCCTGACCCGTAACTCGGTCATACGGACTCCGATTGATGCGTGCCGCCTGTCATTGGATTCGTATCGACGATACCTACGTAACGGTCCTTGGCCCTCGGCCATCGGACATCCCGATCAAAAATTCAACATTTCCCCTTATATCGTCCAAATTACGAAAATGCCCCTGGACTTCCGTACATCATAACTTTCACCACGAACGTCGGAATCGAACGTGCCACCTGTCTATGAACTCGTAACGTCCCAAACTACGTCACGGTCATCGGTCAAAGTCCATTTGACCATCCGAATTAAAAGTCAACGTTTTGCCCACACCTAGGGGCAAAACGGTCATTTTGCACAATTCGTCCGAAATCGCCCAACTAATCCCAGATTAGTAGATCACAATTAAATATCATTAAATCCCGATATTCGGGACGGGTCGTTACATTCGGAGTTGGTACGCCTCGGTAATTGTGAATGGATGCCTTTTGGCATGACTGTACACACCTTGGTGAGCATGCTTGGATTGGTACATCTTGGATGACGTATTTGGAGGTAGGTGTTGGGTCACGGGTCGGGTGACCATAGGACACAGGTTGAGGGAGTTGGTGATTAGTATGACTACTAGTGGCTTTGTGTGATGTTATCACGTCTGGACATTGCCAGCGTCATGGTTCGCTGAGGGAGTTGACAATTTGGACTTTGAGTCTGATATATGTCGCAGGGTCGGGCTTGCCCTGCGAGGTGAGATTTTGTTGTTGACCTTACGCCTCATTGAGTGAGTTGTGGTACGGGGTGTTGACACCGATTGGCTGATGATTGGAGCTTTACTAGGGTGGTAAAGCTTAGTGGTGACGAATGGGCTGGTAGCGTCAGCGTGGACTGACGAGTTGGATTTGGTGACTCCCAGGGGGAGCAGACGTCAGGAATGTTAGTGATTGAGAGGGACCGACTAGCTGAAGGAGTCACCTAAATGGTGAAATTGAAAAGCGGTATTAACACGGATCAAGTGATCAATTTCACTCGTGGTGGTCGAGTGCGATCGGTGCGGCGTGAGATGGTAATGGGACGTTTGAGTGCAGATGAGTTAGTTGATGTACGGGTGTACATGGGTTGCGAGGTCAAAATGTTTTCCACGAGGTGGACGTGAAATAAGGATATTTGGAAATTTCGAGAATGAAATTAATTTAAGAAGGGAGGAACAGTTGATATTTGATCGGTTGGAATTTCGGGGGCGAAATTCTTTAAGGGGGGAAGATTGTAACGACCCATCCCGGAATTCGGGGTTAGATTAGTAATTGATCATGATTAGTTGGGGTTAATCGGTGATTAGTTGGGCGAAATCGGTCGAACGATGCAAAATGACCGTTTTGCCCCTAATCGTGGGTAAAACGTTGACTTTTTATTCGGGGGGTCAAATGGACTTTGACCAATGACCGTGACGTAGTTTGGTACGTCACGGGTTCATAGACAGGTGGCACGTTTGATTCCGACGTTCGAGGTGAAAGTTATGACGTTCGGAAGTTCAAGGGCATTTTCGTAATTTGGACGAATATGGGGAAAATGTTGACTTTTTGATCGGGAGGTTCGATGGCCGAGGACCCAGGACCGTTAGGATGGTCTCTATGCCCTGAGGGGCATTTTGGTAAATTGTCATGTGAGGACAAAATGGTAATTTGGCTGTGGGTTTTGGGACAGCCGTGTATGGCACTGTGGGGTTCCCTTCAGGCGGCAGAGTACAGGTGGATTTGTTTATGGAACAGGGTGGATTTGTTTATGGGACAAATGCTTGGACTTAGTGTTAGCAATTGTTAATGTTTTTTGAGTGGATTGATCAGTGCACGGGTGTAATGGTGGGTTGAGCAGGTGCTACTGGTGTGTCTGAAAATTTGGAGAAAAACTGAGACTATCCCCACGCGTGATCGATTTCCCAATGCTATTTGAGAGGAACTGAGTGCTAGTGAATTCTTTAGGTGTTGAGTGAGGACACAGGGACAGGATTGCACGCTGTTGAGTGTGGTGGTGTGGGGACTTGAAACTGGGCAGTGATTTTGAATTGAAAAACAGAAAACAAAGCACTTGAATTTTCTTTTCACACTGAGCAGAGCACGGGTCGTTTTGGTCGATTAATTGGAGTGTTTGAATCAGTCTCTGGGTGGTGAGAGAGATAGGGAGAGAGTGATTTGAGTTTGAGAGGGTGGAAGGAAACTAAAACCTGAAAAACTACAATTTCGAATCTCATTTTCAAATTTTGATTTGGGCGGCCAAATGATGGTATTGGAGCCGAGTTCGAGCTTCTAGACTTTCAAACGAGTCGAACGGGATCGACAGCGAAGGAATTGGTGAGGATATGAGCCCAGACGGCTTGTGAGTTTAGCTTTTGAAATCTCAGTTAAGTGGGAATGGTTCGAGGGATCTGAGCTTACAATCTGGTTCGACCAATTGCAGAAGAACGATGAGGATCAATGGACTCCAAGGAAAAACAGTGTGTGGTCGTTCATCGGGAATTTGAGCCCAATTAGATAGCCTGAGGTAAGTTAGACTTGCTTGATCTCACAGAACCTTAATTAAGTCCAAAACGAGGCTGATGGATGGTTTAATTTTAGAAAACAAGCCGGAATTAAAGGAGTTTCAGCCGGGTCGCTTCGCGGGTTACTGGACCCGTTTACCAGAGAAACGGGTGAAGGAGGAGATGAACAATGCTGGGTACTGTAGCAGCGCGTGGCTCTCACGCGCAGCCGCTTGCGGCGGCGCGTGAGGGCGTGTGGGTCTGATTTTCGAGGTAAGTCTAACATGACTTTTGTCCTATACAATGTAACGAACATTTTAGCGTTGGTTTCGAATTTATCGGACACCGTTTTGATGTTATTCCGAGGGTCCGAAGGTTTAGGTTACGTTTTTAACTAACGAATAATTCCCGGAAAATTATTGGGAATTGGTATGTTGTTATTTGAGACCTTAATGACCCTGGAATGTGATTTCGGACAGGGTTCGGGTTTTCTGAAAAATATCGAAAATTACGGGAATGCGTGCGGCACGAAACCGAGCCTTAAGAACGGTGTGTGAGTGGACGTTGCTTTCAAAATTTAATGCATGCATAAATATTTCTATGATTTTTATGACTATGATTATGATCGTGATTTGTGGTGATTTTGATTCCCGTATTATACGTATTTTTTATATGCTCACGATATTGCACGTATTTCGAGATTATGGTTTCCCGTATGTTGTGGATGATGGTTTAACGAAAGATTTTATATGAAATGTGCGTATGATGTTTTAAGAATGTTGTTATGATTGTGAGTGTGATTCACGGTATTGGCACAGTTTTCGAGATTTCAGCGATTTTGCACGTTTTACCAGATTTCGAGTTTATTGTGATTTGTTCACTGTTTGATGTTTGAATTTGGAATTTGAAATGAGATTTGTGATTTTGAGGATTTTAAAATGGATTTTGAAAAAGGTGATTTCGGGCTTGATGCTCGGGGTATAAAAGTAATTTTGAAGAATGAGATTTCGGTTTCCAGAAGTTTGAAAACGGATTCTTGGTTTGGGTTCAGGATGATGTTTCCAGATGCCGGCTTACGAAATCAATATTGAGAATTCGAATTCGGGAATGAAAAAGGATTTAATAAGTGATTTGGTATGATTGTACATGCCCCGTGTTTAATGATGATTTGAATATGTTTTGTAAAGTATGATTTAGGAATTCGAATGTGGAAATTCGGACCCTGAATCTTGTTGTGAAAAATGTAATTTTGGGATGGATCCCACGTTGTTGTGTTTGACAATGTTTTGGGTTTAAAGACCCGTTGAAAACTGTTTTGGGTTTAAAGACCCGGTGCTATTGCTGGAGCACGTTTTGAGTTTAAAGACTCGGTTAATTGATGACGGGGGAAGGCCCTTAATGAGTTTAACGACTCGTGAGTTTAAAGACTCGGTTAATGTGATACCCCCGAGGCCTATTGATTATGCTTTGAGTTTAAAGACTCGTTGATATCCCGGGAAGGCCTGTTCATGCACATGGTTTTGAGTTTAAAGACTCGGGCGCACTTGATATCCAGCAAACCGATTGATTGTGATTCATTGTTGTTCTATGATGTTCGGATGTGTTGGGTAGTGGCCCGGTTTATATGGTTGATTGATTTGGTTTATGTTGTATACTTGGATTTGATTTCGTGGTCTTGGGCTGAGGCCCGGTGTTTATGATTGCGGGCTAAGACCCGAAGGTTAAGAAAAGGAAAATGATTTTTGATTTTTCATGCACGGATTTTCTTATGTTGAAAATGTAACGGATTACAAAACGATTTTTGGGTGCATGCATTGGTTTTACGTTGAGGGTGAAAACGTCTTTCTGTAACTGTTTTATAAACCGATTTATTTTTGTCCACTCACACCTTTTGTGTTTTTATTAACCCTCCAGGTCGTGGCGCGTTGTTCGAGGCTGTTCGAGGGGCGGAGGCATGAGTAAGCGTGTGGCTATCCCTGGTCTGGCGCGTACTGAGGGTAACTTGGGGATTTCAGTCGTCTTGCCAAACGGGAGCAGGACTGGGCACGGTTAATAATGCCCTTTTCGGGGGCGGTCCTGTCATACTAGTGCTCGTCAGGGCTATTCGGAGTTCAATACAGAAAGGCTGGTGGGAAATTTATCATATTATTCGCCGGATTAGGTCTTCCATGGACAAGTTTGACTCTATGGAGTTTGTTTGGGTTTCTCGCTTCGGAAATTCGGCAGCTGATGCTTTTGCTTCACATGCCCAACGATTGATGCGTCGGGAGGTCTGGATTGATCGCCTCACATCTTTCCTAGTGCATGTGTTATCTCGTGATGGCCTCCCTTACCCTCCGCCCACTGGAGACTACTAGTTGCCCCCTTTGCTTGTATTTGGATCTTTTTCTTTTCTGCTATTTCGTTTGGGCATTTCCCTTTGGTTTTGTTTGCTTGTTGTGCTGGTTTGTTTGTGTTTCCCTGCTCTTAGACAGTACATCTGAGCTAAAGTACTGATAGTACCGTGCGCACGCATGTTACAAAGAATTAAAAATTACTGCAGGTAAGAAGATGTAAAATAATGAATATTACAAAGTATGGTACGTGCATTTAGAATTAAAATAAAGATCTTAAAATTCGGACTTTTAGAATTAAATAAAAGATATATATATATGATAAATAATTAAAATAGAAAATGGTGGTTGTTTCCCTAATACTCTTCCTCTTCTCTTCTTGACGAATGTTTCTTCTCATGACGCTCCTTAAAGGTAGGCCTGGCAATGGGTCGTGTCGTGTCGGGTTCATGTCGTGTCATGTACTCTATTTTACCTATTTAAGCTCAACCAGAACCCGATCCGTTTATTAATCGTATCAAAACATGTAACCCGAACCCGACCTGTTTATTAAACAGGTAACCCGAACCCACCCGTTTAACCCGTTTATTAAACGTGTCGTGTCGAATAACCTATTTAACATGTTTAACCCGTTTAACCTGTTTAACCCGTTTAACTCATTTAACTTGTTTAACTCATTTAACCTGTTTAACCTATTTAACCATATATCGTACATAATATTTGAAGCATAATTTTTTCACTAAAATATTATACCAACCATCATAATTCAACAAACTTCATAATTCATAATTCATAAGTATATGCAATAATTTAGTATCCATGACCAACAATACAATATCGTCAATGTAATATTAAGTTCTAAAAGAAAATAAGTATAGTACATAATACCAAATAAAATTAAGTAATTAATTAACAAACTCTAAGGGAAATGTTTCAACAAAAAAAGTGTTAAAATTGATTAGATCTTCGGGGATTGTACAAGAACACAGAAACTAATCAGCATCTACAATAAAATAAAGAAAACATTAGAATCCAACCACAAAATTAATAACAATGTGTAAAGGCATGCTGGAATGTGATTTTTTAGTACCTAAATGATATCCATCATTAGGAATGGTATTAGAGCATTCAACAGATTGAGAATTATTGATACTAATTTCTAATTTGCTGATATCCTCAGTGAGATCCTCCAACTTGGGGGCAAGTGCTAAATCATCTACAAAATTGAATATTTAAATGAGATTTCTTAATTAAGAAAATAATATATAAGAAAAATCAAGCTAAAAGGTGAAAGTAAGAAAACAAACCATCGCTACCAAATATCCAATCACGTGTGCAGATTATAGCGTCAACATTTTCAGGTTTGAGTGCACTGCGGTACTGGTCTAAAACTCTTCCACCGACACTAAAAGCCGATTCAGACGCAACCGTAGAAATAGGAATAGACAAAATATCACGTGCCATGATAGATAATTCAGGATAACAAAATTGATTAGCTTTCCAAAAATCAAGAACATTCAATTTTATCTTCCTATCAACTTTTGGCTCGTCCAAATATAGCTGTAGCTGACTCTTTTGGGCCAAAAAAGTGAATTCCTCACTTTTAAAGTCATCAAATTCCTATATGATATCATAAACTATAAGACTAATTCATATTGACGACAACAAATATATAGAAAAAAGCAGAAACTACATTCTACAATTTTAGATGCATAAACAAGTATAGTAAGAAACTGTATACTAGATATTATTTCGTACCTGCATTACATCCATACATTCTTTAGAAACCATATCAACATCATTGGAATACCGAGAAGATATGAGCTACTTGTTGGACCCGTAGGTTTAGAATATTTTTGCATGTATAAGTCAAATAGCTAAAACAACTTATCACGCACATTAGCCATTTCCCTGGAGGCAGGACCGTACAATCTCTTATAACTGAACTCCACAAACTGAATTTTGTATCGAGAATCCAAAATTACAGCAATAGAAAGGATCATGCTGTAGTCTTTCCAATACTTATCAAACTTTGACATCATTCCTATAACCATGGTCCTCATAAAACTATCTAAATCCTCCTTGGCCTTTCTTAAAGTATCTTGGACAACAAAAACTTGAGGAAAATACAGATTTGATGTGGGATATTGCGTGCCGGAAAACAAGCATGTTACATCATAAAACACCTTGAGAAACTTACAGAGTTTCTCCACCTTATCCCACTCATCTTGAGAGAGAGGATGTTTATAATTAGAATCACTCAATTGCAAATGAAGAAATGCACGCTGATAATAAAGAGCCCCATCAAGCATAAGAAAAGTGGAATTCCATCTAGTTGGTACATCTTGACGCAAACCTTTCTTACATTCTAAAGACACTTGTGTTGCACAATCTAAAATTTTTTGTTTCCTCATCTGTGAACCCTTGACATACTTAATGCTCTCCCTTATCTTTATCACAGCATCATCAATTTCTTTCATACCATCTTGCACAATTAAATTCAGAATGTGCACACAACAACAGATATGAAAATAGTTTCCATTCACTAAAAGTGCATCCTTCAAAAGAAGTTGTCTTTTCAACAAGTCAACAAAACAATCATTTGCAGATGCATTATCCAGAGTGCTAGAAAACAATTTTCTTTCAATCCCCCAATAACACAACAAATTATAAATTTTCTCAGATAAGGCAACACCACTATGTGGAGGAGGCATGAAACTGAAGTTTAAAATTCTTTTATGTAGTTTCCAATTAGCATCAACATAATGAGCAGTCAAGCATAGATAACCATCAGTTGTTAAAGAGCTCCACATATCTGAGGACAAACAAATTCTTCCAGGAATGACCCCCTAATATCTTCTTAAGCTTATCTTTTTCTCTTTTATGCATGCTTAAAACATCAGCTTTGGCAATATTCCTAGATATCAACTTGAGATCAGCACATATATAGCTAAAGACTCGTCTAATACCAACATATTCAACAAACTGAAATGGTAAGTCATGCATAACAATAGCCATCACCAATAGCTCCCTAAACTTATCTTCATAGAATTTTGCAGATCTAGTTATAATTGCACCATCAGATTTTGATAACAACAATTGTCCTAGATCTCTAGTATCTTTCCTTATGCATGTTTCAATATGTCTTTTAAGATTTCCAGTACCATAACTTCTATCAGCAATATATGTTAACCCACATTTCATGCACTTAGCTCTTTATTTTTTCTCTCCTTTAGTAGGAGGAAGAATTTCAAAATGTTTCCATACCTCCGAAGTCAACCTTCTTCTATTCTTACTAGCTGCAACAGCTGCCTGAGCTTGAGACAGAGGCTATGCATCAACTGGAACTGATCTTTCATTATCATTTTCAGTTGCACTTCTATCTTTGAAACTATCACCAATATCATCAAACGGATTTTCCATCTGAATAAAAGCAAACACAAAAAGAAAAACCAAGAGACGGATCAATCATATTTCTCACAATGAAAATAGCAGACATGCCAATGAAGAAAGTAGAAAATTCAATTAATTAGCAGACATGAAAATAGCTCAAGGCTATTTAGTAGGGACTTGATTTCACATGTGGAATGCGAGTGTTGGAATTGGTTGGTAACTCATGCACAACGAAAATTCAAAAACCATGGCCAACATCAGTAAGCGAGCTAAATTCAAGATCACTAATAATGTGATACTCAATGGAAAAATTCCCATTTAAGAGGCTTGGATGTATAGCTGAACTTACACCACCATATAGATACACATCAAGGCTTGTTTTCGTTTTGTTGGCTTCCTATCAGATAACTTTTTAATCACCACTAGATAATAGTTTAATTTCCTCATATTTATATTAGCAATCAAGAAGAGAAACAACAATTAGATACTAGAATGTCACGTGGCAAACAAGAAGTTGGGTTTCTATATGAGCAATCAAAACAATTAACTGATTGCATATTATCAACGGTCAACTTAACTGTTGAAGCTACATATCAGCAACCGAATCAATTTCTTATTTCATTTTCTACCAGGTTCAAGTCTGATGACTGTTTCCATTAAAAACATTTCAGAATGAGCTCGAAACTTTGATGTAAAGCTAGCTAACAATTCATGAAGTCCATATAAGCCCTTGTGAGAAAATGTTGTTATATTGAAATTGGAAGGTGATTATCAACAACATATTAATAGTTATCTCGATGAGTTTACTAACAATATATCGGGACATTTGATCAATATTATATATCGATGGCATATATCAACCAATTCCGCACTTAAAACAAACCCTAATTGCACTAATTAATTTTTAATGAAGGTTGGGTATAGAAACTAACGCTACCGAATGATCAAAGTATTATAAAACTCATTGGGCTTTGAAGTCAACTACTCAAATCAAAACATTTCCCACAATCTAAGCCACGCCTGCAGGAAAGATGGATCCACACTATGCCAATTAAAACAAAACAAATGAATGGAAGACACAACTTGTTTTATCGATCTGGCCGACACAAACTACAGTTAGGGAATTGGAAGTTTCCCTATTACAGAATTGAAGTCACTGAGATTGAAGGAAGGAGAGAGATACCAGTTGACCAAGGGAATTGGACAAACTTGGAGAAGGAGTGCAGACGATGCTCAGAGGAAGACGGTCGGTGGTGATGCACAGGAAGGAGGAGACCGATTTGGGATGTCCCAACTCTTAAGTAAAGCTCATTGGGTTGTTCTTGATGGACCGTCGCAGTACCCAATAAACGGAGGGTTGTTCTTGTTGCCTTGTTGGGTTGTTCTTATTGATGAAGGAAGGTTGAGAATGGAGAAGATTAGAGGAGGGTTGCTGGAGAAATAGAAGTGGAGGCGTGGAGCACTGGAGGCTGGAGCTGCTGATTTGGTTTTTTGAGTTTAATTAGGTTATCAATTATAAAGTTTTAGTATTTATATGTTGGTCCTTGTGAAACCCTAAAGTACTAAATGGGTTCGCAGGTTGATGGGTTCGCGGGTTGATGGGTTAGCAGGTTGGGACTCAATAACCCATTTAATAAACGGGTTAATAGGTTATTAAATGGATTAGCAGGTTGACCCGAAACCCACCTGTTTATAAATGGGTTATAACGGGTTGACCCGAAAATGACCCGGATTATTATCGAGTCGGGTTAGTTCGGGTTAATTTCGTGCGGGTTTCGAGTCGTATATCGGGTCGTGTCAGAAATTGCCACCCTTACTGAAAGGCATACCCACAGGAACCAACTGTCGTCGTTGCGGAAATTTCCTCTTCCATTTTGTGCCTCCCACCATGCTCTAGGTCTTTCTTTCCCTCGGGCTTTAAAAAGACCTAGCAGCAAAATATACGGGTCGAGTCTTTCTTTATAAATATGATCTTGTAATTTAAAAAGAAATATTGGATGAGCAAAATATACGTACAAGGTCATAAGAGCCAGCAGCAACAGCACCAAGCTCGCCAAGCGAACATGCTTGCGGTGCTTCTTCTGCTTCTTGTAATCTCCAATGTCACTCGACCCGTATGTTTCGGTGGTCTCGCTATACTCTCCACCGTGCGGCCCATCTGAGGAGTAATTAGTGGTCTCGTTGTACCCATCACTATAAGTATTGTTGCAGACTTCACCTACGTAGCTGTTTCCGTACCCACCCACGCTTCCACTATTTATTTCACCTGATGAGTAACTGTATCTGTAGCCGTCGCTATGAATTCCTCAATAATCACTGATGTCTCTATAATCGCAGTTTTCGGTATGACATCCTTCACCAGAGTAATCACTGCTATCTCCATAATGGCCTCCTCCGCCGGTACTAAGTCCTTCACTAGAGTAATTGTCATGTTGGTGCTTAAGCTGCTAATTGGGTAGCAAGGTTCAAGCTGATTATGCAGATTGTGGAACCCAAAATCATTTGAAAATTATGGAGCTGTCACGTGGCCCGTAATTTTCAAAATGACCAAATTACCCCTAACAATAATGCTGATCATTTGAAAACACCCGCACATTAAATAATTTATTTACCAGCTAAATACGTTATTTGATCGGGTTAAAATCTCCGTAATATTAATATTCTCCCCGAGAGTTAATTGTCATTATTCATAGTAACGAATAATTAATATTAATATTAAAATACAATAATTGCCATTACTATCATGATGAGCCATCATTATAATTATTAAATAATATATTTAATAATAATATATTATTTATTAATTAAAAATTCAATCGACCAATCAGAACGCTCCAAGGCTCTCAAGATTTTCCTATAAATAGCGGAGCACATTTCATTTTCAAGGTACGTCGATTCTTCGCTTCGAAGTATATCATTTTCCTTTCTCAAAACTAATTTAGGCATCAGAGTGTTCTTGGTCGAACAACCCCCCCGGTAAATCGATCGAGGTAACGATAGCTAATTGTTTGCTGTTTGCAGGAATTGTGAGGACTTTTCGCAGCGAGTTCGATTTTTGATTCAAAAATTGGTGCTTTCATTGAGAGCAATTGAGGAATACTCAGAAGAAGCTCTCTTGGTCGTTCATCGTTCTTCAACGGTGTTCAGCGTTCTTCAGGAAATTGTTCATTGTTCATCTTTCTTCGTTCGTCGTTCATCGACATTGATCGACGATTTTGAACGTTGTTCAAACCATCCATCAATAGCTTTCCAGTTCAAGATTCTTTGATTCGGCATGGCTAAGGTTCGTCGATCCGTTCGATCAGCTGGAGAAGGTGTTTCTGCCTCAACAGCTCAGACGAGGAATGAGGCTCGCATAGAGACTCCGGAGAAGCGGCCAACTCGACCCAGGCGTGTGTCCATAGAATCGCCCATGGAGACACTCGAAGGGAGGCCAACCTTCAGCTTTGGAGCATTCCCCTCTCCAGCTAACCAAGTACCCGCGCTAGGGGAAGGAACTTCGGCTTTACAACAAGCAGGTGGGAGGTTGATAGGAAGTGTATCACAACATGATCAGCCCACAGCAAACATGGACATAAGGGACTTTCTGGATGGGCGTCACGACGTCTCAGGGAAAAATTACCACCAACCTCGCCAGGACAACTTGGCGCAGCTGTCAGGACATGTCCCAAATATCACCTCGATACCCGGGACGAACCCTGCTCCCGTCTGACAATCACACTTAAAGTACCAAAATAACCTTAATACAACCATGAGCATAACTATCAGACGAAGGAGTAAATATAATACAACTGTCAATCAGAGCATAGTTTTACAAAATGGGCACAAAATCCTACTATGCTAGTCTCGCAACGGAAGAACGTCGTAAGCTCTATGCCTCGATCCCTGTCTCAACGTTCACCCCAGCGCTATCACCACGACCTGGAGGGTAAGTTAAAACCAAAAGTGTGAGTGGACTGAAAGAAATTTTAGAAGTAAAACAGTTTAAAGAAAACCATAAGATTTTACCCTCCGTTTTAAAAACATGCATGCCCAACTAAGTATCAGAAAACACAACATGAAACAGTATAGCAGGATCACATCATAAAAACAAATCCACAAATATCCAAGTCTGATCAAACCTGCTGGGTCTATCCGAGTCTTTAAACTCCTGAGTTTTTAAACTCAATAGGCCTACGGGGGTAATATCGTAAATATCCCAGTCTTTAAACTCCCGAGTCTTTAAACTCAATCCGGGCTCGTCCCCCGTCAATCAGAATCCGGGTCTTTAAACCCAATATCCAGATCCAGCAAATCCAATCCAAAACCAATTTAAAAATCAATTCTAAATCCACATCCAAACTCGAATCCGAAATCCCCGGTTCGAAGCCCTTCTGGCGTTCAGAACCGTCATTCCGAACCCAAATCCGGAAATCCACCTTTTCCGACTTTAAAACCAAATTTCGTTTCTCGAAATCCGATTTCAAAACCATAACCTTAATTTCCAAAATCATACTTCATTATAACCATCAGAAAACAATTTTAGAGTGAAAACATGGAACTTCACATCCAAAATCAAAATCCAGCTTTTTCTCGAAAACGTGCAAAATCCCGAAAATGTCTCGAAAAATGTGCAAACATATCAACCACATATAACCATCATCAAGAAGCATAAAAACATATTTAATATCATAAAACATCAATAAAACAGTTAGGCATGCTCGTAAAGAAAGAAAGAGTCCACTCAACAATCTGAACGAGTCAATCGAGCTCCGTGCGCTCCTCGACCGTCTCAGGCGTCTCCCGTCCTTTCAATATGCACCAAATAGGGTCACAAATACATCAAGGATACTAACCCTAATTTCCCGAATTTTTCGGGAATTTATTCGCAATTTAAACTTAAACCCTAAACCGTCCGGATTCCCAAACTATCCCGTAAACTCGTCCGATTAACCCGAAAATCACACCAATGGATTCCTTAGAACATTTAGAACCAAAACCATGTTGGAAGGTTGGCCGGAATCCTCCTCACGCGCCTCCACGCGCCGCCCAAAGTGGCTGCGTGTGGGCCTCACGCACCTGCTACAGTGTTTCTTCAACCTCGAGTCACCCGGTTCAACTGTGTTGAACCGGCGTGACCGGTCCTCTGTAAATCCTCCACCATTTCAGTCCCTTTCAATCCTGGAAGCTTCGTCCAGTTCCCAACAACTAAACCCAATCCTAAAATCGAAGAATCACGACTTAGAACCCCTCGACTTCACCCTCGAAACAGACGGCCTATAAGCCCTGTTTTGGCCGCCGGCCACCCAGGTCCTCCCCCGTCACGGCGACCATCCTAGACGACTCCTAGGACCTCCCTGAACCTCACTTCACTCACCAATTCCCTCGACTCTAGCCCAGAGTCCACGATTATTGAAAACAAAATCACGGGAAAAACAGGGGATTCGATGCTTACCTTCGAGTCGTCTACCGCCGTCTGCACCGCCGCGTGCCACGGTGCTCGTTGAGTTCCCTGCTGTCACCTAAGCCTCCTATTGTCTTGGTTTGAGCCACCACACGGCACAACCACCGCCACAGTCCACCGTCTCTCTGTTTTTCCCAGAAATTCCAGCCGTCCACCGTCGTGTCTCCGTGCACGATTCCACTTCAAAACACGATCAACAGCTCACTCTCCTCTCTCTGTCACTCTAACAATCCACCCAACTCTTCCACACACCCTGAATCGATCACCCACGCTCAATTTCTTCCTCTCTGTTTCTCTGTGTCGAAGCCAAATGCACGGGATCAAATTGGACTATTTGTGGCCGTGCACATTTTAGACGTGCCTAGAACCCTCTGGTTCTCTCCCATGTGTCCACATTCCCATGGACTAGCACAAAATATCCCAATCCACAGCTGACACTTGCTCTGATCTGATTGGACTGAGGGAAAAAAGACCAAATTGCCCCTAGTTATAAAAATTACCGTTTTACCCTCAACCGTTCCAGACCCGTAACTATTTCGTCCGACGTCCGATGACAGCGTGTCGCCTGTCGTTGTACTCAGGACGTCGAGACCTATCTAACCGTCCTCGGTCTACGTGAAAATCACAAGTCCAAGAAAAAGTCAACATTTTCCTCGATTAATCGAAATTACGGTAACGCCCTCAATCTTTCGCACATCATAACTTTTTATCCGATTGTCCGAATCGAACCTGCCACCTGTCTACGGACTCGTGACGTCCTAAACTACGTCACGGTCAATGGTCAACACTCCTCCAGCCTGTAAATCAAAAAGTCAACTTTTGACGCACTATTCACAAGGGTAAAATCGTCCTTTTATACAAATCTTTACAAAAATTACATTTATACCCTTCCCAAAGGTACGGGTTGTTACAGCAGCAAGTTGAAAGGTTGAACAACCAAGTTCAACTTCAGTCAGAGCTCTTGCAGCAACTCCTAGCAGAGAGACCAGTCCAAGAGCAGGACAGACATTCCACGTTACGTGGAAGACAAGAGAATACTCAAAGGCGTCCTGGGAAAGAGCCAATCAACTGCCGAACAATGTCACGAGACACTTCACTTAGCGACTCCGGTGAAGAAATTTACGCTCGCCGAGCAAAAAAGTCCACAACGCCTAAAACCATCAATACCTGAGCGGTTGGGAAGTAGGATTGGGGAAACTTCACGGGAGGAGCTTTCACAGCACTCACATGGGCGTAGGGGGCAACCTCAGGCTCTACACAAAGACTCAAGACGATCTTCCCATGGCAGTGAGAGAGAAGATGAAGCCTACTCCCCTGCACGATCCCAGAGATCAAGGGGAGAAACTCAAGGAAGTTCTCGGCGATTAGCACGAAATGACTTACCGCCTCGGCAAGGTGCGTTGCGGGCTAATGATGTTCAAAGAATGCTGGACAGGCACCTTCGTGCTCAACGAGATGGCGATCTAGAGGACGATCTACGTCACCAGATACAGCTCTTTGCGCCTTTTGTAAGGGATATTGAGGAGGAGCCATTCTCTCAAAGGTTCGCAATGCCAAACTTCACTCCATTCAAAGGAGCCTCCGACCCGGTAAAACACATAGATTATTACTGGGGGGTCATGGTCCCCCACAGGCATAACGATGCGCTCATGTGCAAAGTTTTTCAAGCTTCTCTTCAAGGCCAAGCCATGACTTGGTTTAATCATCTCCCCTTGCGTCCTTTGAAGAGTTGGCTCTGACATTTGTGAAGGAGCACACACAACTTCGGACAATCGAGGTGAAGGATGACCATCTTTTCTCTGTCCGAAAGAGAGCAAAAGACACTCTGCGATAATACATACAAAGGTTTTGCAAAGAGAAGTCTCGGATTGTCGGCTGTAGTGACCTTGTTGCAGCAATGACGTTTAAACAAGGACTCCCTCGGGACAACCATCTTTATGGGGACATCGTCATGAGCAATGCTCGAAGTCTTACCAAAATGCTTTCGCTAGTAGAACGACATGCAAGCTGGGAGGACGAAAAGAACGCCATTCATACTCAGGACCATGCTGGGGCTAGTGAGTAGGCCTCCAATAAAGATGAGTCCCATGGAAAGTTTGCGACTGGAAAGCTCAACAAGCGCAAGGAGGGACAACCCTCCCAAACACCAGTTATGGGGAAGCCTAACTTGCAGCTATCTTTTCCAGTCCATCAGATCCACAATGAAATTAAGGACAAGCCATGGTCTAAGAAGCCGGAGCTAGTCAAGGGTGATTAAGAGAAGGCTGATAAAACAAAGTGGTGTGCCTTTCACGAGTGCTATGGGCATAACATCGGAAAATGCATATCTTTCTAGAGATATCTTCGGAATCTCATCAAAGAAGGACATTGCACTGAGTACGTTAAAGGGAAAGCTGTGGATCGACCCGCTGACAAAGGACCGAAGGAACCTGCAACAAAGATGATTCGCATCAACACCATCATAGCTGAATCGGAGGTTCTAGGAACCACCTCCAAGTAAAAGAAAAGAAGGATACGAGATGCACTTGCCGTCTCTCAGGTCTCCCATATTACCACCACCGGGGTGGCTAACGACCTTGTCGTTGGTTTCTCTTTGAAGGACAAGGTAGGACTTGATTGGTCGCATGATGATGCATTAGTCGTGTCAATTCAGATCGCTCATGCTCAAGTTGATCGGATTCACATTGATGAAGGGAGCGCGGAAAATATCCTCAGCCTGGACGCAGTGCGCAAGATGGAGTTAGAAAGCCTCATAACAAAAAGGGTTGTCTCGCTCCGAGGTTTCAACGGGTCAACCAGTAAGACTGTAAGTACTCTCCAGCTGGACATACATTCGGATCTCGTTGTCACGTCCCAGACTTTTTACATCATGGACGAGTACTCTCCATACAATGGAATCTTGGGAAGGCCATGGCTTCACAAGATCCTCGCAACCACATCAAGCCTTTACCAGAAGATTAGGTTCCCTATTCCCGGTGGTGGAATCGGGGAGATCAAGGGCGATCAGACGATGGCTCGACGGTGCCTCACTGAAGGGCTAAAGGAGGTCAAGGAGGCAGAGTTTGTTCCCCAAGCAGGATCATCCATTGGGGGCAAGCTTTCTTCTTCGTCTCCCAAATAGAAACTAATCACGGGTCAAGATCCTGACATTCATGAGGAACCACCAACTCCGAAAGGGTGGCAGCCGGAGGATGACGTCATCTTCATTCAACTTGACCCTCAATATCCTGAGTAAGAGGACAACGTACCAGAGACTAGTCAATCGGATGTTCATAGATCTCATCGGCAAAACCATGGAGGTCTATGTGGATGACATCATGGTCAAAGGGGAAAAATGAGGGGATCATATCACCAACTTGCGAGAGACCTTCAACTTGCTGAAGAAGTACAAAATGAAGCTCAACCCTCTGAAGTGTACGTTCGGGGTGTCAGCGTGGGATCAAAGCAAATCCAAAGAAAATCAAGGTAATACTCGAGATGAAGTCCCCATCAAGTCTAAAGGAGATTCAAAGTCTCACTGGACGAGCAGCAGCATTGAACAGGTTTCTGTCCAAGTCAACTGACTGGTGTCGACCTTTCTTCCAAACAGTAAAGAAGGCATCTAGAGATAAGTGGGATGAAGGTTGTGAGAAATCATTTCAAGATCTCAAGGCCTACTTGACGTCTCCACCACTACTATCAAAACCCAAAGATAACGAGGACATGTTCCTGTATCTAGGGGTCTCTTATGTCGCTGTAAGCTCTGCACTTATCCGGGAAGAGAATTGGATTCAACTACCTGTGTTCTACACATCCAAAGCCCTTCTTGATGCTGAGACACGATATTTGAAATTTGAAAAGCTGATTCTGGCATTACTGGTTACCACAAAGAAGTTGAGGCCATACTTTCAAGCTCATCGGGTGATCGTCATGACCGAATATCCGCTCCGTTCGTTACTTCACGTACCCGATGCATCGACACAGGTAATGAAATGGGCCATCGAGTTGAGTCAGCATGATTTTCTCTATTGTCCACGAACAGCTGTCAAAGGCCAAGCCTTAGCGAATTTTGTTGTGGAGTTCACACCAGCGTCACTGGAAGGAGGCAATAAGCTTGGCAATGCCCCTAGGGCCGCTGACACTTCTTTGTCACGAGATCATGGAGATAGTTCCTCTTCTCTACAGCCCTCAACTTCCAATCATCTATGGAAGCTCTTTGTTAATGGTTCCTCGAACGAGAGGGGGGCAGGAGCGGGGATTGTTCTTATCACCCCTGATGACTTAATAATAGAGTAGGCAGTACAGTTCAGATTCAAATCATCTAACAATGAAGCGGAGTATGAAGCTTTGATTTGTGGGCTCACACTTGCCAAGGAGTTGGGAGTCAAACGCCTTGCTATTCATTCGGATTCGCAGTTGATCACTAACCAATCGATCGGTGAATATACTGCGCGTGATGCAAGGATGCTCATATATAATAACAAGGTCCAGGAAATGCTTGCATTTTTCTCAGTTTTCACTTTTCATCAACTTCCACGAGCCGAAAATACACAAGCAGATGTGTTGGCCAATCTAGCGTCATCACTTGACTTTCGTTTCAAGCGCTCAATCCCGATTGAGTATCTCGAGTGGAGAAGTATTGATATGAAGGAGATTGAAGTAAGACAAATTGGTTCATCTCCAAGCTGACAAGATCTTTGTATCAACTATCTAGAGCATGGAATATTGCCTGATGAACGATTAGAGGCCCGCAAAGTCTAGATGAAAGCTGCGCGATACTATGTCGACAAGGGCCGACTCTTTCGAAAGAGCTTCATAGGACCAAACTTGTTATGCTTGAAGAATCCAGAAACATTGAAAGTCTTGGCTGAGATTCATGAAGGACATTGTGGAAATCATTCCAGTGGAAGGTCGCTTGCTCAAAAGACGCTTAGTGCAGGATTTTACTGGCCTACTCTACGCCAAGAAGCTCTGAAATATGCTCAGAAGTGCGACAAATATCAAAGGTTCAAGCCTAACCAATTGGCACCACCGAAAGAGTTGCATGCACAGACGAGCCCTTGGCCATTCATGCAATGAGGAATTGACATTATTGGACCACTCCCAAGCACTCCAATCCCAAGAAAGAAGTATTTGATTGTTGCCACTAACTACTTCACTAAATGGGTGGAGGCAAAGGCCTTGACCACCATAACTCAAGCTGATGTTCAAAAATTCATCTGGAACCAGATTATCTGTCGATTTGGGCTTCCCAAGGTCATTCTAACAGACAATGGAACTCAGTTCACTGACGCCATAATCAACGAGTTCTTTGAGTCTTGGAAAATCAAGCATTTCACTTCAACTGCATATTACCCCCAGGGTAATGGCCAGGCAGAAGCTTCAAACAGGACAGTCCTTGACTATATCAAGAAGCGACTCGATGATAAGAAAGGCTTGTGGGAGGAGGAGTTGGATGGCACGCTCTGGGCATACCATACCACTCCGCGCCGTGCAACGGGAGAGTCTCCATTCACCCTTGCATACGGCACTGACTGCATCATTCCTCCACATGTTGTTGTTCCAGCACCCTTTGCCGAGCTCGATGATCCAGTAGTCAACTCCATCGCTCTAAGAACTTCACTTGATCTCAGCGAGGAATTAAGAGACCAAGTGGTGAAGCGCATCTCCAGCTACCAGCAGCAAGTGAGAAGTTCCTATTGATAACACCCAAACTACGGATTAAATTAAACACGTAATTTGAGTATTATGCAAATTTAAACCCTTTTTGTGTAATTGTAGTATTGGTAAATAGGGATCGTTCTTAACCGGGGAAATTAGGGAACATTTATAATATGTTAGTTAAAAAGAATAAGAGATAATCAAACAATAATGAATTAAAGAATTAAATAATTAAATAATTAAATAATAAAGAATCAAAGAATAAATGAATTAAAGAATAAAAGAATTAATGAATTAATTAAATAAAAGAATAAAAGAATAAAAGAATAAAGAATTAAATGGGGGGTTTGAAAGATTGTAATTATAAAGTAAAGAAAGCAGGTAAAAATAATTAAGAACTTAATTCTACTTCCACTTTAACTTTTATGTAAGTGAACTTTCTTCAAACACATATTTTTACCAACACTCTAACATCATGCTCATATTGAACCAATCACGAAATCCTACCTTAATCATCTCAAATACATGCATACGTTTTTTAATATTACAAATGCACCGAACAACGGTCATAAACACTTATAATACGATTCACCTTATGTTATTGATTTCAATGTGTGTTAAACATTTAAATTTCTTCAACCCTATTCTAAGTGCACCGAACAGCGGTCATAAACACTTAGCGTTAAATTGAAGGTTAAGCACTAAAACATATGAAGTATATGAAATTCAAAAAGTAAAACACATGGAGATTGTATTCACATTTACAAATGTTAGAAAGAAAATACCAACACATATATTGAATTATAAGTAAAACGAAACAATAACAAGAATTTAAGTAAAGGGAAGAAAGTTACACTTTCGGAATCCAAGAACAGCTTGTGATTCCGAAAGTGGATGAAAACAATGGACCGTTATTCATAAGGAACACCGAACAGCGGCGAGAACCTTATGAAGATGGAGGATTAAACATAAGATTACGGATTTAAATTCTAGAATTATTTTGGAAATACTTGGCCTAGGTATTTCTTAAGGAAAGCATAAAAATGTATTTAAGAGATCTCAAAGAAAAATCACAAGAACAAAGTAAAGAAAAAATGAAATTAAGAAATAACATAAATTATAACATAAATTAAGTACAAGAAATTAAAGAAAGCTAATTAAATAAATAAACTAAAAGAATTAAAATGGTCCCCAAAAATAAAGAAAGAAGATGAACTAAAAGAAGAGAAACTAGAGAGAAATAATAGAACCTAAACTAAAGAGAGAAACAAAATGGAAAAATGGGGACTCCTTTACAAGTGAAGTGCCTCCTTATTTATAGAGGGAGGCCTAAAATATTCAAAATAAAAATACAAAATAAAAGAAAATAAAATAAATGAAATGATGAACAATGATGGAAAATGATGATTTTGGGCTAGTTTGGTATTGGAAAGTGGCTGGAAAATCTGAAAAATATGAAAAAGGGGAGTAGTTGAGCAGTTTTGGAGTGGGTTTGGGGTTGTTGGGCTGGTGTAGGAAGGCAAGTGGGCTGCAATGTACGGGCTGGTGGGTTGGTGAAGAGTGGGTTGAAGCAGAAAAATGGATGGCTGTGCAGATGGGCTCAGACTGGAGCAGTAGGGTTGGTAATGGGCCAGGCGTACGGACTGGAAGGTGGATGCGCAGTGGACTGGGCTGGAGCGCGCGAACCTGGGCTGCTGCTGCGGGCTGAAGTCGGGTGTGCAGGAGATGCGGGCCGAGTAGATTGGCGGGCTTTGGTGCAGTGGTCACGGGCCGAGCAAGTTAGCTGGCCAGGCGGGTGCTGGGCTGGGATGGAAGGGTCGCAGCCTTGCTGCTGGGCTGGAAAATTTGGGCTCGCGGACTGGGCTCTTGCATTTGAGCTTGCTGGGCTGCTGCAATTAAATTGGGCTGCACAAAAGAAAATAATGGGCTGGATTAAAATGATTTTGGGCTTTGCAGAATAAAATCTAATTAATTAATAACTTAATTAATATTTTCATCGAATTTCGTTCATAATTTCTTTGTTATAATTCTGATCGGAACGATTCTTTCGCCAAAATGCTCCAAATTACAAACTTTATTTAATTAAACAAAAAAAATCACAAAAAAAATTATTTTCTCTAGTTATTTATTATTTTAATATTAAAAGTCAAGTATAAAGGGTATAAAATAATATAAAATAATGCTTATTTAACGAGTTATCACCTACAACAAGAAGGCCCGACTCCGACACTTTCTCCGAGGTGACCTTGTTCTCAAGAAAAAGTTTGCGACACCCAATCGTCCAGGGTCTCAAAAACTCAAATCCCAATGGGAAGGACCCTAATGAATCTACCAAGTAGGCTGAAAAGGAAGCTACACCTTAGAGACAATGGACGGAAAGTTAGTGAGTGGTTCCATGAACGCTCATCACCTCCGAAAATATTACGTATAATGCAAACTAGAGCTCAAAGCTAAGCTAGTCACTGTTTTGTGCCAAATATAGACTTTATTTTCACGAATGATGTGTTCAGACTTACAAATAAAGCTGTCAAGTCATTCTTCATTCACCTATGTGTTATTATACTTTCGGCAAGGTTCCCAAAGCATTCTTCCGAGAAGCACTCAAGCCTTCCTCCGGGAAGCATCCAAAGCCTTCCACCAGGAAGCACAAAGCCTTCCACCAAGAAGCACACAAAGTCTTCCACCAGGAAGCACCCGAAGCCTTCCTTTAGGAAACACCTCAAGCCTTCCTCTTAGGAAGCACCCTAAGCCTTCCTCTTGGAAGTGCCCTAAGTCTTCTTCATTGAAGCACTTCAAGCCTTCTCTTAAGAAGCACAAGCCCTTCCCTGAAGGCAACATACCAAAAACTTCATCGTCTAAAACTCGTTGTTGTACACCCATGGTTGCAGTAAGGGCATATGAATGAGCTCATACTGATACATTAACAAGCATTTTGCTTGCTTCGACACATTAAAAAGAGCATCGAAGAAAGTTAACACTTGCGTTCCAACAATTCAGCTTAAATGCTTTCTCTTATTTATTCATTTGGAGGGTGTTTGGCAAATCACATGTCGATTGCTCACACCAGTTTTTCAATGCAAAAAATGAAAATGCAATAGCCAACATACACATGTAAAGGAACTATGGATGCAAGTCTTCAAAACCCATTGTTTTTCTAAACTCCTCCCACTCTTCTGCTGAAAGTAGGGAAGTGTCGTTAAACAATGAATCAACAGTCTCAGGGGCAGCTTCTTTCCTGGTCCCGGTCTCGGGCTCTGGGTCAGGTACCGGAACAGGCTCAAACTCTTGCTCCAGCTCTGATTCCCGCTCTTTGGTTTGTAGCTTGCCATGTCCAACTTTTGTGCCTCATTTTCTTTTTGGCACAAAGTTGCGGGGGCATGCGGTGATAGTAAATGGTCGTGTCTCGGGAGCCTTCCAGCCTTCAGATTCTGGATCTCCACCTCCAAAAGTCTGATTGTTTCATCTGAGTCCTGCAAATTCTTACGCAGCAAAGTGACCTCATCTCGAGCAATATCTCGCTCCTTTCCTATCAGCATCCTCTCTGCACGGCTCGTCTCCTGCTCCCCCACTTTGACTTCCAATGTATGGATTCTTCCGACCAAGGCTTCGTTGTTCCATCTGGAGTGGTCTCGGGCTTCTCGAAGGCGTTTGCATTCGCTCTTCATTCGCTTATTTTCACCTCCCAAACTAGTATTTCCACGAAGCATGTCAACCAACTTGTGGGCCCCAGCTTTTGCAATCCTAAGGTCTCAGACTACCTTATCGTAAGCTCCTTGCGGAACAATTTTTTGACTTCCCTCTACTAGGATGAGGGCACCTATCATATAAGGAGTCTTGGATGACGATCGTGTCTCCCCTACTATTCGATCTGGGCTTTCATCTCTCAACGCTTCAATCACTTCAAGGGAAGTAAGAATCGCCTTCAGCTTCTTAAATCGTTTGGATGCATCCTCACAGGGACCGTCTGAGGTTTTGCGCTTGCTAGATGACTCTGCAGGACTAGAACGGTTGGGCTTGGAAGGACGCTGATCATCATACTTTTTCTCCAAAGAGCCAATGGGTCCTTGCTTGTTGTTCTTCTTCTGGGTAACGGGTTTTTTCAAGCGCAGTGGAGCACTCAACCACTCCTTGATTAGGATGTCCGAAGGCCTCCCGCCATTCATGTCTCTAAGTGGAGAGAGTAGCTAGCTCATGTCTCGAACATGCGGAAGTGCGAGGCAATCCTCAAGTCCGGGGAGGCGTGTTTGTCCCATGCACCACCAACTTCGATGCAGTTGAATCTGTACGTGTTGTCATCGAACTCTGTCCTAAAAAATAACTCCATTTTGGGTACGACACGAGAAAGCCGACCACCGGTAATTCCGTTGTGCGACACGGAATAGCAATGCCAGAATTCATCTTCACTGAGTCCCAGGCCAAAGAATTTGTTTAGCTTCTCGAAGCACATGATGTGTCGATAGGCATCGACGTCCAGTTGAGCAGGGCTGCATCCCATCCGGCCAATAATCTTGGAGAAGAACTTCGAGAACGGAAACTTGAAACCCCACCCAATGATCAACACACGTCCGCAGTTTTTCTTCGACATAGCCCGTGAGGTGCTGGATGATAGCCCTAAATCCCCGTCGACTTTTCAGCCAATCTTCGCCCCCCACGTGGCGCCGGTTGCACACCCACTCCAACAAACCTTCTAAACACCTTCGATGGACTCTTGACGTGTAGCAAGCATATTTGTGGCACTAGCAAGAGTCACATTGAATGTGAGCCAGCCTACCAATGCTCACACACACCGTCCAAACCGTTCGCTTTCCAAGCTGAACGCATTTCCGTAATTTCCGACACTTTCCAGGAATCTCGAATCCTGTCCAAAATCATCATGAAGGGTTAATAATGACTTTATGAATATCATATCAATTTCCCACAATTTTTTGGGAATTAAATATTAATTTTAAACATAAACTATACGCTTTGGGTACTCGAAACTACTTTGAATCCATATTCGATTGACCCGAAACCAACGCGGATAGGTTCGTATCATCGAAAACATCAAAACTCAAGTTGACCACTTTCCCGGAAACTCACCCACGTGCCCTCACGCGCCGCCTCAAGCGCACAGTACTGCTACATTGCATCTTCTCTACCCGAATGTCTGATAAATGGGTTGAAAACCCGCGACAAGACCCGACTTGTTCTCCCTCAATTCGACCTCAATTCCTTCCATTCTTTCGCATGATCCCTTCTAATCTATTAAAATTTAAGTTCTGTTAACTTAATTACTTAAATCATAACCTTAATCCTCACATCCCACGATCGACTTTCGAACGAATTTCCTTTTCGGGTTCACTCAATTCGTCCCTGTTTTCCAAGTTAATTTATATAGAGAGCATCGTGAGAGTGAAATGAACATTTTTACATAATCAATTGCATAAGTTCTTACCTCCAGCTATTCGAACCCAAGCTCGATTTTGTGAAAGGAGTGGAGCTTCTGTTCTTGCTCAATACATCACCAATTTCCTTCGTTTTCGTTGTGGATTGGTTCAAAATGATCTCAGGAAGTTTATTCAAGCCTCAATTTTGATTCTTAAAGCTCACAATTTCGAATTCGAATTCTTACCACAATTTTTCAAATTTTCAAATTCTGTAATGGCAGGTACCTCTCTATTCCTCGTGTTCTTTTCTCTCTAATCCAGTCCTCTTAATCTCTCATTCTCACAATTGAATCGATCCATTATTTAACACTATCAACAATGGACAAAAGCAATGTTTTTTCCCTAATTAAGGGATTAATGTCCCTAATCCATGATTTCATTCATAAAATCAGGTGCAAAGGTGAGGGGAAAAGTGCCATTATCATTTGGTTGGTAGAGTGAGTCAGCATCCACCATTCGTTTGTTAAAAGACCGTTTTGCCCTTCGCTCGGCAAATTACCGTTTTGCCCCTCGACTACGTAGATCCACAACTTTCACATCCGAGCTCAGTTTTTGACATGCCACCTGTCTACGGACTCGTGACGTCCCAAACTACGTCACAGTCATTGTCCAAAGTCTGTTTGACCGTCTGAGTCAAAAATCAACATTTTACCCTTACCTTTCAAAATTACCAAAATGCCCCTCACCATCGCAGACCCATAACTTTCGCATCCGACCTCCGATTGACGCATGCCACCTGTCTGCGGATTCTGCGCCTCGGGACCCACTCAACAGTCTCTTCGGAAAGTCTGAAAAGTGTTCTAATCAAAAGGTCAACTTTTGGCCCTTATAACTAGGGGCAAAATCGTCAAATAAACACTTACTTGATTTTTGAACCCAACAATAACCGGCAAACTCGGTAATATAAAATTCCAAACAATGTACATCCCTTCGGATTCCCTGAATTCCGAAGCAATGTGGGGGCATTTGTGGAACCCAAAATCATCCGAAAATTATGGAGCTGCCACGTGGCCCGTTAATTCCCAAAATGACCAAATTGTCCCTGGTAATAACGCTGATCATTTGAAAACACCCGCACATTAAATAATCTATTTACCAGCTAAATACGTTATTTGATCGGGTTAAAATCTCTGTAATATTAATATTCTCCCCGAGAGTTAATTGTCATTATTCATAGTAACGGATAATTAATATTAATATTAAAATACAATAATTGCCATTACTATCATGATGAGCCATCATTATAATTATTAAATAATATATTTAATAATAATATATTATTTATTAATTAAAAATTCAATCGACCAATCAGAACGCTCCAAGGCCCCCAAAATGTACAGGACCGCCCCCGAAAGGGGCATTGATAACCGTGCCCGGTCCTGCTCCCGTCTAGCAAGACGACTGAAATTCCCAAATTACCCTCGGTACTTGCCAAACCAGGGATAGCCACACGTACTTACTCATGCCTCCGCCTCCCAACCAGTCTCGACCAACGCCCCACGACCTGGAGGGTCAATAAAAACCAAAAGGTGTGAGCGGACAAAATAACTCCGTTTATAAAAACAGTTACGGAAAGACGTTTTTACCCTCCAAGTAAAAACAATGCATGCATACAAAAATCATTTCTCAAACCGTTACATTTCCAACATAAGAGATCCGTATATGAAAATAAAAAACATTTTCCATTTCTTGATCCTCGGGTCTTAGCCCGCAAACGTAAACAAAAGGCCTCAGCCCAAAACCACGAATCAAATCAGATACTCAACATGATTCAAACCAACAATCACATAAACCGGGCCACGGCCCCACACACCCGAAACATCAAAACCACAATAAATCACAAATCAAACATTTTGCTGGATATCAAGTGCGCCAGAGTCTTTAAACTCAAAACCATGCGCATAATCAGGCCTTCCTGGGATTTCAACGAGTCTTTAAACTCAAACATAATCAATAGGCCTCGGGGGTATCACAATAACCGAGTCTTTAAACTCACGAGTCTTTAAACTCCTTAAGGGCCTTCCCCCGTCATCAATTAACCGAGTCTTTAAACTCAAAACGTGCTCCAGCAATAGCACCGGGTCTTTAAACCCAAAACAGTTTTCAAAGGGTCTTTAAACCCCAAAACATTTAACAATCACAACAACGCGGGATCCATCCCGAAATCACAATTTTCACAACAGGACTTATGGTCCGAATTTCCACATTCAAATCCCCAAATCTTACTTCACAAATCATATTCAAATCATCATTACACACGGGGCATGTACAATCATACCGAATCACTTTATTAAATCCTTTTTCATTCCCGAATTCGAATTCGCAATAATGATTCCGTAAGACGGCATCCGGAAGCATCATCCCGAACCCAAACCAAGAATCCACTTTAAATTTCCGAAAACCGACTCGTTAATCAAAGTTACTTTTATGCCCCGAGCATCGAGCCCGAAATCTCCTTTTTCAAAATCCATTTTAATTCCTTGAAATAACTTCATTTCTCAAATCTCATTATTGAAACATCAAAACCACAATCTTAAACACCAAAATCACGGTCCAGTCAAACATACTCAAAATCCCGTAACACGTGCAAATCCGTAGAAATCTCGAAAACCGTGTCAACACCGTGAGTCACACTCACAATCATAAACAACATTCATAAAACATTATACGCACCAATTATGCAAATTCTTTCGTTAAACCATCATCAAGCATAAGAGTGACCATAGTCTCGAAATATGTGTAATTTTGTATGTATAGCAAAATACGTATAAATACGGGAATCGAAATCAATCACAACTTATAATCATAATCATAAAAATCATGGAAATATTTATGCATGCATTAAATTTTGAAAGCAACGTCCACTCACTCACAGTTCTTAAGGCTCGGTTTCGCGCCACACGCATTCCCGTAATTTCCGGCATTTTCCAGACAACTCGAATCCTGTTCGAAAACATATTACAGGATCATTAAGGTCTCAAATAACAACATACCAATTCCCCATAATTTTCCGGGAATTATTCGTTAATTAAAAACGTAACCTAAACCTTTGGACCCTCGGAATACAACATTAAAACGGTGTCCGAAAAATTCGAAACCAACGCTAAAATGTTCGTTATAACGTATAGGATAAAAGTCGTGTTGACCGTACCTCGGGATTCGTGCCCACACGCCGTCACGCGCCACCGTGAGTGGCTGCGCGTGACAGCCACGCGCCAGCTACAATAACGGTGAACAGTTTGTCTTCTTCGCCCGTTTCCTCTGCAAACGAGTCCTACAACCCGCGTGACAACCCGGTTCAATTCCTATCAATGCAGCCTCGATTACTTCGATTGAACATTTATTTATCTTCGATTCAAGTCTAATTACAGGTCTGAAATGTAAAGTCCAACAACGCTTACCTCAAACCATCAATTCGAGTCTGGTTTTCCCGAAGAACAGTCGACCCTGTTCAGTCGACAATGTCCCATGATTTCCGATGTTATTCTTCAATTAATCACACCAGGAGCTTCGTACAGTCCCTAGGAACATATCTTCGATCTTAATTGCGTCCTCAAACCCCTCAACTTCCACGACTCAAATTTCAAATTTTTCTGAACCTGTCGTGTCCGTCCTTGGCTTCCCAGAGCATCACGCTTCGATCCCACGATTTGGATCGACCAAGTGAGGTCCCAGAAGAGTTTTTCCAGCCTCAAATCGGCTTGGGCTGGCCTAAAACCGAAATTTGAATTTGAATTTATCAAAAACCAGTTTCGGGTTGTTTGAACATTCCCTCACCAATTTCCTCTCATTTCCTCAGCTCTCAGTCACACCAAATGAATCTCTCTCACTCCCATCACTCTCAGTTAACCGAATTGTGACCCAACACCCGTGGGAAATCTCACTGAGTCTCTGTTTCCCGCAAAACAGACCCAGACCAAATTTTAAAATCCTTCCCGTGCTCTGTTTCTACCCCAAACCAAGCTTCAATGCCTCCAAATCCACGCACACTACAGCATATTTTATTAAGGTTCCCCACCATCACACAATCTCACACTGAGCACAAGCCTCCACTGTCTCTGTTTTTCACTTCCCACTACACCAAGCAATTTAAAACTCACCTGTGCACTCTCCCTTCACATCACACACAACACTCTTACTTAATTAAGTTCCCACTATCTCAACTGACCCCAAGGCACTCAAGATTAACAATTCATTTCACTCAGCCCAACCATTTTTCTTCATAAACAAAGCCATACCGGTGCAAGGTCTCCACTCCCAATTGCATAAACAAATCCCTCACACAAAGCCCATGCATTATGTTCCATAAAAAAATTCATGCCCATGTTCTTTGCTCCCCACAAGGAACTCAAAACATTAACAATGATGTCCACTAACTCAAAACCATTAAACAATTCCCTTTTTCAATTCAAAATTGTCCACTAGTTTCAAATTCCAATCCCATGTACACTTGCCTCCCATTTGTTTAGAGCAATTCCACAACCCACTCACGGCTGTTACAAAATGCAGCAACTAAATTACCATTTTGCCCTTGCTTGACAGATTACCAAAATGCCCCTCACGCATCTAGACCCGTAACTTGGTCATCCGAACTCCGATTGATGCGTGCCGCCTGTCTACGGACTCAGGGTATCGAGACCATCCTAATGGTCCTTGGTCCTTGGCCATCGGACCTCCCGGTCAAAAAGTCAACATTTCCCCCCATTTCGTCTAATTTACGTAAATGCCCTCGGGCTTCCGAACGTCATAACTTTCACCCCGAACGTCGGAATCGAACGTGCCACCTGTCTATGAACTCGTGACGTCCCGAACTACGTCACGGTCATCGGTCAACGTCCATTTGACCGCCCGAATTAAAAGTCAACATTTTACCCACGACTAGGGGCAAAACGGTCATTTTGCCACGTTCGTCCGATTCCACCTGACTAATCACCGATTAACCCCCATTAATCATGATTAGTTACTAATCCAATCCCGAATTCCGGGACGGGTCGTTACTGAATTCAACGACAAGCGGCATGCTTTCATCGGACATTGGACGGGCGAGATACGGGTCTAGAACGGCAAGGGCATAATCGTAATTTGGATTCACAAGTAGGGGCATTTTGGTCTTTTTGCACATTGGGAATTGTGCAATCTGATGAGAAAAAGTGTACAGCAATTGTTGGATATTTTGAGTTTGGCCCTTGGGATGGTGACACGTGGGGTTGCTCTAGTGGGTTCTAGGCGTGTGCACGGTTCCAATTATTTGGGTTGTGTGTAGTGTAGTCGTGCATTCGAGAGAAAACATAGTGAGGTTTGAGAGGGAAATCGATCAGGTCAAGGGAGTGTGTGTGTGTGTGTGTGTGTGCTGGTGAGTGAAGAAGTGAGAGCAGAGAGAGTGTAAGACATGGTGAGTGAGTTTGGCGTGGAACTGTGGGCAGAACGGTGGTGTGTGCGGGGTGTGAGTTCACGGGAAAAACAGAAAAATGTTGAGGGAACTTGGTGGTGGTGTTGCCGTGTGTTGATCCAATTAGGATCGAGGGGAAGCTAGGACGGCTCTATGGACTCCAGGGAATGCGACGGCGAGCACGGTGGTGGACGGCAGGCAGGTAATTTCTTCCACCTGTTAATCTGCTCTGTTTTTCTGTGAATTTCAAATCGATAGTCGTGGCTTTAGGGGCTGAGTCGAGGTGTTTGGTGAGTTCTATGGACTTAGTAGGGTCCTAGGAACCTGTAGATGTCGACACCGTGACAGGGGATTACACGGTGGGCCGGGAGGAAGAACAGGGGAGCTGAACGGGTTTTGTTTCGAGCTAGGGACGACGGATTAGAGGCCGTGTTGTCGTGTTTAGTTGAGTGGAATGGATTACTGGGTAGAGGATGAAGAGAATGGTGGAAAGAGGGAGGAAAATGGTGGATGGATGGCGGAGAACCGGTCACGCCGGTCCGGAACAGTGCACGGGTTCGAGGTTGAAGATGAACAGTAACTGTGCAGGCGCGTGAGGCCCACTCGCAGCCACTTTGGGCGGCGTGTGGAGGAGCGTGCGGTGGTTTCTGGGGAAACGTCCAACTAGGGTTTTGGTCTAGATGTTGTAACGAATCTTTTGGGATAGGTTTCGGGTTAATCGGACGTCGTTTGAGGTTAGTTCTACAAGGTTGAAGGTTTAGGGTCTCGGTTAGTTACGGTTAAAAGTTTGGGGAATTTGTGGGGAATTAGGAGAGCCTTAGTGGACGTGTTAGTGAAATATTTTGGTGACTGTTGACAGGATCGGGAATCCCCGAGGAGGCTGAGGAACGTACAGGACATACGGGACGCGAGTGACGTGCCCGGGAACTGTGAGTGGACCCTTTCTCTATACTTGAGCATGCATAACTGTTTTTCTATAATTGTTTTATGGTTTTGACTGTGGTTTCATGTTTTTTGAATATGCTATACTTGTTTTACATTATTGCACGTTTTTCGAAAAAGTACGGGTTTCAGCACGTTTTACGAAAAAAGTTTGAATTCTGATTTTGATGCTATACTTTTGGGATTTCAAACAATAAATGATTTTCAATGGTTATAAATGGATTTGAGACATGATTTGATGATCAAGGATTTCGTTTTTAGAATCGGATTTCGAGAATCGAGATTTGGTTTTAAAGTTGAAAAGTGGAATTCCGGATTTGGGTTCGAAATGACGGTTCTAGATGCCGGAAGGGCATCAGATCAGTGATTTCGATTTCGGGTTTGGATATGGATTTAGAATTGGTTTTCAAATGGTTTTGGATTGGATTTCCTGGATCTGGATATTGGGTTTAAAGACTCGGATATACTGACATTTCCCCCGTAGGCCTGTTGAGTTTAAAGACTCGGGAGTTTAAAGACTCGGATAGGTCCAGCAGGTTTGATCGGATAATGATTGCTTGGTATTTATGTTTTATGATACGGTTTTATGATGCTTATGACGTGATTTCTATAACTGTTTTCATGGTGATTATTACGTGATTTATAAATGTTTTCAGAAACTGGGTTATGCATGTATGTTTTCAAAACGGAGGGCCAAAACCCAGGTTTGCTTATGAAATGGTTTTTTGGAAACTATTATTTTAATTTATGGTCCACTCAAACTTTTCTGTTTTTTTTAATTGCCCTCCAGGTCGTGGAGCTAGCGCGGGGGTTTTGAGGTTGAGGCAGCGTCAGAGGCATAGAGTACTCGAGAGTGACCCCGAAGTGGTTTTAAATTTTCCGTTGTGCGTGTGCACTGCGTGTAGCTTTATTTTACCTTGTTTTTGGTACCATGCTCTGTATAGTTGTTGACATTGGTTTGTTTTAACTTCTCCTGCGTCTGACAATGTAATTTGTGGTTTTTCGTGTGAGTGTTTCGGTCTTTCGTTCTAGGTTGTCAGACGGGAGCAGAATTTACCTCGGTTTTCGGGGTGAAACCAGAGTGGGTCCTGACACTCGCTGGATTGGGCTGCTTACAGATTGGGCTTGGATTCAGCTACTGCAGCGGGCTGGGCTGCAATAAAATTAATTGGGTTTTAGCAACTGATTTTTATAAATTAATTAATATTATTTCACTGAATTTCGTCCATAATTTCTTCGTTATAATTCCGATCGGGACGATTCTTTCACCAAAATGCTCCAAATTCCAAGCTTTATTTATTTCTATAAAAATCCACAAAATATATTATTTTCTCCAATTAGTTATATTTTAATATTAAAAGTTAAGTATAAAGGGTATAAAATAATATAAAATAATGCATAATTGAATACCTATCATGTGCATTTTGAATTGTTCATACTTAAATTGGTCGACCTGATTAAAGACCAAGTTGGCCTGCCTTGAACAAACTCAAAGCTAACCAGCCACATCTGATCGCCCAGCCTAAAGGCACCCCCAGACCAGGCCGACAAGCCTCTCACAACCCAGGAAGATCACATCTGACTACCCGAATAGCAGATTAGGCTTACAAATAATCGGTCTTCTTACAAACCAACTAGAGACCGACTTTGCCCAGACCGCTCAGATCAGACAGCTCAAATCTGGTCAGCCAGACCCACTGACAAGTCATAAATGTTGCCCAGAACCACCACAGGACACCTGGCACCTTCTAAAGACAGCAGCATTTATTCCACATTGACAAACACCAACAAACACATTCAATACTACTATAAATATAAGGGCATCCCCTTCCAAAAAGGTAATGACAATCTTACCCTCACGCTGCCTAAATTGCTACAGTAACTCCCCACTTAAATTGACTTAAGTATCGGAGACTGTTAGTTCGTACAACCTCGAGAGGAGCAGCAAAGACGCTCAGCGAGGCGAGTCTAGGTTGATCCATTTTTTGCATCAACATGAATCATACTACAGAACACTCAATTTCATAATTCAAATTCATCCCAAATTTTGATTCTAAACTAATCAAACAATTTTATCCTATCTTAGGCTCAATTCGATTTAGTCTAAAGTTGAAGTTTAAAATCCATACTTGAAATGTCCATCGTGTAACCTCATGCACAATAGCTGCAGTGAAGAACTCTATAAACCAATATGGCATCATTGTTGTCTGATACTTGATCGTCATGGTGGGGTGTGTTCTCTAGGAGGATCACATCATATTGTGATCAGTAGCTGAACCTTAGCTAGCAGAAGCTACATGTAATGAGCTGAGGGATCCTATCTTTGATGGAAACAACTATGAGTTTTGGAGCATTAAAATGCATGCTATTCTGAAGGCGTAGGATCTTCGGGAATATATTGATACTGTATTGAATGCTGGAGCACCAGGAGCTGTAGGAAAAGTTATAGTTAACCCACCAATTCGAGTGATCATTAAGGATGCTCGTGCTATCAATCTTATTCAAACGTCTATGGTAGATTCATTTTTCCCCAAGATCTCCAATGAAAAAGCTCAAAAACTGCCTGGTATCTACGCAAGAAAGAGTGCAGAGGTGATCAAAGGTGAGATCAATTAATTACAAGCATTGAGACGTGATTTCAACCATATAAGAATAAAAGATGATGAAACTCTTGTTGTATACATGTCTAGAGAAAATAGGGTTGTTGATGAAATGAGGTCTTCTTATGGAGAAAACATCACTAAGAAGAGAATGGCATGGAAAATTCTAATTAGCTTAACAAAGACTTACGGTCATATTGTGTCAAATTTAGAGGAAACTAAGGATTTATATGATATAAATGTACATGTACTCATTGCATTTATTAAGGCTTATGATGAGAGACTGGAAATTCACTTTGAACATAACATTGAGAAAGCATTTGCAAATTAACAAGCTGGATAAAAGTCACAAGGCTATCCATCATAGTCTAATCAAAACAAGTATAAGAAGAACCACAAGGGTGGAAACAAGAACTGGGGTAATATGTAACGACCCGTCTCGAATTCCGGGATTAGATTAGTCACTAATCTTGATTAGTGAGGTTGATCGGTGGTTAGTAGGGCGAAATCGGACAAAATGTGCAAAATGACCGTTTTGCCCCTAGTCGTGGGCAAAATGTTGACTTTTTGATCGGGCGGTCAAACGAACTTTGACCGATGACCGTGACGTAGTTCGGGACGTCAAGAGTTCAGAGACAGGTGGCACGTTCGATTCTGACATTCGAGGAGGAAGTTATGATGTTCGGAAGTCGAGGGGCATTTTGGTAATTTGGCATGTTAGGGGCCAAATGTTGACTTTTTGACCGGGAGGTCCAATGGACGAGGGCCAAGGACCGTTACGTAGGTCTCGTCAATACGAATCCAATGACAGGCGGCATGCCGAAATCGGAGATTCGACGACGAAGTTATGGTCAAGGAAACGAATTAACGAACCGAGGCTCCGATTAAAATAATAATAAAATAATAAATAGTGACCATTGACTGTGCACACCTGGATGAGTGACAAGTGTCACCCATCCCCTAATCTAAGCCTTAAAACCTGATCCATGTTTTCCTCTAAACACTATCATTACAACATCATCATTATGTCTAATATTTGTTAATTAATTGTTAAATCCATTAATCCCTTTTGTTCTTCAAACCGTGCACAAATTGGGGGAAACTGAATTGAGAGAATTGAGCTCTCTTCCACTGCCGTTTTTGAGTGAGAATTGTGAGATTAGTGAGAGTGAATTAAACTGGGGAAACACTGGGAACGATTGAAGGCTGGGAGCTGAGAATTCGAAAATTTGGATTTTGGGGGGGAAGATCGGATTTTAAACTAGGGGCCGTGAGGATCAAGATGGAGCTCACATTCAGCTTCCTGGGATCCCTACGATTAGTTTCGTCGAAGGAACGAAGGAAATTGGCCATCAATTGGCTCTGAACGGACCCGGTGACAGTAAGGAAATTTCGAAGTCGAGACGTGATCTTTGAGTGATCAAACGGTGTAATTGATGTGGGGAAACTACTTCTCAGGATCCCACGATGCTTCTGAGTGAATCAATTGGAAGAAACTGGCTGAGATTGACGGAATTCCATGATTGCACAGTGACGGGTGTTCTTCATTGTTCATCATGGAATCGATGCATTGTAGGTAAGGATTTGTGTAATCAACGTTACAGAACTTAAATTGAACTAAGAACGAAGCTAACTGAATGCTCAATTGATGAAATCGGTGTCGAATTGATAGGATTGGAACCGGGTCGTCTCGTGGGCTAATTGGACCCGTTTACCAGACATACGGGTTAGATGGTGACACTGTAGCAGGCGCGTGGGTTTCACACGCAGCCACTCACGGCGGCGCGTGACGGCGCGTGGGCACGAATCTCGAGGTGAGGTCAACATGACTTCTGTCCTATTTAATGTAACGAACATTTTGGGATTGGTTTCGTGTCAATCGGACACCGTTTCAATATTGTTCGAGCCGTCCGAAGGTTTTAAATCAAGTTTAAAAATAGTTAAAAATTCGGGAAAATTATGGGACTTTGATAGGATGTTAATGATGAGGTTATTGACCCTCTAATGCAATTTGGACAGGATTGGGAGTCCCGGTGATAGTGGTGTGGCCCGGGAAGGCGTATGGCACGCGTATCGAGGCGTACCGTTAAACGGTCTGTGAGTGGATTTTGGTTTTATAAATTCTATGCATGCTTAAACGTTTTATATGGATTATGATTGTAATTGTATGATGTTGATTTGATTGTTGGTAAATTATACGGCTTCACGTATTTCGAGGCGATTTACGTGCTTGCACGTAAATCGAGATTTTTCCAGTTTTGCACGGATTTTCCATGTTTATGGTCTTGGATATAATATGATGAAATGGTTTTGAAATTGGAAAGATGAACTCGGGCTTGAGGCCCAATTATTTTGGAAACCTTGGACTCGGAGTCCATTTGAGTTAATGAAATCGGGTCGGGGGCCCAGTTGCTTATGAAATCGGGCCAGGGGCCCAGTTGTTATGAAATCGGGCTGAGACCCATTTGAGTGATATTATTGGGCCAGGGGCCCAGTTGTTTTATATAGTCGGGTCGTGGGCCCAGTGGTTTACAAATCGGGTTGTGGGCCCAATGGTTCATAAAATCGGGCATGAGGCCCAGTTGGATTATAATGGTAATTTCGGGTCAGGGACCCTATGTTTAATAATTGTGATTTCGGGTCAGGGACCCTAAATGGAATTATGTTGTTTTATGGAAATTTCGGGCAGGGCCCATTGTAATGATGTGATAAAAGGAATAAATAAAACTATTTTCCATATACCATCTTGATACAAGGATATATGATGGTCTCCTCCAGGTGTCTGGGACACTGGGGAAGTCACGGTGCATTGCCTGCGAGGGGTCATTATACGGAGCAGCCGGACCGTATGATGACTCAGGAGCAGGATTGCTATGATTGACGTCAGGGACGTCAGACATCTATGATGTCAGAGATATGGACCCGGAGAGACCCCGAGCAGCACGCGTCGCTTATTATACCGTGAGATATGACGTCTGGGACGTCAAGCGTCTGGGACGCTAAGCATCAGGGATGCTGGTGATGGTAATGGTAAATATGGATTAATGAATCTGTGAAATGGCTTTTCGGTTGGATTTGTGGTAAAAATGGATGTATTGGTTATGTTATGGTATTTCGGGTCGGGGACCCAAAATGGTTTTGGATTTATGGATTTATGTTTATGGCTTTGGACGGTGGCCCACATGATTTTAATATGTCTGGTAGCGGTATTCCACAGTTTTGGGCTAAGTCCCCACATTTGGTTTTAAGTTAACGGTTTTTGGGCTAACGCCCTAATGGCTCGGTTGGACAAACGTTTTGGTTACTGGTTTTCGTGGCATGCATACGTTTTTATTGGAGGGCATAAATGTCTTATAACTGTGTTTACTAAACTTAATGATTTTCGTCTACTCACAGCTTTTGGTTTTTAATGCCTTTCAGGTTGATCACGAATGCGACTGCAGTAGAGACTGGGACATTGCACGCCTCCTCCATCGATCCTTGCGCACTCTGGAAGCCCTGTTTGGGTAGTGACTGTTGGTTATCCCTTGTCTGACACCCCTTGTTGGACGGGAGCAGGGCACATTCCACGGTAATCCCGGGGGGATTGGGTCCTGCCATAATAAGCCTAGTAATCAAGCTATGAATGGTAATGGTGGATAGTTTTCTAGAAAATATAAGTATATAGGGAGTAGCTCCAAATCAACTTGTAAGATCTATGACACGCTGCATTATGGAGAATGTTGGTTCAAAGGAAAATGAAGTATTTCAAGTCGGGTAAACTTTGACATATTGCCAGAGATCGTGTAAGGACTCGTCCCATAAATCGGGATTAGATTAGTGGTTAATGACAGATTAGTAAAGATGATCGGTGATTAGTTGGATAATTTCGGACGGACGGTGCGGAATGACGATTTTAACCCTGAAATTGGGCAAACATTTGACTTTTCATTCAGGCGGTCAAATGGACTTTGACCAATAATCGTGACATAGTTCGGGACGTCACGAGTTCATAGACAGGTGGCACGTCCGATTCCGACATCCGAGGAGGAAGTTATGACGTTCGGAAGGTTGAGGGTAATTTGGTAATTTTGGTTAACAGGGGGCATTTTGTTGACTTTGCAAACGACATGACATTTTCACGAACTTCGAGGACCGTTAGGAAGGTCTCGATGCCCTGAGTACAACGACAGGCGGAACGCTGTCATTGGACGTCGGACGACAAAGTTACGGGTCAAGGAAGACGAAGTTACGGGTCAAGGAATACAAAGGACAAAATGGTAATTTGTCCTTTAGGGACATTTTGGTCATTCTGGTGGCCTAGGGATCTGTGCCCAATAAAAGTAGGACACTTGGCTGTTTTGGAGAAGGTGACCACCAGATGTTTGACAGGTGTCCCTCTCCAGATGGTTGTGGAACAAACGATGACCGCCATACTGATTTTAAAACAGAGACAGAGAGTACATCGATCAATTCCAGTGTGTGTGTGAGTCGTGTGAATTCTTGGTGATTGAGTGAGTGCCCAGAAGCTTAATTGTGTTTGTGTGAGCGTGTTAATGTGTTGAGTGTGTGTGAAAGGTGAAGGAAACCAGAGAAACAGAGAGAACCACCGTACGGGTTTCTGTGAGTTTGGGAGTGAGGTGGGTGGAATTAGAGGTGCTCGTGTGTTCAGTGAGTAGGAAGTGACCTCAGGACGACGTGAGGTCACGGCGAAGGACAGAGGAAATGTAAGGAACATCGGATGCTCTGTTTTTCCCTTTTGTTAAGTTGACTAGTCGACGAGTTTGGCTTATTTTTTAGTCACTGTGATGCTCGTTTTGACGTTTAGAGATAGTGATGACACCCAGGAACCTGAAACCGTGACTGGAGAGCATCGTGGTGGCCAGAATCAGAAACTAGAATTTCTGAGTTTTAGTTCAAGGATTGGGAGGTATGATTTACAGTGTTATTTCGTGTTTTTGTTAGTGGAATCAATCCCAAATTTAAGGACGAAGTTTAGAGTGTAGAAAGAACTGAGAAACGATTGGAAATGGGTGAAAACCGGCCTCGTCGGCTTGGTTGGACCGGACCGATCTGGACCGGTCTGAACCGGGTTGGCTGGAGATTGACGACGACACTGTTCAAGCGCGTGGGTTTCACGCGCAGAAGGTTCTAGACGCACGTGGGGGCACGTGGAGGGTAGTTTGGGAAATCGTCCAACACGATTTATAAAGTATTCGATGTAACAAACATTTTGGGATTGGTTTCGGGTCAATCGGACGTCGTCTAGATATGTTCCGGGATGTCCGAAGATTTTAAGGATCGATTAAAAATAGTTAAAAATTAGGGAAAATTATGGGGTTTTAGTATGAGCTTTATAAAGCAGTTAGTGACCTTATTATGGGATTTGGACATGTTCGGGAAAGTCGGTGATAGCGGGTTAGCCGGGAATGGCATAAGTGCGCGCGTATCGAGGCGACGACGCTATGGTCTGTGAGTGGACTTTTCTTTCTAACTTATAATGCACGCATATATGTTTTTCTATACGTGATTCTATGATTTGATTTATGTTCTTGCCAGTTTACGGTTTTGCACGATTTTCGAGATATTTATGGAGTTTCACGTTTTACGAGATTTCGATCGATGTTGTGATTTGACCATGGTTTTAATGATTTGATTTCTGGATTTGAAAACGATTGGATTTCAAAGATTTAAAATGGATTTTGGAAGTGATTTCGGGCTTGAAGCCCAGTTCAATAAAGTGGTTTAAAAAAACGTGATTTCGGGTTTTGGAATCGGATTTCAAAATGACGATTTTGGATTTGATTTTGGAAACTTGGAAATGGATTTATGGGTTTGGGTTCGGAATGATTATTCCGGATGCTAGCTTATAGAATGATGGTTTCAGACTCCGATTTGGAATGGATGATGAATATGATACTGGGTTTGGATTCGGGATCCTGATGAGATTGCGGATTCGGATTCGAAAATGGATAATGGTTTTCAAGTGGGTTTCGGATTGGATTTGCTGGATCTGGTTATTGGTTTTAAAGACTCGGATATGATATGACGGGGGCGGCCCGGATTGGGTTTAAAGATCCGGATTGAGTTTAAAGATTCGAGAGTTTAAAGACTCAGATATTGATATTTCCCCCGTAGGCCTATTGAGTTTAAAGACTCGGGAGTTTATTGAGGCCTGGATTGAGTTAAAGACTTGGATAGATCCAGTAGGTTCGATGGATGGAAATGTGGTTTCAAATGTGTTTGGATTTCACTGAGATTTGATGATGATGGTTTTTCATAATGGTTTTCCGATGTTTTGGGCTACGCCCGGATGATACGGATTTTGATGGTTTTGGGCTGAGACCCGGGAATTGAGAAAGGAAAATAAGCTCGGTTTTTCTTAAATGGTTTGAATGACCTTGAAGATATAATGGTTTTAGGGAAAATTGTTACTATAGTCCCTGAACTCTACCCTAATATTAGTTATGGTTCTTGAACTTCATTATTAGTAGTAAAGGTCCCTGAACTATACCCAAATATATACTAATCATCATTCCGTTAAAATGTTAAACAAAATTCTGTTAAAATTAAGGGTATGATTGTCTTTTTACTGTTCAATAAAATTCCTCCTTTTTTTACTAACTGTTGCTATAGTCCCTCAACTTTACTCTAATGTTAACTATAGTCCCTAAACTTTATTATTAGTAGCAAATATCCATGAGCTATACTCAAATATATACTAACTATCTCTCCATTAAAATGTTAACATTTTCTAGTGAATTCAACTTCAAAGTACTCAAGTCCATTGGGTGGCAATTTGGTAAATACCATAACGGTCCAAATTCATGAAAATGATTTTCATTTTTCTCCCTTTTTTTCTTCTTCTTCTTCATATTTATTCACAAGTAGTAGATCAAGGGTTATTTTTAGTTTTTACCCTAAATATTAAATATTGTTCTTGACACTAAATACTGTGAATATGAAAAGTTAATACATTTACCTCTTCGTTTTCCGGGTTTTGTGTAACTTGCGTTGAATTTTGTATTACGTTATTAATTGTAGGGGCTTTAGAAATATTGGTGAAAGATTTGTACCAATGTATGAGTTATAGTTATTAACAATTATATTTAGGTATAATTCAGAGACCTTTACCACTAATAATAAAGTTTATGGACCATTGCTAACATTAGAGTAAATTTCAGGGACTATAGCAATAGTTAGTAAAAAATAGGAAATTTTGTTGAACAGTAAAAAGTCAATCATACCCCTAATTTTAAAAGAATTTCGTTAACATTTTAATGGAGTGATGATTAGTATACATTTAGGTATAGTTCAGGGACTTTTGCTACTAATAATGAAGTTTAGGGACTATAGTTAACAATAGGGTAAAATTCAAGGACTATAGCAACAGTTTTCCCTATGGTTTTATGACATGATTTCGGATATGCATGCATTGGTTTTTAAATGGAGGGTATAAATGTAATTGTTTTATTGAACTGTTTTTGAACTTATACTTTATTTTTGTCCACTCACAGTCTTTTGTGTTTTCGATACCCTCCAGGCTATTGCGGTGCGGGCTGTTGGTCGAGAGAGACGGAGACATTACATACGCGATCCACAGTAGAGTCTGCGCACTCTGGGAAGTCCGGAAGTTTTGAGTGGTTCAGTCAAGAATCCCTTATCCGACTTACGTGTCACACGGAGGTTGGACGTCAATTTAGCCTTTGTGTCACTCGTAAGTTAGACGGGAGCATGACGTAGCCCTTAGTCTCGGGGGATTGAGGGCGGATCATGACAGATCGTGGTGTAAGGAAAAGTGTGAATGTTGCTCATAAAGTAGAAGAAGATGAAGTGTTGTTCTATGCATGTGACTTTGCAACAACCACCAAGGAAACTGAAACTTAGTACCTTCACATTGGCTATAGCAATCATATGACTTCAAATGAGTGAAGATGGGTACTAGTGAGCTTGTAACGACCCGTCCCGAAATCCATGATTAGATTAGTGACTAATCACGATTAGTGAGGTTAATCCGTGATTAGTTGGGCGAAATCTGACGAACGATGCAAAATGACCGTTTTGCCCCTGATGGTGGCAAAACGTTGACTTTTTAATCGGGCGGTCAAATGGACTTTGACCGATGACCGTGACGTAGTTCGTGACGTCACGAGTTCATAGACAGGTGGCACGTTCAATTCCGACATTCGAGGAAGAAGTTATGACGTTCGGAAGTTTATGGGCATTTTGGTAATTTGGGTGAATAGGAGGTCAAAAGTTGACTTTTTGACCGGGAGGTCCGATGGCCGAGGGCCGAAGACCTTTACGTAGATAAGGACGATACGAATCCATAGGTAGGCGGCACACTGAAATCGGACTTCAAACGGGAGAGTTATGGGTCACGGAAGTTCGATTTCACTATGCACGAACTTCGAGACGGGGACGTTTCGGCGAATCTGATTGGGTGGATATTTTGGTGGGGCCCATGGATGAGTGACAAGTGTCACTCATCCCATTGACTTGATCCCCCAAAATGTGGATCTAAATAATTAAATATTATTTTTTTAATTATTTTATAATTAAACCTAACAACTATTAATCCTAACCATCCATTACCAACTAACTATCAATCCTCACCATCAATCCTCTCTTCTCTCATCTGATCACATCATCTTCTCTCCTCTTCTCTTCCACGGCACCACCACCAATCTCATTTCATTTTCTTCCTTTTCTTCATTTTCTTTCAAAAACCCAAACAACCACACACCATCACCATTCCTTGCTTGGATGAGTTGAACATGACCGTGAGGTGGTGGAAAGAGGCTGGGGATGGCAGGCCACGGCCAGCCACGGCGGAGGACACGGCGGGGAGAGAGAACCCGTGAGGTAAAAATATTCAAAAATTCAAAACTCAGTTTTGTTGCTTTTTATTCGATTCTAAGATTTAGGTTAGGTTGCTGGTAGCCCTAGGAGTCGAATAGGATTAGTTTTGGGAATGGGGAAGGCCTGGAACGGCCGTGAACGGCGGAGGAATGCACGGCCGCCATGGCCAAACTCGAAGGCATGGTTTTCGGTGTTTTCCTTTCAGTTTAACGTCCTAACCCTAGGTCAGGATTAGAGGATGAAAATGGGACAAACGGGAGGCATTTTGGTGGTCGGACGGTGGAGAACCGGCCGGGTCAAGTCACGGGTCACGGCGACCCGGTTGTAGGGTTCGGGTCGACCCGTCGAGTGGTTGAAGGCGGTGATGTGGCATGATGATGTGGCACCTGTCAGATTGTCAGGTGACGTGGACCACTCATCAGCCGACACGTGTCACATGTCAGTGACGTGGCCCAATTAGGGGCTGACACGTGTCACTGACGTGGACCAGTGCCGCGATGACACGTGGCACATGTTAGACTGCCACATGGCACTGACAGTACAGTGACGTGGAACAATGGGAGCATGACACGTGGCACCTATCAGAGTCTGACATGTCAGACCTGACAGCTGTCAGATGACGTCATGCTGACGTCAGCGATGACGTCAGCAGGTACTGTAGCGGCGCGTGAAGCCCACGCGCAGCTACTTCAGGCGGCGCGTGAGGGCGCGTGGCAGGGAATCTGGGGAAGGTTCCAACATACGAAATCATCTATTCGATGTAACGAACATTTTGGGACTGGTTTCGTGTCAATCGGACACCGTCTCGATATGTTTCGGGGCATCGGAAGGTTTAGGTTCGGTTTTAAAAATAGTTAAAAATACGGGAAAATTACGGGGCTTTAATGGGAGGTTAATTAAGTAGTTAGTAACCTTTTATTACGATTTGGACAGGTTTGGGAGTCCCGATGATGGTGATCGGCTCGGGGAGCCGTATGGCACGCAAATCGAGGCGGCAACTCGGACGGTCTGTGAGTGGACCTTGTTTTCTAAATTGATGCATGCATAAATGTTTATTATATGTTTTATTACTTGTTTGATGATGCCATGGGTGCATTTCTATGTGGTTACGTATAAGCACGTATTTCGAGGTTTCGACCTTATACGGTGCTTATACGGGTCTGTATTTCTTTATTGGTTTTAATGAACTGGATTTGAATTTCAAAAGGATAAACTCGGGTATGAGACCCATTTGGTTTTGTCTCGGGCATATGACCTCAGATTCCGGGCACAGTGCCCAGTTGATGTCCTATGTTCGGGTACGAGACCCAGTCACTTTACGGTTTGATTTCAGGTCAGGGAACCTTAAATGGATCCCCAGGTTCATGACGGTTTATGGGAACCGGCATGAACCCTTGTTGGTTATTACGGTACATGACGGTTTATGGGGACCGGCATGTTACCTGGTTATGTTATTACGGTACATGACGGTGTATGGGGACCAGCATGTTACCTGGTTATGTTATTACGGTACATGATGGTTTATGGGAACCGACATGTTACCTTGGTTATAAATATTATGGATCATGACGGTTCAGGGGAACCAGGCATGGATACGATGTTATGTATATATATGTTCATCTACCTTCCTTTACTTCTATTATCTCCTCCGGGGAGGGTCGTTGGCCTGGGTGGACCCCGGAGTAGTCACGGAGCACCTACTGAGTGGAGTCACCCCCCAGTTGGGTTCCTTACTCTCAGGAAGGCTATGGTTACTAATACCTCGGGTAGGGTCAGTGGTCTGCGGACATTGACCTTGACTTTGAGATGACTCGGATTGAGACCCGGGTAGCACGCGCGTAGCTTGGATACCGTGACAGGATTGGTTGTGTGACTTATATATATGTATGTGATGGATATATGATATATGATATGTGGTGTGTACAGGTGTGCACAGGATTTGAGCAGTGGCTCGTGTACTTGGTTTCTTATGGTTTGGGGCCGAGTCCCTTATGGATTTGGGCAGTGGCCCGTATGGTCGTTTTCATTGTGGTCCTTTCGACCTTGGTTTATATCTGCTTTGGGCTTAGTCCCACATATGGTTTGTTTTGGATAAATGGTTTTCGAATGCATGCATGCTTTTTAGTGGAGGGTACAAATGTCTTATAAAATGTTTTTATAACACTTGTTTTGTCCACTCACAGTGTTTAATGTTTTGACTGCCCTTCAGGTTGACATCGGATGTGGACTGTAGCAGAGACCGAGATATCACATGCCTCCTCCGGATCCTGACGTACTCTGATAGCCCGGGAGGGCTAAGGTCGGAAATATCCCTTGTCTGACACTTCGTGTCAGACGGGAGCAGGGTCATCCCGCACTAATTCCGGGGGGATTGGGATGGGTCCTGTCAACGTGGTATCAGAGCGGGGTTGTCTCTATTCGAGCAACCGTGCAGCTCTTGGAGTATGTACACAGGTCGAGGATGTGATATCTCAATGGGCTACAGTTCGTGGTCAACCTGATGTTGAGGTGCCAGTACGATAGTTAGTAGGATTGGCATGCCTTGGTTCGGCATTTGAGGCCGGGGTTGCCATAGTTCTGTCGTGGATGACAGTGTGGGACCCTACAAAGGGATTATCGTGTTCTTATTCTGGAGCGTGATCGTGAGACGGTTAGTTGGGATCATCTTCACGATGTCGTAGGATCGGTTCCGACGACTGATTCGATGTTGTGACCATTAGATGGTCGGATTATGTTGAGCTAAATGGATTTACTGCAGTCGGCAGTTAGCAGCCGGATTCGGAGAATCCTAGTTGATTGACGGTAGGATTTGATTGACGTCTTTACGATGTCAAGACCGCGGAGTCGGTCAGATCGTGGATTTTACTTCCTTATGCAGTTGGGTTCTGAGGAACTCTAGGTGTGATCGTGGAACCCTACCGTATGTGTATGGTTCGGAAATGGGAGTTGACGAGTGGTTTGACTTGGACGACTATTCAGACTTGGATTCGTTAGTCGGTCTAGTCATGTCAGCTTGTGTTGGGACTGCACTTCGTAGTGTGCAGTCGAGGTTATATTTATCGGTTAGACATAGTTGGTTGTCATGGTACTTTAGTTGTCGTTTGGTGCAACTAAGGTCATTGGTGACCTGGTAGAGGACATTGGGTTAGTCGAGTTGCGACTGGTTAGAGTTTGGTTGGACAGGTTACCAGGGTTGGTACTTGTCGATGGAATACCTGAGTGGGATACAGAGTAGTTGGTACGGGCGATTGATTCCGTTGGATACGGAGTCTGGATATAGCGAGGTCTGGTAGTTAGGTCTGCACGAGTCTGTGGAAGGCACTACTACCGAGAGTGGTTGTAGCTGTGGTTGTTGGGAATCGGGGACGTTCAGGGGACGTTTCCTTTTCTCGTATGAGTTGTCAGGGTGATTGTACCCAGAGGTGTTGGGTACGAGGGAGACAGAGTTTCTCCTAGTCGAGCAGAGGTACGGGATCGTCGCTCGGTATGAGCGGAGATCCAGGGTTGTCAGTTTTGCACATGGTGTGCCGATACTGATGCTGGTTGCGTGTACCGATAGTATTGTGGGTTGGCGCTGATACTAGCGCTGGTGCCGGAGATCGTGATGACGATGAATTACGTATCGGGATGTGACATCCGTCGTGATGGGCATATGTTCGGTATCTGTCGTTCGAGAATGGATCACAGATAGAGTTAAATTGGTGATGGACACGTGGTTGATGTCCGAGTGTGTTGGTTTCGATATGGTTAGAATTCCGGAATCGCGAGAGTTGCGATTGGGGTGACACGAGGAGTGCGGGCTTTCCGCATTGGTATTGGGTAATTCAAAGTCATTAGGGTGACTTCTCAGGTTCTGCTAAGGCAGATGATGGTTGTATCACTAGTACACTGATCGTGTATTGGTTGGTGGACCCGGGATTTGTCTTGGGTCATCAGCATGTGTTGTGTATATCGAAGTTAGGTGACTGAGATTTCTCATTTTCTGCTTGGTGGCAGACAATGTTGGGTTACATGACGTGGTGAGTGCAGCGAGTGTTGTTTGCATTCACGTAAGATGAATTTTGTTGTCATTATCTTGTATCATTCTTGATTTTTCCTCGGTGGAATGACAAGGATCGATTCGAGGTAATCAGTGAGAACCCACAGTCTCGGCGTGTCTCGTCGTTGACTAATCTATTTAGATGTGGGAAAGGGTTGATGACTTTGGACGTCGTGACGATCGGGGATCGTGACGTCTATGGTCGGTTGACGTAGTGTAGGATATGGATCGTGATTTGGATATCCCGATAGGTGGAGAGTTTATTACTCTTACTTGGTTGTTGAGTGGAGCATGATGGGACTGAACTTCTTTTCGAGGTAAATCCCATATGGCTTATTACTCGCCTAAGTAGTTGTCCGATGAGTAGTTGTCCGACGTGGTCGGATTTGGTCAACCTAGATGTGTTGATGTTGGGATTGGCTTCCTTATGAAGTCAATCGAGGGTAATGTATAAGTCATTTGAACAGGTATCCGATAGGTTCGGATATGGTGCGTCTTGGTAGACAAGAACGATATTTCAGGTTTTGGAATCAGATTTCTGGATGACGATTCAGGATTTGATTTTGGAACTTGAAAAAGGATTTCTAGATTTGGGTTTTGGAATCGGATTATGGGTGACGATTCAGGCTTTGATTCTGGAGCTTGACTGTGGATTTTCTTTTTATGGATTTGGGTTCGGAATGGTCATTCCTAATGCTAGCTTACGGAATGATGATTTCGGATTCGAATTTGGACATGATATGGATATGATTTCTGGGTTTGAATTCGGGATTTCTTACGAAATTGCGGATTCGGATTCGGATTTGGAAATGGATAATGGGTCGGAGTTTCGATTTGTCTAATGCTGGATTGGACGAATGAACTCCATAATTGGAACGTGATTGGCTATGACCTAGGAGGTTGTAGTCTGATTGAGGAGTAGATGTACGTACCTTGTACGTTGTTCGAGGTACGATACTGGATAGGCTTGGGGTGTCTGGTAGCAGTATTCTGGATATACCAGTGATACGTTGGTGAGCGAGTTGGTAGTCGGCTTGGTTCCGATACCATTGGATTAGTTGAGGTCGTGGACTGGATATTGGATACTGTGCAGTGGGTCATGGTATTTCTGATGGGTCTAGTTACACACAGGTCGAGTGAAATGCTTGTGGTTAGTGTAACCACGAGTGTGTGTCATATCAGTTTGCGACTGACGACTGTCAAGTGGTGACCGTTTGTCGGAGGTGTCAACGTAGATCGTTGAGTGCGGTTTGGTGACTCCCAGTGGGAGCAGACGTCAGGATAGGTTAGAGATTGAGGAAGGAACCGTAGAGTTGTTTATGTCAGCGAAAGGGTAGATTTGACAAGTGGGTTGATCATAGGATACTTGGGCTACTCTGATACTGACAGGTCATGTCAATTCAGAGCGTAAGACTTCTGTCATTCGACGTGGTCGAATGTAGTCGATACGACGAGAGCGTTAGTGGTACGTCTAGTTACAAACGAGGTTTATGTTGACTAGTGGGTGTACTAGTGTACACGTGTTTTGCGGTCGATTCTACTTTCCACGAGGTGGTTGTGGAATCAGGATAGTGGAGTTTCAAGAGCGAAACTAAATTAAGGAGGGAAGAACGGGTAGAATTAGGTCGGTTGGAATTTCGAGGACGAAATTAAATAAGGAGGGAAGGTTGTAACGACCCGTACCGAAATCCATGATTAGATTAGTGACTAATCACGATTAGTGAGGTTAATCCGTGATTAGTTGGGCGAAATCTGACGAACGATGCAAAATGACCGTTTTGCCCCTGATGGTTGCAAAACGTTGACTTTTTAATCGGGCGGTCAAATGGACTTTGACCAATTACCGTGACGTAGTTCGTGACGTCACGAGTTCATAGACAGGTGGCACGTTCAATTCCGACATTCGAGGAAGAAGTTATGACATTCGGAAGTTTATGGGCATTTTGGTAATTTGGGTGAATAGGAGGTCAAAAGTTGACTTTTTGACCGGGAGGTCCGATGGCCGAGGGCCGAAGACCGTTACGTAGATAAGGACGATACGAATCCATAGGCAGGCGGCACACTGAAATCGGACTTCAAACGGGAGAGTTATGGGTCACGGAAGTTCGATTTCACTAAGCACGAACTTCGAGACGGAGACGTTTCGGCGAAATCTGATTGGGTGGATATTTTGGTGGGCCCCATGGATGAGTGACAAGTGTCACTCATCCCATTGACTTGATCCCCCAAAATGTGGATCTAAATAATTAAATATTATTATTTTAATTATTTTATAATTAAACCTAACAACTATTAATCCTAACCATCCATTACCAACTAACTATCAATCCTCACCATCAATCCTCTCTTATCTCATCTGATCACATCATCTTCTCTCCTCTTCTCTTCCACGGCACCACCACCAATCTCATTTCATTTTCTTCCTTTTCTTCATTTTCTTTCAAAAACCCAAACAACCACACACCATCACCATTCCTTGCTTGGATGAGTTGAACATGACCGTGAGGTGGTGGAAAGAGGCTGGGGATGGCAGGCCACGGCCAGCCACGGCGGAGGACACGGCGGGGAGAGAGAACCCGTGAGGTAAAAATATTCAAAAACTCAAAACTCAGTTTTGTTGCTTTTTATTCGATTCTAAGATTTAGGTTAGGTTGCTGGTAGCCCTAGGAGTCGAATAGGATTAGTTTTGGGGATGGGGAAGGCCTGGAACGGCCGTGAACGGCGGAGGAATGCACGGCCGCCATGGCCAAACTCGAAGGTATGGTTTTCGGTGTTTTCCTTTCAGTTTAACGTCCTAGAACCCTAGGTCAGGATTAGATGATGAAAATGGGACAAACGGGAGGCATTTTGGTGGTCGGACGGTGGAGAACCGGCCGGGTCAAGTCGCGGGTCACGGCGACCCGGTTGCAGGGTTCGGGTCGACCCGTCGAGTGGTTGAAGGCGGTGACGTGGCATGATGATGTGGCACCTGTCAGATTGTCAGGTGACGTGGACCACTCATCAGCCGACACGTGTCACATGTCAGTGACGTGGCCCAATTAGGGGCTGACACGTGTCACTGACGTGGACCAGTGCCGCGATGACATGTGGCACATGTCAGACTGCCACATGGCACTGACAGTACAGTGACGTGGACCAATGGGAGCATGACACGTGGCACCTATCAGAGTCTGACATGTCAGACCTGACAGCTGTCAGATGACGTCATGCTGACGTCAGCGATGACGTCAGCAGGTACTGTAGCGGCGCGTGAGGGCGCGTGGCAGGGAATCTGGGGAAGGTTCCAACATACGAAATCATCTATTCGATGTAACGGACATTTTGGGACTGGTTTCGTGTCAATCGGACACCGTCTCGATATGTTTCGGGGCATCGGAAGGTTTAGGTTCGGTTTTAAAAATAGTTAAAAATACGGGAAAATTACGGGGCTTTAGTGGGAGGTTAATTAAGTAGTTAGTAACCTTCTATTACGATTTGGACAGGTTTGGGAGTCCCGGTAACGGTGATCGGCTCGGGGAGCCGTATGGCACGCAAATCGAGGCGGCAGCTCGGACGGTCTGTGAGTGGACCTTGTTTTCTAAATTGATGCATGCATAAATGTTTATTATATGTTTTATTACTTGTTTGATGATTCCATGTGTAACGACCCGTCCCGAATTCCGGGATTAGTTTAGTCATTAATCTTGATTAGTGAGGTTGAACGGTGCGTAGTAGGGCGGAATCAGACAAATTGTGCGAAATGACCGTTTTGCCCTTGGTCGTGGGCAAAATGTTGACTTTTTGTTCGGGCGGTCAAATGGACTTTGACCGATGACCGTGACGTAGTTCGGGACGTCACGAGTTCATAGACAGGCGGCACGTTCGATTCCGACATTCGTAGAGAAAGTTATGGTGTTCGGAAGTTGAGGGGTATTTTGGTAATTTGGCTTATTAGGGGCCAAATGTTGACTTTTTGATCGGGAGGTCCGATGGGCGAGGGCCAAGGACCGTTACGTAGGTATCGTCGATACGAATCCAACGACAGGCGGCATACCGAAATCGGAGATCCGACGACGACGTTATGGTCAAGGAAACGAACTAACGAACCGAGGCCGGGATTAAAATAATAATATAATAGTGAATAGTGACTGTTGACTGTGCACATCCGGATGAGTGACAAGTGGCACCCATCCCCTGAATTCTGATCCTTGTTTCCCTCCAAACACAATCATTCCTACACCATCATTCCTTCTCCATCTTTTTCCCCCATTTTCCTCTTCTTTGTTTTTCTTACCCGTGGACAATTTCAAAACAGGGAGAGAGTGAGGGCTGGAGGATTTGGCTGCCTTCTCACGGCAGAATGGAGGGCATTGAGAGGCTAGGGAGACTGGATTCATTTCGGGAAACACTGGGACTGGGTGTGGGTGGTGAGACAGAAATTTCGAAATTTGGTTTATGGGAGGGAAAATTCGAAATCAAATCCTAAGGCCGTGAGGATCGAATTGGAGGTTACATTCAGCCTTCTGGGAGTTCCACGATCAGAATTGTCGAAGGAACGAAGGGATTTGGCCACCAATTGGCTCTGATCACACTTGGTGACAGAGGAGGAATTTCGAAGTTGAGTCGTGGGATTGGAGGCTTCGTTGGATGAAATTGAGGTGGGGAAACTGCTTCCCATGATCCCACGATGCTTCTGGGATCATCAATTGAAGGAAAACGTTGGAGAATGGCAGAACTCCATTGATGAACAGTGACGGTGCTCGAGTTTGAGTCGTGACGTTTGAGCACCGGTTTGATGCAATTGATGTGGGAGAATTGTTCCTCATGGTCCATTGATGCTTCTGGAATCATCAATTGGATGAAACCTGCATCAATTGAGGGAGTTCCATGATTGCACAGTAACCGGGTGTTCTTCGTGGATCATCATCGAATCGTGGGAATCTAGGTAAGGATTTGTGTAATTGAGTTTACAGACTTGTAATTGGACTTAAAACGAAACTAATGGATTGATCAATTGAAGGAATTAGGATCGAATTGACAGGATTGGAACCGGGTTGTGTCGCGGGTGAATTGGACCCGTTTACCAGACAAACGGGTTGGGCTGGTGACACTGTAGCAGGCGCGTGAGTTTCACGCGCAGCCACTCACGGCGGCGCGTGGGCACGAATCTCGAGGTGAGGTCAACATGACTTCTGTCCTATTTAATGTAACGGACATTTTGGAATTGGTTTCGTGTTGATCGGACACCGTCTCGATATTGTTCGGGATATCCGAAGGTTTTAAATTAAGTTTAAAAATAAGTAAAAATTCGGGAAAATTACGGGACTTTGATAGGATGTTAATGATGAGGTTAGTGACCCTCTAATGTGATTTGGACAGGATTGGGAGTCCCGGTGATAGTGGTGTAGCCCGGGAGGGCCGGTGGCACGCGTATCGAGGCACACGGTTAAAACGGTATGTGAGTGGACTTTGGTTTTATAAATCCTATGCATGCTTAAATGTGTTATATGGTTTATATACATGATTTCTATGATGGTATTTGTGAGTATTGATTTTGGGTATGTTGCACGTATTTCGAGGTGTTTTCCGTATTTCACGTGTATCGGGATTAACGGTTTATTTGTGGTTTTGCATGCTTGTGGTTAAATAAATAATATGATAAAATGGTTTTTATATTGGAAAGATGAACTCGGGCTTGAGGCCCACTTGTTTTGGAAATTTCGGACTTGGAGTCCATTTGAGAATCGGGCCGGGGGCCCAGTTGGTTAATGAAATCGGGCCGGGGGCCCAGTTGGTATAAAATCGGGCCGAGACCCATTTGAGTTATGTTATCGGGCATGGGGCCCAGTTGGATTAAAATGATGATTTCGAGTCAGGGGCCCTATATTTAATAAATGTGGTTTCGGGTCAGGGACCCTAAATGGAAATGTGTTGTTTTATGGAAAATTCGGGCAGGGCCCATTGTGATGTTGTGAAATGAGTTAATAAAACTATTTTTCCATATACCATCTGTACACATGGATATATGATGGTCTCCTCCAGATGTCTGGGACACTGGGGAAGTCACGGTGCATTGCCTGTGAAGGGTCACCATACGGAGCAGCCGGACCGTATGATGACTCAGGAGCAGGATTGCTATGATTGACGTCTGGGACGTCAGACATCAGGGATGTCGGATATATGGACCCGGAGAGACCCTGGGCAGCACGCGTAGCTTGTGAAACCGTGAGACATGACGTCAGGGACGTCTAGCATCCGGGATGCTGGTGATGGTAATGGTAAAATACGAATTAATGAAATGGCTTTCTGGGTGGATTTATGATTGTGTGATTTTAATGAATTAATGTTCATTTATGGTAGTGGGTGGTGACCCACATGGTCGTATATGTATGGTGGTGGTATTCCACGGTTTTGGGCTGAGTTCCCACCCTTGGTTTTTGGTTAACGGTTTTTGGGCTAAGGCCCTAAGGGCTCGGTTGAACAAACGTTTTGGTTACTGGTTTTTGTGGCATGCATATGTTTTTATTGGAGGGTATAAATGTCTTATAAATGTATTTGATGAACTTACTGGTTTTTGTCCACTCACAGCTTTTGGTTTTAATGCCCTTCAGGTTGATCACGGATGCGATTGCAGCAGAGACTGGTACATTGCACATCTCCTCCATCGATCCTTGCGCACTCTGGATGCCCTGTTTGGGCAGTGGCTCTTGGTCATCCTTTGTCTGACACCCCTTGTTGGACGGGAGCAGGGCACATTCCATGGTAATCCCGGGGGGATTGGGATGGGTCCTGTCACCATGGGTGCATTTCTATGTGGTTACGTATAAGCACGTATTTCGAGGTTTCGGCCTTATACGGTGCTTATACGGGTCTGTATTTCTTTATTGGTTTTAATGAACTGGATTTGAATTTCAAAAGGATAAACTCGGGTATGAGACCCATTTGGTTTTGTCTCGGGCATATGACCTCAGATTCCGGGCACGGTGCCCAGTTGATGTCCTATGTTTGGGTATGAGACCCAGTCACTTTACGGTTTGATTTCAGGTCAGGGAACCTTAAATGGATCCCCAGGTTCATGACGGTTTATGGGAACCGGCATGAACCCTTGTTGGTTATTACGGTACATGACGGTTTATGGGGACCGGCATGTTACCTGGTTATGTTATTACGGTACATGACGGTGTATGGGGACCGACATGTTACCTGGTTATGTTATTACGGTACATGATGGTTTATGGGAACCGGCATGTTACCTTGGTTATAAATATTATGGATCATGACGGTTCAGGGGAACCGGGCATGGATACGATGTTATGTATATATATGTTCATCTACCTTCCTTTACTTCTATTATCTCCTCTAGGGAGGGTCGTTGGCCTGGGTGGACCCCGAAGTAGTCACGGAGCACCGACTGAGTGGAGTCACCCCCCAGTTGGGTTCCTTACTCTCAGGAAGGCTATGGTTACTATTACCTCGGGTAGGGTCAGTGGTCTGCGAACATTGACCTTGACTTTGAGATGACTCGGATTGAGACCCGGGTAGCACGCGCGTAGCTTGGATACCGTGACAGGATTGGTTGTGTGACTTATATATATGTATGTGATGGATATATGATATATGATATGTGGTGTGTACAGGTGTGCACAGGATTTGAGCAGTGGCTCGTGTACTTGGTTTCTTATGGTTTGGGGCCGAGTCCCTTATGGATTTGGGCAGTGGCCCGTATGGTCGTTTTCATTGTGGTCCTTTCGACCTTGGTTTATATCTGCTTTGGGCTTAGTCTCACATATGGTTTGTTTTGGATAAATGGTTTTCGAATGCATGCATGCTTTTTAGTGGAGGGTACAAATGTCTTATAAAATGTTTTTATAACTCTTGTTTTGTCCACTCACAGTTTTTAATGTTTTGACTGCCCTTCAGGTTGACATCGGATGTGGACTGTAGCAGAGACCGAGATATCACATGCCTCCTCCGGATCCTGACGCACTCTGATAGCCCGGGAGGGCTAAGGTCGGAAATATCCCTTGTCTGACACTTCGTGTCAGACGGGAGCAGGGTCATCCCGCACTAATTCCGGGGGGATTGGGATGGGTCCTGTCAGAGCTAGTGGAGGTTAGTGGGAAAGGTGCACTAGGGATCAAAACTCAAAATGGTGCTATAATGATAAAGGAAGTGATGCTTGTGCTTGGACTAGACAAAAAGCTACTCAGTGTAGGACAAATGATGGAACACAGCTACAACATGGTGTTTGAAGATAGATTGGAAAGAATTTATGGTTAAGGTAATGATATTGCTACTGTTTCCATGACAGGAAACATGTGCTTTCCTTTTTCATTGAACCAAGTAATCCCATTAGCAAGACTTTGACTTTATAGTAAAAAGTCAACCTTTTGACTTTTGGTCAAAAAGTCAATCATTTGACTACAGGAGAAAAATGGTCATTTCAACCCTTGTTGAAAGTCTAGGTCGTTACAACCTACCCTCCTTAAAAAATTTGTCCTCGAAACTTACAATTAAGTCGAATCCATAATCCAATTCTAATAAAAAAATCCAAATCAATCACACAAGCACATAGTTCACGTATGGTTCACATCACAATGCACTAATATCAGGGAGTCATACACATCAATAGTACCATCTCATCTAAACACAAATCAATAATCACTCTGAAGCTTACACATTATCCAACGCACACACAATTTCTCTTGTAAAAGAGTATAACATTCATGATTCGACCTAAAAATCCAGAACCACCAACAACCCTACAACCATCTTGGGCTCGTCTACTTATCTCCACACTAGGCCGTGCACAGGGCTCACACCTCAAAGGCATGAAATCAACAACACAACTCAGAACCTTAGCTCTGATACCAAGTTTGACAGGACCCGTCCCAACTGGACGTCAAAAACCGTACCCGGTCCTGCTCCCGTCTGACACGTCAACTGAAAGTCCGAAACTACCCTTCAATACCTGCCAGACAAGGGAATTTTTTTTTTTTGCGCCTGTGCCCGCACATACCTCCACCTCTAGAATAGCCTCGATCAACGCGCCACAATCTGAAGGGTTAACAAAACAGAAAAGGTGTGAGTGGACAAAAATGACCTCTTATAAAAACATTTACCAAAATACATTCTTACCCTCCAGTTTTCACAAACTTGCATGCATATCGTAAAATATGAGTAATAGTATGAAATCATTCAAGTATGAACAGTGGACCGATAAAATCAAAACATATGTTCCCATGGTCCACAAAAACTCATGTTCACCAAATCAGTTTAACAACTCAAAAAGTTCACAGTTTCTTTAAATCATTTTAACCGCTAAACCACGGTTTCCTCAAAATCATTTTCCATAAACCACGGGACTTATTTCCATATCCTGTTGCTTAGAGTCACGTTTATCCCTGCATCGCGTGCATATCAATAGGCTCAAGGACCGCTCAAAATCCGAGCATCCGCTGCTGTGAACACATCATCAGTCAGCAATCTGTCGCTGGGAAAAACCTCACCAGCCGACGATCCGGATCTCGTGAACACATCACTTACCGATCCATGTAATCCAGCACATCTGATCTGAGTCAAGCCTCCCCTGGGCTGCAAGACAAAGATCGTGCTACGTGACCTCTTCGGGGTAAACACTTCCATCCCGAAGGCGAGCGTTATCTCCAGGGTGCACTCCGGGGAAAAACATATTTTCTCCCGAAAGCCCTAAATATCCGCAACATATCACCATCACTAAAACCAGTGAAAAACAGTTGCATTGAAAACTAAATCATTTACAATACAGGGTCTCAGCCCCAAGTCCCGATTTACTTTATAAATCCGAAAATCATCAATATCATCATATAATCACATGGAAAATGCAAATCCAATCAGAAACACAATTCCATTGGGTCCCAACCCCAAAATATCAATTTCACGTAAATCCGTGCAACCGTAAACCCGAGTTGCCACGAACACGTAAATCCATAAAAGCAATCATTGACTCATAATCCGAGTCCAAATATCGTTTTCAATCCGGGCCTAGCCCAAAACATCATTTGCACGTTCCTCGTAAAACGTGCCCGAAAGACTGATTAAAATAATCACGAAAATACCAAAAATCATCAAATTCACATGTAACTCCAAATCCGAGTCAAAATCATTATTTACTTGGGTCCTCACGCCCACAATGTCATTTTTAACCAATTTCATGATTTCTCGAAAAGCGTGCCAGAATATAATAATATAATAATCATAAAACCGAGAAAATCGAGAAATCACCGAATCAAAGCATCAACCATGTCAAATCATAGAAAATCATATAAATAAGCATTTTAAACCATATATGCATGCATCACAGTTAGAAAACCAAAAGTCCACTCACACACACCGTTCAAAACGGTTCGTTTCCGAGCTGCACGTTTTTCCGTAAAATCTGGAAATCACAACTCCTGCCCAAAATCATTATAGAGGGTTACTAACATCTCAAAATACATCATATAATTTTCCCCAATTTTTCCGGAATTTAAATACGTATTTAACTCGTAAAACAAAACTTCGGATACGCGGAACATTATCGAAACAATATCCGATTTCACCGAAATCAACGTCAAAATGTTCGTTACACTGAGAGGATCAAAAGTCATGTTGACCTCACCTTGAGACTAGGCCGGACGCGCCCACACGCGCCGCCGTGAGTGGCTGCGCGTGAAACCCACGCGCCAGCTACAGTGTCGTCGTTCAAGCCCGTTTGTCTGGTAAACGGGTCGTTCAACCCGCGATCAGACCCGGCTGGTTTTCAGTCAATTCCACACTGTTTTCATCAATTGAGCATCCAGTTAGTTTCGTTATAAGTTCAATTAGGGTTCTGTAACCTTAATTACTTGAAACATTACCTCAATCCTCACGATCAAGGATGAACAATCGAAGGACCTCCGGCCACTGTTCATCAGTCGAATTACCTCAATTCCACAAGATTTCCCCAAATTGATTCATCAAGAAGCTTTATTGATCACAGGTAAACCTTTCCCCCAACTCAATTGGATCAATTCATTGCTCAATCTTCACGACTCAAACTCGAACATCCGAACAGTGTGCAACCATGGAGTTTCCACCTTGGCCACTGATTCCTCCCAATTGATGAACCCAGAAGCATCAATGGACCATGAGGAATTGTTTCCCCACCTCAATTTCGTCGTTTGATCACGCATTGATCACGACTCAAGCTCGATATCTCCCACTGTTACCAAACCCGTTCAGAGCCAATTGGGCATGAATTCCTCTCGTTTTTTATTTGAAACAACTCGTCTCAACCTCAGGAAGCTATTTCCAATGTCCAATTCGATCGTCACAGCTCAATTCGACCAATTCGATTTTCCCTCCAAATTTTCTAAAACCCGAAATCCCAGTCCTCAGCTCTCAATTAATCCCTCGTTTTTCCCAGTTCAATTCACTCTCAAATGCTCACACTTTGGTTCAGAAATGGAAGAGAATTGGAGGTTGGGAGAAAACTGATTTGTGGGTTGTACACGGTTGAAGAAAATATGGGAGATTAATGGAAATTAGGATTAATTAATTAATAAAACATAATAATTAGGTCTCCCCCAAAATCATGGATCCATGTTTTGTGCCTGATTTTAAGGGATGAGTGACACTTGTCACTCATCCAAGTGTGCTCAGTCACCGGGTACTGTTCATTATTAAAATATTATTTTATTCCCGGTTCGTTCGGTTAATCGAGCCCGATTCCGTGACCATAACTTCGTCGTCGAATCTCCGATTTCGGCATGCCGCCTGTCGTTGGATTCGTATCGACGAGACCTACGTAACGGTCCTTGGCCCTCGTCCGTTGGACTTCCCGGCCAAAAAGTCAACATTTGGCCCCTACTATGCCAAATTACCAAAATACCCCTCAACTTCCGAACATCATAACTTTCTCTACGAATGTCGGAATTGAACGTGCCACATGTCTATGAACTCGTGACGTCCCGAACTACGTCACAGTCATCGGCCAAAGTCCATTTGACCGCCCGAACTAAAAGTCAACATTTTGCCCACGCTAGGGGCAAAACGGTCATTTTGCACGTTTCGTCCGATTTCACTCAACTAATCCCCGATTAGTCATTCTAATTCGTAATTAATTAATATTCAATCCCGATATTCGGGACGGGTCATTACAAAGTTGACAGGACTCCACCCGAAATACACTAGAAAAGTACATTCGGGCCCTACTTCCGTTTGACAAGAACCAAAATATACGCATGAAACCTTGTCAAGCAAGGGAATACATGTAAATCCCGCTAGTTCATGCCTCCGTCTCTCGAGCTTCGATTTCCTTGTAGCGACCCAGGAGGGTTACAAAACCAAGAAAGTGTGAAGGGAAAAAAAGAAACATTTAAAAAAACATATGATTTGAAAACATCCAGCATTTACCCTCCATTTTCCAAAACCATGCATGCATACGAAAGATCATTGAAATTTGTTTAAAACAAACAAAACTCACGATCTCGAAATACGTGAGAAATGCATATAAAGCAAGTATCATGTACAAATCATCACAACAGTCAATTCAAAGTTAGCATAGCAGTCACACATATCCAAACTACAAACACAACTCACGATCTTGAAATACGTGAGAAACGCATATAAAGTAAGTATCATCTACAATATGTGATGATATAAAAATCGAAACGGAATCCAAAAACGTAATTTATGCAAAAATTGTAAAATGTGTAATAAAATAATAATTAATTATAAAATCACCGAAAATTCATATAAAATCCCAGTCAATCCAATATCATCAAAATCACATAGAAAAACATTTAAATCATGTAAGTATGCATGCATAATAGTTTAGGGAAAATAAAATCCACTCACACACTGTCCACACAACTGAATTTCGCTTTGCACACATTTCTGTAATTTCTGGAAGCCTTAGAACTTGTTCAAAAATCACATTTAAAGGTCATTAATCATCCCAAATATCTTCTATTTTAGTCCTACAATTTTCGGGATTTTTAAACAGATTTAAAACAACACTTAAACCTTCAGATAATCAAAATTGCTTCGAGACGATATCCGATCGGGTTGAAACCTGCTCCAAAATTTTTGTAACACCGAAAGGATGAAAAAATATGTTGGACGCATCCTCAAATTCCTGAAGCGGTTGCGCATAAAGCTCACGCAACATACACTATTCATTATCCATGTCGCCCATTTAACTGGTTTTCTCGGTCGTCCAACCCGGTGATCCGACCCAATTCTAACTCCCTCTTTTTTTGTTCATCTTTCGACCAATTGATTCTAAAACAACCTAAGACACGATCTATGTAAACAAAAATCGAAGAAAACATACTTAAATCCACCACTCAACCACTCACCTCTCGGCCAAAATTCTTTCTTCGATCTTGGGTAGCTTCAACATCCAACTCACAAACTAAGAACCTTATCAAGGTTGCAGGAACTCAGGGGATTCGACAAGAAGCTTGTTTCCAAGCTTCTCAATCGAAAAGTGGTCGTACAACTTCAAACCCAAAACACCTTCGTGAGTTTACCATCCTCACGGTCCAACCTCAAACTTTCTTTCCTTTCTCTCTATTTTCTTTCTCTTTTCCTCCCTCTCTTCTCTAGATTTCTTCCTCTATTTCTTTCTTTCTCTTTTTCTGCCGAACTCCTCACAAACACACAACACATATTTCACACTTAAAACCATACATAAACACATAAATACACATATTCGGTGCACACACCCCAAAGGGATAGAGACACATGTCACCTCCTTAAGAAATCCAAAGAAAAATCCTTCAAAGGAAATTACTAAAATGCCCTTCATAGCAAAATACCAAAATGCTCTCACATAGTTCAAACCGAAAATAAAACTATCTGATCTTCGTTTCAGCATGTCACCTGCCGACGGACATGGGAGGTCAAGACCTTCGTAACAGTCTTCTCGAATTACCTAAATGATGTTTCGGTCAAAAAGTCAACACTTTGAATTTTGGTCAAAAAATCAACCATTTGACTTCATGGGTAAAATGGTAATTTCAACTCTCGTTGAAAATCCGAGTCGTTACACTGAATGTGTGGTGGAGGTTGAAATCCGAGGATGCGGTCATTTTGGAGCCTACTCCAACAAGAAACCTAAGTCTTGCTTGGTGGATGAGAAAGAAGAGTTCATGGTATGGAATGCTAATAGTTGTTTACTGGTATTTAAACTTCATGGGGAGTGTAGTGTGAGAAAAATTGAGATTTTTTATTGAGTTTTTGTGAAAGCAAGTTTGAAACTCATAAGGTTTCTTAAGCTTTGATTCACTTGATTCAGTTGAAGCAACACAATGAGGTCCATATACAAGTGTCTTGACTGATGTTTCCACTTTCCATCTTCTATTTCATTTTATAATCCAACCCTTAAAACTTTTTCAATAATTTTGATATATCAAAATATTGATTACATAGTATTACTATTCTACGCGATGTAATATAAGTGAATGATATGATTGAAATGTCTTACTTTTAGAGTGCAGTAATAGGAAAATAGATATCAGAGTTATAATATAAGTAAAATAATAACACTACATGAAAATATTTTAAATATACTCAAAAAATGAAACTAAGAGAAATTCTGACAGGACCCGTCCCAACTGGACGTCAAAAACCGTACCCGGTCCTGCTCCCGTCTGACAAGTCAACCGAAAGTCCGAAACTACCCTTCAATACCTGCCAGACAAGGGAATTTTTGCGCCTGTGCCCGCACATACCTCCACCTCTAGATAGCCTCGATCAACGCGCCACGACCTGAAGGGTTAACAAAATAGAAAAGGTGTGAGTGGACAAAAATGACCTCTTATAAAAACATTTACCAAAATACATTCTTACCCTCCAGTTTTCACAAACTTGCATGCATATCGTAAAACATGAGTAATAGTATGAAATCATTCAAGTATGAACAGTGGACCGATAAAATCAAAACATTTTTCTCATGGTCCACAAAAACTCATGTTCACCAAATCAGTTTAACATCTCAAAAAGTTCACAGTTTCTTTAAATCATTTTAACCGCTATACCACGGTTTCCTCAAAATCATTTTCCATAATCCACGGGACTTATTTCCATATCCTGTTGCTTAGAGTCACGTTTATCCCTGCAACGCGTGCATATCAATAGGCTCAAGGACCGCTCAAAATCCGAGCATCCGCTGCTGTGAACACATCATCAATCAGCAATCCGTCGCTGGGAAAAACCTCACCAGCCGACGATCCGGATCTCGTGAACACATCACTTACCGATCCATATAATCCAACACATCTGATCTGAGTCAAGCCTCCCCTGGGCTGCAAGACAAAGATCATGCTACGTGACCTCTTCGGGGTAAACACTTCCATCCCGAAGGCGAGCGTTATCTCCAGGGTGCACTCCGGGGAAAAACATATTTTCTCCCGAAAGCCCTAAATATCCGCAACATATCACCATCACAAAAACCAGTGAAAAACAGTTGCATTGAAAACCAAATCATATATCAATACAGGGTCTCAGCCCCAAGTCCCGATTTACTTTATAAATCCGAAAATCATCAATATCATCATGTAATCACATGGAAATACAAATCCAATCAAAATCACAATTCCATTGGGTCCCAACCCCAAAATATCGATTTCACGTAAATCCGTGCAACCGTAAACCCGAGTTGCCACGATCACGTAAATCCATGAAATCAATCACTGACTCATAATCCGAGTCCAAATATCATTTTCAATCCGGGCCTAACCCAAAAACATCATTTGCACGTTCCTCGTAAAACGTGCCCGAAAGACTGATTAAAATAATCACAAAAATCACGAGAATACCAAAAATCATCAAATTCACATGTAACTCCAAATCCGAGTCAAAATCATTATTTACTTGGGTTCTCACGCCCACAATATCATTTTTAACCAATTTCATGATTTCTCGAAAATCGTACCAGATTATAATAATATAATAATCATAAAACCGAGAAATCACCGAATTGAAATACCAATCATGCCAAAGCATATCAAATCATATAATAAAGCATTTTAAATCATATATGCATGCATCACGGTTAGAAAACAAAGTCCACTCACACACACCGTTCAAAACGGTTCGTTTCTGAGCTGCACGTTTTTCCGTAAAATCTGGAAATCACAACTCCTGCCCAAAATCATTATATAGGGTTACTAACATCTCAAAATACATCATATAATTTTCCCCAATTTTTCCCGAATTTAAATACGTATTTAACTCGTAAAACAAAACTTCGGATACGCGGAACACTATCGAAACAATATCCGATTTCATCGAAATCAACGTCAAAATGTTCGTTACACTGAGAGGATCAAAAGTCATGTTGACCTCACCTTGAGACTAGGCTGGACGCGCCCACACGCGCCGCCGTGAGTGGCTGCGCGTGAAACCCACGCGCCAGCTACAGTGTCGTCGTTCAAGCCCATTTGTCTAGTAAACGGGTCGTTTAACCCGCGATCAGACCCGTTTGGTTTTCTGTCAATTCCACACTGTTTTCATCAATTGAACATTCAGTAAGTTTCATTCTAAGTTCAATTAGGGTTCTGTAATATCAATTACTTGAAACATTACCTCAATCCTCACGATCAAGGATGAACAATCGAAGGACCTCCGGCCACTATTCATCATTCGAATTACCTCAATTCCACATGATTTTCCTAAATTGATTCATCAAGAAGCTTCATTGATCTCAGGTAAACTTTTCCCCCAACTCAATTGCATCAATTCATTGCTCAATCTTCACGACTCAAACTCGAACATCCGAACACTGTGCAACCATGGAGTTTCCACCTTGGCCACTGATTCCTCCCAATTGATGAACCCAGAAGCATCAATGGACCATGAGGAATTGTTTCCCCACCTCAATTTCGTCGTTTGATCACACATTGATCACGACTCAAGCTCGATATCTCTCACTGTTACCAAACCCGTTCAGAGCCAATTGGGCATGAATTCCTCTCGTTTTTGATTTGAAACAACTCGTCTCAACCTCAGGAAGCTATTTCCAAGCTCCAATTCGATCATCCCAGCTCAATTCGTCCAATTTGATTTTCCCTCCAAATTTTCTAAAACCCGAAATCCCAGTCCTCAGCTCTCAGTTAATCCCTCGTTTTTCCCAGTTCAATTCACTCTCAAATGCTCACACTTTGGTTCAGAAATGGAAGAGAATTGGAGGTTGGGAGAAAACTGATTTGTGGGTTGTACACGGTTGAAGAAAATATGGGAGATTAATGGAAATTAGGATTAATTAATTAATTTAATATAATAAAACATAATAATTAGGTCTCCCCCAAAATCATGGATCCATGTTTTGTGCCTGATTTTAAGGGATGAGTGAAACTTGTCACTCATCCAAGTGTGTTCAGTCACCGGGTACTGTTCATTATTAAAATATGATTTTATTCCCGGTTCGTTCGGTTAATCGAGCTCAATTCCGTGACCATAACTTCGTCGTCGAATCTCCGATTTCGACATGCCGCCTGTCGTTGGATTCGTATCGACGAGACCTACGTAACGGTCCTTGGCCCTCGTCCATCGGACCTCCCGATCAAAAAGTCAACATTTGGCCCCTAATGTGCCAAATTACCAAAATACCCCTCAACTTCCGAACATCATAACTTTCTCTACGAATGTCGGAATTGAACGTGTCACCTGTCTATGAACTCGTGACGTCCCGAACTACGTCACAGTCATCGGTCAAAGTCCATTTGACCGCCCGAACTAAAAGTTAACATTTTGCCCACGCTAGGGCAAAACGGTCATTTTGCACGTTTCGTCCGATTTCACTCATCTAATCCCTGATTAGTCATTCTAATTCATAATTAATTAATATTCACTCCCGATATTCGGGACGGGTCCTTACAAATTCTTTGTCCCATAATTTCAATTTTGGTGGTTTTGGACATGTTTATCATTGTTGCCAAGTATGATTAGTTTGTTTCTATAATGCAGTATTCTAAACTAAACTACATATTTTAGTGTGAAAGTTTTGAATTCAAATGTAAAAAATAAGAGCACTATTCTAACCCACGAGTTTAATCTCCATAATATAATCCAAAAAAAAAGTTCAAGCTCAGATGTAAAAAGTAATAAGAGCACGACTATAATTAAAGGTGGATACGAATCCGTTAAAACTGCTAACCGATCCGCTTCAAACTGTTATTTATCCAACAGTTTAGGTTTGACCGGATAAAAGTCAAGTGATTTGAGAATCCAAACCGCTCTGTTAGTAACGGTTTAGATTTGGATTTTTATTTTGAAAATTCGTTAAATCCAAACCGAGCCGTTAAGGAATATATTATTTTTTATTAATTTTTAAATTTATTATTAATACAAAGTAAAAATAATAAAAATAAAAGGATACTTAGATATATCCATAAAAATACATGTATACTCATATAAGAGTATAATAAAAGATTATTAAATAATAGTATTTGTTTGAAAAATCTTAATATAGTGATAATGTTTACAATCCAATCTTTAGCAAGCTTGATATATAAAATTTTGAGGATTGATTATTTTATTCTTTTTTTTTCTCCTTTTTTTTTTATCCTTGATTTTTTTTTTATTCCTAAACAGTTTCAAACGGTTTCGATTCAAACCAAACTGTTAGTAATGATTTGGATCGAAACGGTTTTATTTATAATTTTAGAAAATTCAAAATGTATCGAACTGTTAAGATTTTATCGGTTTGAATTTGGATATTGCCACTATCCATATTGAACCACACCATGCCCAAGGACGGGGCACAATGTTGGGTTGGGAAGGCTCCAATTCATCCGAACCAAACTTGTCCCTTTAGTACTTTTGGGCTAGTCCAACAAAAAAAATACTACATAACAGCCCTACCCAATTTGGAATTAAAAAAAAGGGGGGTGCTGCAGGAATTATAAAGGGGGTAGCATTCCCGAACACTGCAGTAGTAAGGGTAAAGCTAGAAAGTAATAATTTGTACAATTTAAAGTTAAAAAGTAATAGTGTGTACTTGAATTGCATGTTTAATTATGGTTTTCGTTGTAATTTGTTTTTTTTGTTTTTACTATCAAACTTTTTTTACATATGTACGTAGATGTATTTAAGAGTAAAGTTTATTACGTTTATTACGTCCCCTTAATTGGATGTATCTTTTTATATTTATTAATGAAGTTCACTTGTACCGTGAAATTTCTTCAAAATCTAATATATAAATTTCGCTCATCCGAAATTTAAGTTTAGGAATCGTCACTCACCGTGACCACCCACTATAACGAACTGATATAACTTGCGTCACAATTGTGATGACAATTGTAAAATGAGGAAAAGATGTTGGGGTGGACTTGAATGATGTAACCGGTCATATATATTTGGGCTATTATATTTTGTTTACACCAATCTGAAAGCCCATACATACGTTTGCTGCCCATAAACGACGTCTCCTCCACTCTCTGTCCCAATAACCCCTTTCCTTCTAGTCCCTGCAGGACCTCTCCTCCGCCCTTATCCTCACCTCTTCTCTAAAACCCTTTCACTCTCTTGTTCCTTTCAACTCAGAAAATGGCTTCTGCAACTTCAAATTTATTCAAGACCTTGTCTATTGCAGACTCATTTCTAGTCTCTCTTCCTTACCTCTCCTCCACCACCAAAGCCGCTAACCCATTTCTCTCAATTCCCTCAAAACCCATCAAACTCCACCTTACGTACAGTCATTACTCACTCTTTGCACCATTTCTGTCGCTCAAGAACAAAACCCAGTTCTCATCTATAGTCTCTTTCGTGGCCCAGACCTCCGATTGGGCTCAAGAAGACAACACACTCACCATTGACCAAGACCAAGAAGCGGGCTTTGTGGGCAGTGAAGAAGGGGGCTTTGAAGAGAGAGACAATGTTGAGCCACCGGAGGAGGCCAAGGTTTTTGTTGGGAATTTGCCTTATGATGTTGACAGTCAGAGGTTGGCTGAATTGTTTGAGAAGGCTGGAATTGTCGAGATTGCCGATGTTAGGTTTTGATTCCTATACTTAATAAAATTTCTGTCTTTGGGTTTTGTGTTTGGTGGTGTTGGTAAATTTTAATTTTTGCTTTGTTTTTGTAGGTTATTTACAACAGGGATACTGATCAGAGTCGTGGATTTGGATTTGTGACGATGAGTACTGTTGAAGAAGCTGATAAGGCTGTGGAACTATTCAGTCGTTATGTAAGTTTATAACTTTCATTTCTTCTAAGTTGTTCTTTTCAGTTTTCTTTGGTGATTTGAATTCTGTATACTTGTGATGTGCATGACAGATCGGTTTTTTTTTATATATATATAAGATTTAAAAAATAGATTGTGAAATGATGCCTGAGCAGCTGCCTGTGTTTGTGGAGGGTAAATGATAATATTTTTGTCTTGGTTGCGGGTGGTTGGCAAAAACTTCAGTGTATCCTTGAGCAATTAGTTCTATTCAAATGACTTGTATGTGTCGTGGTAATTGTAATTTTAGAATACTCATGACTGATGGAAATTGGAAAAAGCCTTTACAAATGTTAGTAGTCGCTCTTATGCCAGCAAGGTGATACGTGCCATTGTTGACATGAAGAAAGTTGTCCTAGGATTGAAAGAAGCTATATAGAGAAATTCTTCTTTACTTATCAAAGTCTACTAAAGTGAGAAATCTAGCTCATTTGGCCAAATAAATTAAGATAAAATGGCTACATTTGGTAAGCGGGGTTGGATTGGATTAGATAACTCTCAAAATTAATGTATTTTGAATGTGAAAATATGTGGTTTCATTGTAGGGTGATTAAATAGGATTAGACATAGAAGGGAAATTACCTTTTTTAATCCTACTACTTTAAGGGATTGGATAGGATAAGTTTTTTTCTATCTCTCCTCCCTCTAACCCCCTTAAAGTCAAAATACATCCATTTTCATATTCAAAATACATTGAATTTGAGGAGTTATCCAATCCACTCCTGCTCACCAAATGAACCCAATGTGTTTAGAAGTAGGTGAGCTTGTACACTCGGGAAAATTCATAATCCAACCCAGATGAAGTTGCTGAAGTCTATGGCATTACATGTCGCCAAATCAGTTCGTTCATTTGGTACTTCTTTTGAGCTTGTTCTTCTGGCAAAATTCATAAGTCCAAGCCATTTGAAGTTGCCATTGGCTATGGCATTACATGTAGACAAATCAGTTCCATCATTTAAAACTTCTGTATTGTTATATTCTTAGCAATTTTGTCTCAGTTTAGTGTTGAAGTACCTCATGGAACATTACTGTAGTGTGTTGTATTTATTTAATATGAATGGAGTATTATTCATATGTAAATACGTTGTATATGAGGTTTTGACAATTGTGCTGCTTCTAAGCTTGTGTGATTTTATTTTGTGAATAGGATTTGGGTGGAAGGCAATTGACTGTCAATAGGGCTGCTCCTAGAGGGACACGCCAAGAACGCCGACCCCATTCCTTTAGAATCTATGTTGGTAACCTTCCATGGAATGTGGATAATGGTCAACTGGAGCAACTTTTCAGTGAACATGGTAGCGTGGTTGAAGCACGAGTAGTCTTTGACAGAGAGACTGGACGATCACGTGGTTTTGGCTTTGTTACGATGGCCAGTGAAAATGAAATGAATGATGCCATTGGTGCTCTGGATGGACAGGTATTGTGTGTTTATATTTCAACCTTCATGTATGACGAGACAAATTCTTAAGTTGACATGACAGGTTTTTAGCTAATTAGACTGGATATGGGTTGCCCGGTTTGCCTAATCTAGCCAAAAAAACATGGTTGAGAAGGAAATGATTTACATACATCCGTATGGCTTTTTTAATACGATTTACTTACTTGAGTTTCCTTGTGCTGCAGAGCCTGGACGGGAGGGCGATCAGAGTAAACGTGGCGGAAGAAAGACAAAGGCGCAGCTCCTATTGACTTGACGGGAATGAAGCCTACGTTCTGGTTTTGGTCCTTTCGTCTTTAGATGAGATTGTATCGGCTGTTCCTCAATGAGGTTTTCATGGGTTCTACTTCTACGATTGTTGGAAAACGGTATGCAACGTCCAAGTTTGACTATTGTTTTTGGGAAACAACTGTTGTGGTTACAATTTTTATTCGCAGTGCTAATGGAGCTTTTAATGTCATTACAATGAATGTATTCTAATCTTCACGACCAACATTTTAAGTACTAAAAGTCATAAGAGAACCCCGATTGAGATAAATATAGCAGAAACCGCATCATATTATATCACCAACGGGAAAGGAGCTTGAACTTTACATTGACAGGCTAAAAAACTATTACCATAGCAATCCATTTTTGCAAAGAAAACAGAGCATTGCCCCTATACACAAATTGTTAACCATTGGCAAACCCAGCAACGAGATGTACCACAGGCTCAAAAGCCTCGCAGCTGGGCATCTCGGCTTGTAAGGGGAACGTAACGAACTGAAGTTTCAGTTCGAACTTTGATAGAACCATCCAGGCCCTTGTCCACAACCTTCAAATCCTGGAATATGTTTCCCACTGGAATCACCATTCTGCCTCCAGGCTTCAACTGGTCAATGAGTGGTTGTGGGATTTCGGGTGCAGCTGCACCAACATGAATGGCATCATAAGGCGCAGATTCTGGCCAACCTAGCCTTCCATCTGAACAATGATTATCAAATCAACCAAAAAAAAAGGTAATTAGCAGTCTGCACAGGTAGAACACGCGTTCAGCTTACACATGTTATATTTTATAGTTGAGAATAGGCTTCAGGCGAATGGGACCAAAAGTTTGGCAAGCATATCTGGTGTTTAGTGCTTGTATAGCTGAAGAAATTTTCATTGCAAGTGCCAAATATTTTCTTTTTCGCAGTTTCAATTCAAAGGTACATCAGGGTTGCAGAAAACATACCACCAACATGCATCGAGAGGGAACCTTCTTTCAATAATGGTGCTACTGCACTTTTTTTAATGTTCTCAACTGAGGAAGAAACCAACTCAGGAATGTGTTCTACGCCAACCACGCAACCTTGTGGCCCAACCATCAAAGCAAAACAGGCTGTCAAATATCCAGTTCCTGCAAACAAAATACAGTGAGAGAAGTTTCAGAATCTCCATCATTTCATTCAAGATGAAGCATGGCAAGTACATATTTAGGTTTCAATAGCTTTCCATCGATAAGCACCTGAGCCAACATCCAAAGCACGCATACCGGGCTGCAAATTCTCTTCCAACAATTGAAGGCATGTTGCATGCATATGAGGTGCAGAAATAGTGGCATTATAACCTATTGCCATGGGGGAATCAACATATGGTGGGGTTCCATCAGGCATAAACAAAGCCCTATCAATAGTTTCCATCACTTCAGCGACCCTTTTGGAACTAATCACTCCATAACTCCGTAAACTCTCTACCATCCCCTTGTTCTTATTAAGGTTACTCCCGGACCAATATTGCTGTAAATCATTGAAAGTTACTATAAAATACAAGCCTCAAATTCTTCAATGTTGAATACATCATAACCAACTTTGAACGATAGATGCCAAGGAATCTAAGCAACAAAGTAATTCAATTTAAACACAAAAGTGACCCAATATTGGAAACTGCGCATGATGAATGATGACGCTAGAATTAGCTACAATGAAAAGCAGTAAAACGAAATGATCTCAACAATCCTATTATTGGAGAATACAACAGCAAGAATCAGATCGTACCATAATTCATAATCATCAAATTATAGTATTACCAGCAACAGATTGAATTATGCTGACATGGGTTTGATAAGAAAGTTGCAAAAGATCGAATTTTTACCCACTCATAAGCTGCCATAAGAACAACCCAGAAAACCAATATCTGCTTGGTTGTAAGGAAAATAGAGATATAGAAAGATACCTCCATTCCGCGGAAGAAGTTACCCGTGACGAAATTAGGGTTTTGGAGAGGAGAGAAGGAGAGAGTGGTTGTCGGCAGAAGTGCGAGTGCGGGACGAGGAGCACGATGATGATGATGAGAGTTGTGGAAGGTAGGGAGAGTGGTGAAGGTTAAGAGGTGTTGCACAGTGGACGAAGGATAGCGGGAACCATACGCAAAGCGGCTTAAGCCCAAAGAAGATGCTGCTGTTCTTGCTGCTGGGGATAATGGAAATATACTACGCATTTCATTTGCGACAATTTGTCTACAAGTTTCTCCCTCTTCTTTCACTGCCTTCTTTACACTTGTCCTGGCCCTGATTCTTCCACCACCGACTCATGCCCTATATTCAAGTTTGCTGGGCCTTTTCCGTTGTTTGAGTTTAGGCTGGATTTGTAAAGGCCCAATATGGAAAAGGTTAGCCGAAACAGATTAAAAATGTTTTTAGGCCGGACATTGGGGCTTTTTTTGTTTTTGCAATGAGTTCAACCCGAAGCAAGTATAATATCGATCATAATGTTGAAGTATCGGCCCAAATGTTGAACAAGCAAGATGCAATTGACTTGGCCCAGTTTAAATTTTGAGCTTCGGTAGTACGGTTCAAAATGCCATGAACCAAAAAACCGAACCATATAATTAAACATTTGGTACGTTGTATAAGAGACTGAATATTACAATGTAATACGAAATTAGTGTTTGGAACCACTCGTACTATTGTTTTTTGTTGGAAGAGATGTTTTATTGAAACACCCACAAAAGTACAATAGATAGGCGTGTAACCTATCAAGCACCCGAATATGATGAGTCAGAACAATAGAAAAATCTAAAGCGATTTGCGGCTTGCAATTATTCACGTGGAACTAAAAAAAGAAAAAACGTTGATAACTCACTGGGTACTATACTAGCAATACATATATCCTCAAGTGAGAATGCTGATAAAGCTTGAGGTGCTGCATCGTTAAACCTTGCTAGGAAAAACCTCTTGAGATAAAAATCCAGTCGAAGGAAAAAGAATGCAGCAGTCAGCAAATAAAGGTAAGAGTTGTAAGAGTTTGAGAAGATTCTGTCAATGAGGGTAAGAGGGCATTCATCTACGAAAGTGGGTATTAGAGGCCAGCCTTGACTAGCTTGGAGACGACCCTTTTTGCCTTCTTTGAACCTGTTAAAAAGTTTAGCCAAAAAATACATACACTAGGATCGTTGGTCTTCATGAAAGTAAAGGTTGTGGCTCATAATGAGTACAAGGGCCACCATCGTTCTTCATCTTCATGTACTCTCAGCATCGCCTCCAGAGCTTTCGACTTCATTTTCGCCTATGCTCATCATCGCCTTTGTCTCCTTCATCTTCAGGACCGCGTTCTCTCTCGGTCTCTCACCATCACCACCCGCGCCTTCATCTTCATCTCTGGACCTCTCATGACTATTAACTTATCAGAAGGTAGTGAAATAATATAGATAGCTGTAAACATAAAAGTGTAAAAAAAAAAAAAAAATACCCTGAAACATTACTGCTAGAAAAAAAACCCTCAGAGTGACAGGACCCTACTCGAAAACACAAGAGTAGACACTTGGGTCCTACTCCCGTCTGATAGAAACCTTGTCAGACAAGGGATACACATACGTTTCTCTCGTTCATGCCTCCGTCTTCAGAGCCTCGATTCCCGTGCAACATCTCTAGAGGGTAAAAAACTAAGAAAACGTGTGAGTGGATAATTTTTTTTTTAAAACATAGTTTGATAACATCTATAACAACTCGTCCCAAATTACGGGATTAATTATGATTAATTAATGACTAATTAAGGATTATCGTGACTAATCAAGGATTAGTCTAGTAATTACGGACAACCGGTGTGAAAAGATTGTTTTGTCCTTGGAATTGTGCAAAATATTGACTTTTGACTCGGAGAGTCAACCATACGATGACCGATGACCGTGACGTAGATCGGGACGTCACGAGTCCGTAGACAGGTGGCACGTCGAAATCGGACGTGGAACGGAAAAGTTATGGTCACGAGATTGAAATCGGTTTACTTAATGCCTCGGGATTCGAATTAAATAAAACTTAAATCTGATTGGTTAAATAATGAATATGGGCCACTCATCCTATTGGTGGGCTTCCCTAATTTATGGATCTATGTCCATTGGCCAATTTTAATTATACTAAATCACTCACCCCTCACATCTCTCTTTCCACCCCATGCATCACCTTCATCCTCTCTAAAAAAAAACACAAATACACCATAGCCATACCTTCATCTTATCTTCATCTACATCTTGAGACTGTGAGAGTGTGACTAGGAGAGTGAGACTCAAGGAAGCAGGAAAGGACGACGGCACGGCTGAGCAACCACGGCCCATGGCGAAAGACTTAGACGAGTACAGTAGGATCGATTGGAGAAAGCCTAGTGGCCGGAGACGTCTGGAAATAGAACTGGGAAACGGCCATCTCTGTTCATCGAATGGAGGTAATTTTCTAGTTCGTTTTCCTTGTTTTTGATTAATTAGATCGATTGAGGGGCTCGAGACGAACAAGTAGGAACAAACGGGTTCAAAAATGGACTAGAAACAAGAGAGAAAAAGTCGGGTCGGGTCGGGTCGAGGGTCTGTGCGACTCGGTTTGCAGGACTCGTCGAGAGGTTAGGGATAATGACGTTAGTATGCTGCGTCATCATGTCAGACTAACATGTCAGGCAGGGACCAATGGGAGCTTGACACGTGGCACTGTCAGAATTTGTCAGTGCTAACGTCATGCTGACGTCAGCGTTGACAGTTGACCAGCGTTAACTTTGCGTTGACCACGCGCCAGTGAGCACGAATTTCAAGGTAGGACTAGTGTCATTTTAAAGGTTTCGACAATCTAGAATCAATGGTGGTGGTTTCAGGCCGATCGGAGATCGTTAAGGTGGTCAAATCGAGATTTTTCACCTTGGGAAACGTGTCCGGGACACGTTGACTTTTTCGGGAGTTTTGGGGTTTTATCCTATGGACTTATATGGATGGTTAGTGACCTTCGAGTGTGATTTGGACAGGTCCGAAAGTTCCGGAGTTTGTGAATTAGCCTCGGGAAGGCTTATGGCACGCATATCAAGACGACATTAAGGACGGTCTGTGAGTGGATATTGATTTCTAAATATAATGCATGCATAACTGTTTTATATGTTTTAAATATGTGATTTATGATGAACATGATCGTGGTATTTAGTATTCATGTATTTGCACGTATTTCGAGGTTTATGGTTTTATACATCTTTGAACTTGCTTGTGTTTCCAATTATGGTTCAATGGTATGTTTTCGGATTTGGAAATATGGAACCGGACGTGAGACTTATTTGATTTGTAAACTATCAGACTTGATGTCCATTTGATTTAATGAGACATTGGGCCGAAGACCCATTTGGTTATAATATCGGGCTTGAGGCCCAGTTGGTTTATGAAATGGAATTTCGAGCTAAGACCCTTGAATTTGGAAATTAGAATTGTAGAAATAGTTTATGAAAGTTATACTTCAGGTATGTGACCCATTTGTGGATTTACGATGGTTTTATGGAAATCCCGCGAATAGCCCTTTAAAAGGTTTTGAGATGATTTATAACATGTTTTCCATATACCAACCCTATGTATGAATTGTCTCCTTCGGACGTCTCGTAGTATCCCTGAGTAGTCACGGCGCACTGCATGAGTGTCAGGGCCCACCCCTAATCCCCCAGGATTAGGGGCTAAACCCTGCTCCCGTCTGACCTACACATGACACGAAGGCTAAACGGACGTCCAACCTATGTGTGACACATAAGTCGGATAAGGGATTTCCGAACCGAACGTCTCAAAATCTTCCAAACTTCCCAGAGTGCGCAAAGTCTACTGTGGATCGTACGTGTGATGTCTCCGTCTCTGTCGACCAACAGCACGGGCCGCAACAACCTGGAGGGTATCGAAAACACGAAAAGACTGTGAGTGGACAAAAATAAAGTTTAAGTTCAAAACAGTTATCAGAAAACAATAACATTTATACCCTCCGCGTAAAAACCACTGCATGCATATCAATTTCATGTTATAAAACCATGTAAGAAAACCAAACACATTTTCCTTTTCTCAAATCCCAGGCCTCCGCCCAAACCATCAAAAACCGTTTCATCAATTCTCAGTGAAATCCAAAACACATTTGCAATCACATTTTCATCCATCGAACCTTCTGGATCTATCTGTGTCTTTAAACTACCGAGTCGTTAAACTCAATAACCAAGCCTCAATAATCCGAGTCTTTAAACTCCGAGTCTTTAAACTCAACAGGCCTACGGGGGAAATATCAATATATCCGAGTTTTTAAACACCCAAGTCTTTAAACTCAATCCGGGTCTTTAAACCCAATCCGGGCCCGTCCCCCGTTAAATATAATATCCGGGTCTTTAAACCTAATAATCAGATCCAGCAAATCCAATCCAAAACCATTTGAGAACCACTTTCCATTTCAAAATCCACTTCCAAACCCGAATCATATCCATCTCATTTCCAGATCCGAGTCCGCAACCATCATTCCGTAAGCCGGCATCCGGAATAACCATTCCGAACCCAAACCCGGAATCCACTTCAAGTCCCGAATCGAATCCCGAATCGTCATCCGGAAACCCGATTCCAAAACCCGAAATCACATTTCCGAAAACCACTTTGAACTGGGCCTTAAGCCCAAAAACACTTTTCAAAATCCTTTTACTTTCCTTGAAATCAAACCGTATTTCAAATCCCGAAATCAAACCGTTAAACCAGGTTCAAATCACGATATTTATCAAAACCTCGTAAAACGTGAAAACCATCAATTCCTCGAAAAACGTGCAAAACTGTAAACCATCACAATCATAAATTAAATCATAGAATCAAGTGTGGAAAACATATAAAAACATATATGCATGCATTAAGAGTTAGAAAGAAAAGTCCACTCACAGACCATTCCGACGTCGCCTCGATACGCGGGCACTAACGCCGTTCCCGACCATTCTGCTATCCTCGGCTTTCCCAGACCTGTCCAAATCCAAATATAAGGTCACTAACTACTTCACGATACTCATACTAAAGCCCCATAATTTTCCCGTATTTTTAACTATTTTTACACGAGCCCTAAAACCTTCGGACAGCCCGAAACATATCGAGTCGATGTCCGATTAACTCGAAACCAGTGCCAAAATGTTCGTTACATCGCTTAGGCTAAAAACCATGTTGGACACTTCCCCGGATTCTACCCCACGCGCCCTCACGCGCCGCCCAAAGGGGCTGCGCGTGGGAGCCACGCGCCCAGCACAGTGTCATCGTCTACCCTAGGTGAACCCAGTTCACCTGGTTCGAACTGGTCCGGCCCAGGCTAAACCGGCGTTCACGGTTTTCCATCATTTCCCCATGATTTTTCATTCTAATTGTCCTATTAGGTTCGTCCCATCCAGCCTAATCGATTTAACCAAATAAAACATAACTTAAAGATCCAAACATTACCTTCCTGAACTGTGATCAAGCCCACCTCCTGTAACCAAGCTCTGCCATTGTTCCTGCCTATCCCGGGCTCTTGTTTTTGTTCCAAAATCTTCCTTAAATCTTTCAGGAGCTTTCCCAATGAACCAAAACCAACATTAGCCAGTAAAACACAAAGTACCATTTTTACATTCAAACTTAGATTTTACGGACATTAACCTCACCGACCACCATAAATGTAACGACCCGTCCCGAATTCCGAGATTAGATTAGTGATTAATCTTGATTAGTGAGGTTGATCGGTGGTTAGTGGGGAGAAATCAGACAAAATGTGCAAAATGATCGTTTTGCCCCTAATCGTGGGCAAAATGTTGACTTTTTGATCGCCGCGGTCAAACGGACTTTGACCGATGACCGGGACGTAGTTCAGGACGTCACGAGTTTATAGACAGGTGGCATGTTCGATTCCGACATTCGAGGAGAAAGTTATGACGATCGGAAGTTGAGGGGCATTTTGGTAATTTGGAATATTAGGGGCCAAATGTTGACTTTTTGACCGGGAGGTCCGATGTATGAGGGCCAAGGACCTTTACGTAGGTCTCGTCGATGTGAATCCAATGACAGACGGCATGCCGAAATCGGAGTTCCGACGACGAAGTTGTGGTCACGGGAACGAATTCGAGTAACCGAACGAACCGAGACTTTGATTAAAATAATATTAAAATATGTGAACAGTAATTGACGAATCTGGACCCTTGGATGAGTGCCACGTGTCACTCATCCCCTACATTCACTAAAATCTGGATCCTTGTTGGCCATTGGGTTATTTACTTAATTTTCTCTCCTGAAATCCTCACCCTTCATTGATAATTGAGATTGAATCTGGGCCGTTGATCTCATTTCTTCTCTCTTTATTTGATCAGAACATACATTCTCACATTTTCACTTTCCATCAAACCCGTGAGCACGGTTTCCTTCTTTGAACCAACACATCACCACCTCTCAGCCTCAACCCACACCCCAGACACCACCATACCACCCTCAGGCACCACCAGACGCCAGCCACCACCCCACGGCCGCCCTGCACGGCCGGAAAACCTCCCAGACCCGAGAAGAACCAAACAACTCGACACTGCCCAACCGTCCAAACCACCTCACCAGGACTCGAACCAACCTAGAGTTAGGATCACTAGGACGGTAGGAAGACTCAGACGAAGACTGGACGGGCCACGGCGGCGACACGGCGGCGATAAACTCAAAAACCCGAGAAAGTTTGATTTTTCCTCCCTGTTTCGAAACAATAGTTTTTGATGTTAGGACAGTTTGTTTACTTCTGAAACATGTCCTAGGGACCTAAACGACCATTCTAGACCGAAGCTTGTGGCTGGAATCTCAACGGGTCGCTGGAGATGACGACCTGAATTCTCAGCCGGTTTTTCCGTCAAGTTTCAGGTAATTTACTCAACCTAAAAACTAGTTTGGATTCCACAGACCAGGTTGCAACGAGTCTGTAGGATCAAACCCCATCGAAAATGGTGGTCGGAAACTCGATCTATGATCGGGTCAAGCCGTGGGTCGACGGCGACCCGGTTTCAGACCCGGTTATTGTAGCATGACGTCAGCACAGTTGACCAGAACATTGACCTAGCGCGTGGGGGCGCATGCAAGGTATTTTGGGGAAACTTCCAACATGACTTTTAATCTATTCGATGTAACGAACATTTTGGAATTGGTTTCGTGTCGATCGGACACCGTCTCGATATTGTTCGGGACGTCCGAAGGTTTTAAATCAAGTTTAAAAAGAGTTAAAAATTCGGAAAAAGTATGGGACTTTGATAGGATGTTAATGAAGATGTTAGTGACCCTCTAATGTGATTTGGACAGGATTGGGAGTCCCGGTGATAGTGGTGTGGCCCGGGAGGGCCGATGGCACGCGTATCGAGGCATACCGTTAAACTGTCTGTGAGTGGACTTTGGTTTTATAAATCCTATGCATGCTTAAATGTGTTATATGTCTTATATACATGATTTCTATGATGGTGATTGTGAGTATTGATTTCGGGTATGTTGTACGTATTTCGAGGTGTTTTCCGTATTTCACGTATATCGAGTTTAACGGTTTCTTTTGGTTTTAAGTGCTTGTGATTTGATGAATAATACGATAAATGGTTTTGAAATTGGAAAGATGAACTCGGGCTTGAGGCCCAATTGTTTTGGAAACCTCGGACTTGGAGTCCATTTGTAATCGAGCCGGGGGCCCAGTTGCTTTATGAAATCAGGGCCAGGGGCCCAGTTGTTACGAAATCGGGTTGAGACCCATTTAAGTTATATTATCGGGCCAGGGGCCCAGTTGATTTACAAATTAGGGTCGTGGGCCCCGTGGTTTATAAAATCGGGCCGTGGGCCCAGCGGTTTATAAATCAGGCACGAGGCCCAGTTGGGTTATAAATGTGATTTCTGGTCTGGGACCCTATGTTTAATACATGTGATTTCGGGTCAAGGACCCTAAATGGAATTGTAATGTTTTATGGCGATTTCGGGCAGGGCCCATTGTAATGTTGTGAAATGATTTAATAAAACTGTTTTCCATATACCATCTGGATACAAGGATATACGATGGTCTCCTCCAGATGTCTGGGACACTGGGGAAGTCACGGTGCATTGCCTGCGAGGGGTCATTGTACGGAGCAGCCGGACCGTATGATGACTCAGGAGCAGGATTTCTATGATTAGACGTCTGGGAAGTCAGACATCTGGGATGTCAGAGATATGGACCCGGAGAGACCCCGGGCAGCACGCGTCGCTTATTATACCGTGAGATATGACGTCTGGGACGTCGAGCGTCTGGGACGCTAAGCATTTGGGATGCTGGTGATGGTAATGGTAAATATGGATTAATGAATCTATGAAATGGCTTTTCGGTTGGATTTTTGTTATGTGGTAAAAATGGATTATTGGTTATGATATAGTATTTCGGGTCGGGGACCCTAAATGGTTTTGGATTTATATATTTATGTTTATGGCTTTGGGCGGTGGCCTACATGGTTTTGTATGTCTGGTAGTGGTATTCCACAGTTTTGGGCTGAGTTCCCACACTTGGTTTTAAGTTAACGGTTTTTAGGCTAAGGCCCTAATGGCTTAGTTGAACAAACGTTTTGGTTACTGGTTTTCGTGGCATGCATACGTTTTTATTGGAGGGAATAAATGTCTTATAACTGTGTTTAATGAACTTAATGATTTTCGTCCACTCACAGCTTTTGGTTTTTAATGCCCTTCAGGTTGATCACGGATGCGACTGCATCAGAGACTGGGACATTGCACGCCTCCTCCATCGATCCTTGCGCACTCTGGAAGCCTCGTTTGGGCAGTGACTTTTGGTTATCCCTTGTCTGACACCCCTTGTTGGACGGGAGCAGGGCACATTCCACAGTAATCCCGGGAGGATAGGGATGGGTCCTGTCAATAAACCTCCCAACTGGACTTATTTGAGCCTCTGGACCTCTGGCATCATCCTCTCAACCACGGAATCGACCCAAACCGTCCGAGAACATAAGTACCATTCCCACGTACAAAAATAGGACAGCTCGATTTCACAGGGTCCCTACCTCGACCCGCCGTCATGAACGCCACCATGGCCTTTACTCTCCTTCAGACATCCCTTTCTTCATCTTACCTTCACAACACAAGAGTCAAGGCTAAATGTTGGTAACGATTTCTGGTTTGAACCTCCCTAGAGTCCCCTTTTTTTTATTGAATTGAAAACGCCCCACCGTCAACGACGGCTTCATGGCTGCTCCACCACATTGTCATCTTCCCCTCATCACACTGATCACTCACTCACCACTCACTATCACTAGGAGCTCACACACACAGAGTTGATCAGAAAGCCCTCACGGTTTCCCTCTCCCTGTTTCTGCACTTCTCCCCAATTGCACGGTTCAAAATCGTGCATTTTATGGCCGTGTCTAGCCAAACTACCTAGAACCCTCTAGGAAGCCCCCCACGTGTCCAACTCTCCCTGGACAGAAAGAAAAATCCAACTGATTTAGCCCATGTGTCCTCATCCGTTTTGCACAATTCCCAAGGTGTAAAAAGGACTAAAATACCCCTAATTGTCCAAATTACAATTTTACCCTTAACTTCCTAGACCCGTAACTCACTCATCTGACGTCTGATGACAGCGTGCCGTCTGTCGTTGTACTTAGGACGTCGAGATCTACCTAACGGTCCTCAGTTTACGTGTAAAATCCTTGTCGTGCAAAAAGTCAACTTTTTCCCTTCTTTTGACCAAATTACGAAAGTACCCCCAGTCTTCCGAACATCATAACTTCCTGTTCAGATGTCGGAATCGGGCGTGCCACCTGTCTACGGACTCGTGACGTCCCGAACTACGTCACGGTCATCGGTCAATGTCCAATTGACCGCCCGAACTCAAAGTCAACATTTTGCCCAACCTAGGGGAAAAATTGTCATTCTACGCTAATGGGCCAACAGTAATCAAATAACCACCGATTAACTTAGCTAATCCGGCACTAATCACTTCGCTAATCCCAACTACCGGGATGGGTTGTTACAATCTATCCTCCTTAAAAGAATTTCGTCCCCAAAATTCCACAACTTGTACTCCACTACTGGGCCCCTACCCGGTGGTCGATCTCACGTACAACCACCCTATCAGGGTAAATCAACAAAGTCCTAAAGGCACTCCTAGATTGAGGGTTCTCTTCAATAACCTCATATCGATCAGTTACAGTCACTCCTCCAAAAGAATGTAAGTTATTACGTCTTACCCTTCCTGAGGTTCAACCCCAAGCATCACCATTACATTCGTACTCGACTCTCGAGATCAGAACCAACGGTTACTCACCTCAGATTCCTCAATCACTACCCTCGCAGTTTTCGATCACCTCTACTCCCTAGTTCACAAGACGCTAAGCCCAAATCTCTGCTCACAACGAGCCAAACCCTCCATCTACATTCAGGTCAAGGAAACTAACATCCCTTATCAGCCTCAACTCTGAGCAACCAAATGCTCAACCAGCACCGCAAACTTCCTGGACTCGTCCAAAGTCATCTACCAACCATCTCCTACCTCGGCTGCGTCTGGAAGCACCATCCCAATCCGGCCGTAAGTCGGCCCAAACCGCAAGGACTACGATACCATAACCCCAACTCACGGTTCCCTTCAGGTACTTCTCACTACAGTCCAGTAATCCCACGGAATACCTCAAATCATTCTCGTCGTCCGGGTTATCCAACTCTCAACTGCCCTTGGTTCAATACAGCCTTACCACTCCCTCGAGTCTCACAGTAGTTCCTAAATCCTGCCATCAAGGCATCCGGCTACCCGTAGCCGCACAATTCCAAACTCAACCCAACTGACCAAAGGTCACCAATCCACACGATCAACATCCAAACATCACCCGGCCCAACTGGCCACGATCAATCGGCTTCCTCGGCCCACGTATCTTATTAACTTAACGTGTTACTCTCAAGCCTCTCAGGCCGACCAACCTACTCACACGTAGCTCACTGGATACAATCCAGACGAATCCTGCTAGTGTATCTCTAACCTTTATGGTCCACCCATCACGTAACACCAGTACCAACGCGTCAATGCACTAACCCGTCCGGCCCTAAGCCGACATACGTCTTACCTCGCACCGCGTATCGAGCGAGTAGCACCCTCAAACGCTGCTATCTAACCACCTCAAATGTACTATCACTATCGTATCCAGGTTACCGTCGGGCTGTTTCGCGTCGAGACATCACATCCACAGTAGCATCACATCACCCAAGTCGACGAACCAGCGACTCTCGGAACTAAACCTGGCACAGAACACACAAAACCTCGCTCTGATACCAATTGTCAGGGCCCACCCCTAATCCCCCAGGATTAGGGACTAAACCATGCTCCCATCTGACCTACACATGACACGAAGGCTAAACGGACGTCCAACCTCAGTGTGACACGTAAGTCGGACAAGGGATTTCCGAACCGAACGTCTCAAAATCTTCCAAACTTCCCAGAGTGCGCAAATTCTACTGTGGATTGTACGTGTGATGTCTCCATCTCTGTCGACCAACAACCCGCGCCGCAACAACCTGGAGGGTATCGAAAACACGAAAAGACTGTGAGTGGACAAAAATAAAGTTTAAGTTCAAAACAGTTATCAGAAAACAATAATATTTATACCCTCCGCGTAAAAACCACTACATGCATATCAATTTCATGTTATAAAACCATGTAAGAAAACCAAACACATTTTCCTTTTCTCAAATCCCGGGCCTCCGTCCAAACCATCAAAAACCGTTTCATCAATTCTCAGTGAAATCCAAAACACATTTGCAATCACATTTTCATCCATCGAACCTGCTGGATCTATCTGAGTCTTTAAACTCCCGAGTCTTTAAACTCAATAACCAGGCCTCAATAATCCGAGTCTTTAAACTCCGAGTCTTTAAACTCAACAGGCATACAGGGGAAATATCAATATATTCGAGTCTTTAAACTCCGAGTCTTTAAACCCAACAGGCATACGGGGGAAATATCAATATATCCGAGTCTTTAAACTCCCGCGTCTTCAAACTCAATCCGGGTCTTTAAACCCAATCCGGGCCCTCCCCCATCAAATATAATATCCGGGATTTTAAACCCAATAACCAGATCCAGCAAATCCAATCCAAAACCATTTAAGAACCACTTTCCATTTCAAATCCACTTCCAAACCCGAATCATATCCATCTCATTTCCATATCCGAGTCCGCAACCATCATTCCGTAAGCTGACATCCAGAATAACCATTTCGAATCCAAACCCAGAATCCACTTCAAGTCCCGAATCGAATCTCGAATCGTCATACGGAAACCCGATTCCAAAACCCAAAATCACATTTCCGAAAACCACTTTGAACTGGGACTTAAGCCCGAAAACACTTTTCAAAATCCTTTTACTTTCCATGAAATCAAACCGTATTTCAAATCACGAAATCAAACCGTTAAACCTGGTTCAAATCACGATATTTATCAAAACCTCGTAAAACGTGAAAACCATCATTTCCTCAAAAAACGTGCAAAATCGTAAACCATCACAATCATAAATTAAATCATAGAATCAAGTATGGAAAAAATATAAAAACATATATGCATGCATTAAGAGTTAGAAAACAAAGTCCACTCACAGACCATTCCGACGTAGCCTCGATACGCGCGCACTTATGTCGTTCCCGGCCATTCCGCTATCCTCGGCTTTCCCGGACCTGTCCAAATCCAAATATAAGGTCACTAACTACTTCACGATACTCATACTAAAGCCCTATAATTTTCCCGTATTTTTAACTATTTTTACCCGAGCCCTAAAACCTCCGGACAGCCCGAAACATATCGATTCAATGTCCGATTAACTCGAAACCAGTGCCAAAATGTTTGTTACATCGCTTAGGCTAAAAACCATGTTGGACACTTCCCCGGATTCTGCCCCACGCGCCCTCACGCGCCTCCCAACGGGGCTGAGCGTGGGAGCCACGCGCCGAGCACAGTGTCATCGTCTACCCTAGGTGAGCACAATGTCACCATGATTTTTTCATTCTAATTGTCCTATTAGGTTCGTCCCATCCAGTCTAATCGATTTAACCAAATAAAACATAACTTAAAGATCCAAACATTACCTTCCTAAACTGTGATCAAGCCCACCTCCTGTAACCAAGCTCTGCCATTGTTCCTGCCTATCCCTGGCTCTGGTTTTTGTTCCAAACTCTTCCTTAAATCTTTCAGGAGCTTCCCCAATGAACCAAAACCAACATTAGCCAGTAAAACACAAAGTACCATTTTTACATTCAAACTTAGCTTTTACGGACATTAACTTTACCGACCACCATAAACCTCCCAACCGGACTTATTTGAGCCTCTAGACCTCTGGCATCATCCTATCAACCACGGAATCGACCCAAACCATCCGAGAACATAAGTACCATTCCCACGTACAAAAATAGGACAGCTCGACTTCACAGGGTCCCCACCTCGACCTGCCGTCATGAACGCCACCATGGCCTTTACTCTCCTTCAGACATCCCTTTCTTCATCTTACCTTCACAACACAAGGGTCAAGGCTAAATTTTGGTAAGGATTTCTGGTTTGAACCTCCCTGGAGTCCCCTGTTTTTTTTTAATTGAACACGCCCCACCGTGCACAACGGCTTCACGGCTGCTCCACCACACTATCACCTTCCCCTCATCACACTGATCACTCACTCACCACTCACTATCACCAGGAGCTCACACACACAGAGTTGATCAGAAAGCCCTCACGGTTTCCCTCTCCCTGTTTCGGCACTTCTCCCCAATTGCACGGTTCAAAATCGTGCATTTTATGGCCGTGTCTAGCCAAACTACCTAGAACCCTCTAGGAAGCCCCCCACGTGTCCAACTCTCCCTGGACAGAAAGAAAAATCCAACTGATTTAGCCCATGTGTCCTCATCCGTTTTGTACAATTCCCAAGGTGTAAAAAGGAATAAAATACCCCTAATTGTCCAAATTACAATTTTACCCTTAACTTCCTAGACCCGTAACTCACTCATCCAACGTCCGATGACAGCGTGCTGCCTGTCGTTGTACTCAGGACGTCGAGATCTACCTAACGGTCCTCAGTTTACGTGTAAAATCCTTGTCGTGCAAAAAGTCAACTTTTTCCCTTCTTTTAACCAAATTACGAAAGTACCCCCAGTCTTCCGAACATCATAACTTCCTCCTCAGATGTCGGAATCGGGCGTACCACCTGTCTACGAACTAGTGACGTCCCGAACTATGTCACGGTCATCGGTCAATATCCAATTGACCGTCCGAACTCAAAGTCAACATTTTGCCCAACCTAGGGGCAAAATCATCATTCTACGCTAATGGGCCGACAGTAATCAACTAACCACCGATTAACTTAGCTAATCCGGAACTAATCACTTCGCTAATCCCAACTCCCGGGACGGGTTGTTACACTGAGAAGGGCTTCCCCGCGGCGCAGCTTATGATCAGGAGTGCAATTATGGATAATACCCTAGGGAGGGTCATTAATATGCGGGTCATTAACCTAGGGAGACTCGGGATTGAGATCCCAAGTAGCACGCGTAGCTTAGAGACCATGAAAATGGTATTGATTAGGCATCAAGGATGCTGAGGATTGGTTACATTGCATTTCGATAAACTGGTTATTTGATGTTGATTGGTTTTAGGCTGAGTTCCCACACTGTTGGATTTATGATGTTGGGCTAAGGACCTAATGATTTAATAAAGTAAATGGTTTGATTACTGGTTTTCGAATGTATGCATGCTTTTTAGTGTAGGGCATAAACATCTTTTCGTGAAATGTGTTTTATAAATTATTTATTTCGTTCACTCACAGCTTTTAATGGTTTTTAATGCTCTCCAGGTTGATAACACTCCTCCACTGATCCTGGAATCTAGAAGCCCCGACTAGGCTGAGGTTTCGAGTTATCCCTTTATCTGGAACTTCGTGTTAGACCGAAGTATGGCGCATCCCGCATTAATTCCAGGGGGATTGGGATGGGTCGTGTCAACATCCATCTTTACCCATCGTTTTCCAAAACCATGCATGACAAGGAAGACCATTTCAATACCGTACTTTTCGATTAAAAAAAACCCAGCTTATTATCTTGAAACACATGAGAAGTTCTCAAATCAAAAGAGTCGTTAAGTCATCTAAAACCTTAGTAAGTCAAAGTAACCATGACTACAAGAATAGCACATCAATCACAAACAATCAACGTACCATCATTACAATGTCACACGTGAAACCATTGCCACACTAACAAGCACACCACAAACTCACTCGGGAACCGGAGCCTAGCTCGACATTTGAGTCCAACTAATCAACAAGCATGACCACAACTTACATCACATCTCACAAACCATCAATCCAATCCATACACTCAATCCATAACGATCAATATCACAGAGCTCACATATAGTCAACTCATCATTAATACACAAACACCACCTCAATATTCAACACATCAATCATCATACCAATTATGATATCACAAGTGCACTACTGGTAGGCCATCATATACTCACTCGAGATACAAAGCCCAACTCGACGTCTGAGTGTAAACCGACTCAAGATCCTGGGTACAACTCGACGTCTGAGTCACCATCACAACACTAGTCTCAGGATACAGAGCCTTGCTCTACGTTTGAGACTACTCATCACAATATTAGAACATATCCACATTGGGTATCACCACATCACAACCCATAGTCACATCTACACATAATACCGTCTCAGGATTCAAAGCCCCCGGGTCGATGTCTGAGACTCACATTCAAACCACACAATCATCACACATCATCATATCATTACACATCATGCATATTGACAAACACGTGGTCACATCACAACTTTATATCACCTTTTATCACAACTTTATATCACCTTTTATCACAACATATCACAATCCAAATCACAATCAGAACCTCGGACCTAAGCTCCAACCACAGCTTAAACTCCAATTCTCGTAAAACATGCCATAAATACAATTTCTGTAAAAACCGTTCAGAAATTATATAAAAATCATAAATATTCCAAAACACACTATTTCATGTCATAATTCACATTCGGAACGGTGTTCAAAACAGAGTTACAGAAACCTCGTAAAATGTGCACTAAAATGTTAATTAAATATTCGTAAAATCACCAAAAATCAGATAAAATTTCCAATCACTTCAATATCATCATAATCACATAAAACACATTTAATTCATGTACGTATGCAAGCATAAAACATTAGAGAAAGAACGTCCACTCACACACCTTCGTATTGACGAATTCCACTTTGCACGCATTTCTGTACTTTCTGGGAATGTCACTTCTTGCCAAAATTCACATCCATGGGTCACAAATCATTTCAAATACCTCCTATTTTAATCCCATAATTTTTTGAGATTTTTAAACGTATTTAAAATGAACCCTAAATTTTCGGACACTTAAAACTACCCCGAAACGGTGTCCAATCGAATACTCAAAAATTGTACCGTTGGATTCATAACATCAAATACTCAAACTTTCATGTTACACGAAAATCGAGAACATGTACCACGCATCCCCACGTGCTCGACACTGTAGATAATCTTATTCACCCGTTTTGCCTGGTTTTTGGGTCGCCCGACTTGGCGACTCGACCCAATTTTTTCTCACTTGTTTTACCACCTTTTTTCACTTTGATTTTAACCAAAACCATCCTATCAAACCCTAGACGAGCTCTATCAATTCAAAATCAACGAAGAATGACTACAATTTCATACCTGAACGAGGAAATTTCCCATAATTTCTACTTCGGTCGCTGGGCAAGAATTGACAGGAACCGTCCTAAATTTCAGGAAAAATCGGAACGACCCTTTTCCCGTCTAACAACTCGGGTCAGACAAGGGATTTTCCTATTTTAAAGTTTATCGAGTAATCGAAATGTAAACCAAACTGAATCTTTTTCGTGCGGGGTACCGCCAACATCCAACCCACTTACCCCGACAATAAAGGGATTCCTTATAATTTGTCCATAATCAGGTCGTACGTTTACTTGTATTATCATTAAACTTACCAATATTTTCATTATGATTTATTACCTAAGTTGTATTCGATAATCAACCTTAATATTTACCTTGTTAAGTCACCAAACACTTAATCATAAGTAAACATGATAAACCATTAATTATGTAACGACCCGTCCCAAAGTTTTGGTATTAATTAAGACTTAATCATGGATTAGCAGGGCTAATCGGGGAATTAGTCGAGGATTATCGGACGTTCATAGCGAAATTATGATTTTGCCCCTGAATAAGGGCAAAAAGTTGACTTTTGACTCGAGATATCCGATGCACGAGGATCAAGGTGTAACGATCCGTCTCAAATTCCGGAATTAGATTAGTGATTAATGAAGGATTAGAACGATTAATCGGGGATTAATCGAACGAAATCGGACGGGCGGTGTAAAATGATCGCTTTGCCCCTAGTCTTGGGCAAAATGTTGACTTTTGACTCGGGGAATCAAACGTACGAGGACCGATGACCGTCACGTAGATCGGGATGTCACGAGTCCGTAGACAGGCGGCACGTCGAAATCGGACATCGAACGGAGAGGTTATGGTCACAGGATCGAAATCGAGAATTTAACGTCTCGGGATTCGATTAAAATAATATTAAAATTTGATTGGACAGATATTTGTGTGGAACCCTTGGATGAGTGACAAGTGTCACTCATCCCATTGGTGACTTCCCTAAAAAGTGGATCTGGTTTGTGATTGGGGGATTAATTAACCATTAATTGATATTTTTTATTTAATTCACTCTTATTCTCTCTCTTCTTCCCCGCGTATCATCTTCTTCATCTCTCTCTAACAAACACACGACACAACTACACACACAGCCTTCAAAATTCATCTTTTACTTGTGAACTGTGAATGGAAATTGGAGAGGAGATCGAGATGAGTCGAATGGTGGCCACGGGTCGAGCTGTCGTGGACGGTGGTGCACGGTGTCCTGGTTCGGAGGCAAAGGACCGATTTGGTTCAAAAATCGTGTGTTTGGTTTTGGGAGTTGGATGATAGAATTAGTTGCCTAGATGATGTTCTAGAGGTTGCTAGGAGTTGGTCTAGCGAGGAATGAAGGTCTTCCGTGGGCCTTGGCCGTCAAACCAGTGAAAGGTAAGTTTGGATTCGAAAATGGTAATTCATGAGTTCTTGGTTTTCAATCAAATTGATGGATTGGGTAATGTCTTGGAGGTTGAAAGGAAACAGTTGGGACTGAAACCACGGCTGGAGGTGGCCGGAGTCACGAGAACACAGAGGAGGAAAACTGGACTTTTAGTATTTGTTTGGAAGGTATGATCTCGACCTAAAGTTTTTGTTTTGACCATGTAGATCGATAGGAAATAACTAGATAAAGCTATAGGACTTAAAATGGGTGAAAACAGACTAAAATTGGACGAGTTATGGAGTTGAACTGAGACCGCCGGTTCGGTTGGACCGGATTGGTCTGAACCGGTCTGAACTGATTTGGACTGAGGTTGAAGATGATGAATAGTAGTGTGCATGGGCTTCACGTGCAGCCGCTTGCGGCGGCTGGTGGGGGGCGCGTGGGGAGGTTTCTGGGAACGTTTTCAACATGTGAAATCATTTATTCAATGTAACGAACATTTTGGGACTGATTTCATGTCGATTAGACATCGTTTCGATATAGTTTGGGACGTCCGAAGCTTTAAGATCGAGTTTAAAAATAGTTAAAAATTCTGAAAAATTACGGGGCTTCAATGAGAGGTTAGTAAGGTAGTTAGTAACCCTCTAGTATGATTTGGACAGGTTTGAGAGTCCCGGTGACGGTGATGAGCCCGGGGAGGCTTATGGCACGCGTATCGAGGCGACAGAGTAGGACGGTCTGTGAGTGGACAATGTTTTCTAAACTATGATGCATGCATAACTATTTTATATGTTTTATATATGTGATTTTCTATAGTGATGATTGTGGCATTGGTGATTTACATCATTGCACGTATCTCGAGGTAATCTTGTATTTGCACAAATATTGAGACCTATTTGATGAACTAGTTTTGGTTTTAGAAAGATGAAGTCGGGCATGAGACCTATTTGAATTACGTGATCGGGCCAGGGGCCCAGTTAGTTTACGAAATTGGTCTGAGACCCATTTGAGTGATGTGATCGGGCCGGGGGCTCAGTTGATTTATGAAATCGGGCATGATGCCCATTTGTGATTTATAAATGTGATCTGGGGTCTGGGACCTTATGTTTCATAAACGTGCTTTCGGGTTGGGGACCCTAAATGGATTTGTGATGTTTTATGGAAATTCCGAGAAGGGCCCTTTGAGATATTTTGAAATGTCTTTATAAAACTGTTTTCCATATACCATCTTGATACGAGGATCTGTGGATGGTCTCCTCCAGGTGTCTGGGACACTGGGTAACTCACGGTGCATTGCTTGCAAGGGGTCATTATACGGAGCGACCAGACTGTATAGTGACTCAGGAGCAAGATTGCTATGATTAGATGTCTAGGACGTCAGACATCTGGGATGTCAGAGATATGGACTTGGAGAGACCCCGGGCAACACGCATTGATTATACCATGAGATATGACGTCTGGGACATCAAGCGTCTAAGACGCTAGGCATCAGAGATGTCGAGGATGGTTATGTGGAGAATATGGATTATTGGATTTATGAAATGGTATTTCGGTGTTTATGGATTTGTGGTTATGGATTTGGGCAGTGGCCCACTTGGTTCTGGTTTTACGGATGTGGTATTCTATGGTTTTGGGCTGAGTTCCCACATACGTTTGGATTGACGGTTTTTGGGCTAAGGCCCTAATGGTTCATTTAAGTAAATGTTTTGATTACTGATTTTCGATGCATGCAAACTTTTTAGTGAAGGGCATAAATATCCTTGTGAAATGTGTTTTTATGAACTTTTTTATTTTTTTCCACTCACAGTTTTTAAATGGTTTTAATGTCCTCCAGGTTGATCACGGATGCGGACTGTAGCAGAGACCGAGACATCGCACTCCTCCACCTATCCTGGCTCGCTCTGGGAGCCCCGTATGGGCTAAGGTATGAATTATCCCTTATCTGACAGTTCGTGTCAGATGGGAGCAAGGCACAACCCGCGTTAATCCTAGGGGGATTGGGATGGGGCGTGTCAAAGGACCGTTACGTAGATCGGGTCGATACGAGTCTGTAGACAAGCGGCACGTCGAAATCGGACATTCGACGGGAAAGTTACGGTTCACAAGAGTTCTGAGGAACTATTGCATGAATTACGAGACGGGTGGACTTTTGTCCTCAGTGGGCCCAAATATTTTGAAACATACCCAATGGATGAGTTGTGAACTGTGAATGAAAGAGGTAGATGAGGTCGAGACGAGTTGGAAGGTGGTGAGATCGAGGACCGTCGTGCATGGTGGCCAAGAAACGACGAAGGTGACTTTTACGTTCAAGGTTTTGGATTTTTGGTTTTAGGAATTTGGGGGCTATTCCCGATGACTTGATGATGTTTGGGAGGTTGAGCCATGACGGATGGTGGCTGCGGTGATGCAAGCATGGCGGGGGAACGGCCGTGAGGAGTTTTCAGTGGCTAGCCACCGAATTCGATTTCCAGCCAGGTATGCTCGAATCGAACCTCCAAACCTATTTTTAAGTGTCTTAGGAGCTTAATGGAACCATTAGGAGGTAGTTTTGACCCTTAGATGTGCTTAGATCGTGGGAGGAAATATTGGGCTTTAAATGGTTTATTGAACCAATAGGTTTTAGGAATGTTTTTTTCAATTTGATTGCATAGAAAAATCCCTAGGATAGATTAGAAAGGATTGGTGGAAAGAAGGAGGAAAAAGAACGAAAAACAAGGGAGGAAATGGACTGAACCGGTCACACCGGTTCGGTCGGACCGGACGAACCAGTGAATCGATTCAGACCGGTTCACGCGAGGAGGAAGACAACCATATGCACTGGTACGTGAGGCCCACGTGCAGCACCTTTGGGCGGCACGTGAGGCCCACGCGCAGCGCCTTTGGGTGGCACGTGAGGCCTACGCGCAGCGCCTTTGGGCGGCACGCGAGGCCCACTCGCAGCGCCTTTGGGCGGCACGTGAGGCCCAAGCCCAGCGCCTTTGGGCGATGCATGGGGGCTCGTAGGGTGTGTTTGGGAAATTTTTCAACACATGAAATCATTCTTTCGATGTAATGAACATTTTGGGACTGGTTTCGAGTTGATCGGACATCGCTTCGATATTGTTCGGGATGTCCGAAGGTTTAGGATCGAGTTTAAAATATGTTAAAAATCATGGAAAATTAGGGGGCTTTAATGAGAGGATATGAAGGTATTTAGTAACCCTCTAGTATGATTTGGGCAGGTTTGGGAACCCCGGAGATGATGATTGGCTCGAGAAAGGCTTATGGTGCGCGTATCGAGGCGCAATTTGGACGGTATGTGAGTGGACCTTGATTTCTAAATTGATGCATGCATAAATGTTTTATATGTGTTTATGAACATGTTTTGAGATTCCATGAGTACATATGATTTAATTATGATTATTAGGCATTTTCGGAGGAAAATGCATCATTGCATGTAGTTTGAGATTTCTGTTTTATATGATGTTTGGGCTTCGGCCAAGGGTACTACGTGCATATGTTTTACACAGTTTATATGTGATTTCGAAGGTTTCACGGAGAGGCGTGAAACTGAGGAATTGATTTACAGTTTTGGAAGATTTCACGGAAGTGCATGAAATCGAGATTCGGGCATGAGTCCCAATTGAAAGACGATTTGAAAGGGGTTTTGGAAATATCTTTCGGGCATATGACCCATTGATTGGATATCATCGGACTTGGAGTCCATTTGATTTAATGAGAAATCGAGCTGGAGTCCCATTTCGTTTATATGGTCGGGCTGGGGGCCCGTTGGTTTACGAATTCGGACATGAGGCCCAGTTATGGTTTATAAATGTGATTTCGGGTCGAGGACCCCAAATGAAATTGGATTTGGATTTATGATGGTTTTATGGAAAACTCGGGCATAGCTCTTTAAACGATTTTAGATGAATTGTAAAATGGTTTTCCGTATACCATCCTCACGAACGGTTGCCCTCCAGACGTCCCGTAGTATCCTAGAGTGGCGGGTTGTCTCCTCCAGACGTCTCGTAGTATCTTGAAGTAGTCACGGGGCATTGCCTACGAGGGGTCATTACACGGAGCGACCGGTCCGTATAGTGACTCAAGAGCAGGATTTCCAGTGGTTAAAACCTCCCCTCAGGGAGAGTCATTGATATGCGGGTCATTAACTTGGGTGGACCCTGAGGAGACTTGGGATTTGAGACTCTGGGTAGCACACGTAGCTTGGAACCGTGTCAGTGGTATGGATTGTGACATCTAGGATGTCAGGCATCAGGGATGCCGAGGATTGGTTTTGGGCTGAGACCCACATGTATTGGATTTAGGCTGAGACCCACGTGATTTGATTTGGGCTGAATTCCCATATACTTTGATTTACGGTTTTGAGCTAAGGCCTTAATGGTTTGATGATTGATTTAACTAAATGGTTTGAAAGACTGATTTTTGAATGCATGCATGCTTTTTAGTGAAGGGTATAAACGTCTTTTCATAAATGTGTTTTATAAATTATTTATTTTGTTCACTTACAACTTTCAATGGTTTTATTGCCCTTCAGGTTGATTATGGATGCGGGCTGTAGCGGAGATCGAGACATGACACTCCTCCTCCAATCCTGCCGCACTCTGGAAGCCCTAGTTGGGCTAAGGTTGGAATTATCCCTTATATGACACTTCGTGTCAGACGGGAGTACGCACGTCCCACGATAATCCAGAGGATTTGGGACGAGTCCTGTCAAATTACCTAGACTATTAGTAGATTAAATAATTGCACACAAAACTGCATAAATCCAAAACATACTCATATGAATCATTTTCATAATGGAAACTTCCCTTGAAAAGCTCCACGCGCCGCCCAAAGTGGTTGCGCGTCCGAGCCACGTGCCTTCTACAGTGTTTTAGGGAAAACATTGTTTATCATCGTTTTCCCTGTTATTCGGGTCGCCCGACCCAGTGATAATTCCTTCACTTCACCCTGATTTTCTTCTTTTTTTCGTCCATTACAATATAATTGAGCCTAGAAGAAGATCCTTATCATTTAAAGATCGAAAATTTACCTCAAATTCAAAGTTCCAACCTTCAAGCTCTAAAACCATGGTGGGCAATGTTGTTCCATGCCTTTCCTACGTTCCAAACTCTTCCTTTTTGCTAAAAAAACTACTGTGAAACTCCCAGGGGATACTCACAGCTTGCTGAAGTGTATATTCTGGCTCAAAAACTGGAAACCCGAAATGACCACTTCACGAGTTCGAGTTTTCTTCACTGATTCATCATGTTTTCATGCAGTTTTCCCTTCTATTCCTTCTCCTCCTTATCCCAAATTCTCTCCTGCAGCCTCCTATTTCATTTCCTGGCCTTGCATCCTCCTATCTCCCTGTTTCTTTCTCGGTTCACCATTTTTTGGTGGTTTTGGCCCAAGGCTACCGAGAACTACTACGACCCTCACACGCACACACATATGTTTATAAATAATGGAATAGGTCGCTGGCAAGGGAGGGAAAATACTTCTAGATTTCTCTAGGCTTAAATCCATATGAATCACATGCCAAATTATGAAATGACCATATTACCCTTTTAAGCCAAAATTACCAAAATACCCTTACTTCTTTTTAGACCCATATCAAAACTATTCGACCTCCAATTTTAGCGTGCCGCCTGTCTATGTGCTCATGAGATCGAGAGCTTCGTAACGATCCTCTCAGAATTCTCAAAAGATATCCCAATAAAAAATTAAACATTTTGACTTTTTCAAGGGTAGAATCGTCTTTTTACGATTCTCGTGGTCGGGGTTGTTACAATCTCCCCTCCTTACTTCGATCTGATGTTTATACTCAAGAGTACATCTTCTAGTTCATCCATAATACAGATGCCATCAATATCGGCTTAACCATCACGCATGAATCACCATAGCAATCACTCATGACTACTCTATTCATGACACTCTTATATGAACTACCAGGGAAACTACGCTTTTTAACCCTTCATGTTATGGCAGTTTCACGCTTTATTATTATATCATTATCACGATATATCAACATATTGCCTCATCAGATATAAGATCTTAGATAATAGCATAGCATCATCATAACAACCTTATTTCATCACCACACATTCGCATGACATCATTGCATCATCAAACTAATATAATCATGTCATAATAAGTATGAAACTATTTCACACAACTTGTTAAGGATCCGGAGTTTAATAAACCCAATTTCCTTGTAAAACGCTTTAATAACATTTTTTTTAATTATTCAGAAAATCCCTAAAATTCATTAAAATTCCATCAATCCTTAACCAAATCTTATGTCAAGTACCATTCTCATCACTTATCACCCATATCTTTCTTGTCTGTATCTAATTCCAATTCAATTCGTATCTAGAGTACTTATCCATATCTCATAATTCACACCTCACATTCTACAACAGTACTACCGGTAGGCCAAATCGTAATTACTAGCACGTATCAAATATCCAACACACATTTCCCCCGAGGGGTATCATACCATTATCCATACGGAAACCGACTCATGATACAGAGCCCAACTCGACGTCTAAGTCGTCACCACACCACTAGTGTCAGGATACAGAGCCTAACTCGACGTCTAAGTCGTCACCACACCACTAGTCTCATGATACAAAATCCAGCTCGACGTCCGAGTGGTTACTAACTCAAGATACAGAGCTCTGCTCGACGCTTGAGTCAGCACCGGTCTCAGGATATAAAGCCCCCCGATCTCGGGATGATGTCTGAGACCCACTAACCACCATCCACTCAGGAAACGGAGCCTAACTTGACGTCTGAGTGGTTATTCACATCACAGCAGTCTCAGAATTCAAAGCCCTACATGACGTTTGAGACTGATTCATCACCAACGGTCTACAACAAAATAATACCATACCCAAAAACACATACAAGTTCATATTACACATAATTTAACAATATTCGTATGAACGTGCCGAATAAGTATCGGAGAATAGAGACGCAAAAAGTAATTTTCAGATCATGGAAATATCGTGTGAACACCTTTATTCACAAAACAAATGATTCTCGCTTGTTGCAAGCATTATCAAAATGAGAAATAAAAAAAATCTAACAATAAAGAATTAAACAAGCAGCAAAAGGAATATAATAAAATCTCATATGGATGTTTGCTGGGGTTTGAAGTATAGTCATCAAACCTTCTGGATGATATATCGATTGAAATAACATTAGGCCAATCTAAGAAATTATAATTAGTGGGTATGGCTTGAGAGGACGAGAAGATGAACTCGTAGATCCTGCAACCATTTTGATATCCACAAAAGAATATATGCATTTAAAAGTGAATAAGGAAAGAAAAAGCAGCGATTAAGTGA
>CM064865.1:70407315-70449815 GCA_032719365.1 Prinsepia uniflora | reverse complement strand
ATGTGGGACTAAGCCCAAAGCAGATATAAACTAAGGTCGAAAGGACCACAATAAAAACGACCATACGGGCCACTGCCCAAATCCTGTGCACACCTGTACACACCACATATCATATATCATATATCCATCACATACATATATATAAGTCACACAACCAATCCTGTCACGGTATCCAAAGCTACGCGCGCGCTACCTGGGTCTCAATCCGAGTCATCTCAAAGTCAAGGTCAATGTCCGTAGACCACTGACCCTACCCGAGGTAATAGTAATCATAGCCTTCCTGAGAGTAAGGAACCCAACTGAGGGGTGACTCCACTCAGTCGGTGCTCCGTGACTACTCCGGGGTCCACCCAGGCCAACGACCCTCCCCGGAGGAGATAGTAGAACATTTAAAGGAAGGTAGACGAACATATATATACATAACATAAACATTCATGACCGGTTCCCTTGAACCGTCATGATCCATAATATCCATAATCAGGTAACATGCCGGTTCCCATAAACCGTCATGTACCGTAATAACCAACAAGGGTTCATGCCGGTTCCCATAAACCGTCATGAACCATAATACCATAACAAGGGTTCATGCCGGTTCCCATAAACCGTCATGAACCTGGGACTCCATTTAAGGTTCCCTGACCTGAAATCATAAACCGTAAAGTGACGGGGTCTCGTACCCGAACATAGGACACCAACTGGGCACCGTGCCCGGAATCTGAGGTCATATGCCCGAGACAAAACCAAATGGGTCTCATACCCGAGTTTATCATTTTGAAATCCAAATTCAGTTCATTTAAATCAATAAAGAAATACAGACCCGTATAAGCACCGTATAAGGCCGAAACCTCGAAATACGTGCTTATACGTAACCACATACAAATGCACCCATGGCATCATCAAACAAGTAATAAAACATATAATAAACATTTATGCATGCACCAATTTAGAAAACAAGGTCCACTCACAGACCGTCCGAGCTGCCGCCTCGATTTGCGTGCCATACGGCTCCCCGAGCCGATCACCGTCACCGGGACTCCCAAACCTGTCCAAATCGTAATAGAAGGTTACTAACTACTTAATTAACCTCCCACTAAATCCCCGTAATTTTCCCGTATTTTTAACTATTTTTAATCCCGAACCTAAACCTTCCGATGCCCCGAAACATATCGAGACGGTGTCCGATCGACACGAAACCAGTCTCAAAATGTTCGTTACATCGAATAGATGATTTCACATGTTGGAACCTTCCCCAGATTCCCTGCCACACGCCCTCACGCGCCGCCCGAAGTGGCTGCGCGTGGGCTTCACGCGCCGCTACAGTACCTGCTGACGTCATCGCTGACGTCAGCATGACGTCATCACTGACAGCCCCTGACAGTGACACGTGTCACGCTCCCATTGGCCCACTGTCTGACATGTCAGTCTGACATTGTCAGATCTGACATGATGACGTCATCCCTGACATGATGACGTCATCAGGATGACGTCATCAGTCATCCCTGCCTCCTCGCGGGTCGACCCGAACGTCTGCAACCGGGTCGCCGTGACCCGCGGCTTGACCCGACCGGTTCTCCCTGCTCCGGCCACCGTTTCTCCTCCCGTTTGTCTCATTCTACTCGTCTCAATCTAACCTAAGGTTCTATGACATTAACATGGAAGGAAAACAACTAAAACTAACCCTTCAAGCTTGGCTATGGCGGGTGAGTTTTCCCCCGCCGTTCACGGCCGTTCCAGGCCACCCCAAGCCCCAAAACCAATCCTACTGAGCTCCTAGGACTACCAGCAACCTAACCCAATCCTTAGAATCAGCTAAAAACCATTAAAACACAACTTCAAATTTTTGAAGTTTTCTTACCTCACGGGTTCGGCTCCGCCGTGTCCTCCGCCGCCTGCCACCGTCCAGCCTCTCAGCCCTCCGCCTCTCACACTCCTCACGGTCATATTATCTCCTAGGGACTGGTGGTATGTGTGTGTGTTGCTTGGAGAAAATGAAGAAAATGGTGAAGGGGGGGGGTTCGGGTTTTGTGCTTGGAGAAGAAGAAAATGAAAAGAAATGAAGATGATGATGTGGATCTGGTGAGAGGAGTGAAATGGAGGGTGAGGATTGAGAGATTAATTGATAATGGATGGTTAGGATTAATGGTTGTTAGGTTTAATTATAAAATAATTAAAATAATAATATTTTATTAATTAGATCCACAAATTAAGGGTATTGACCAATAGGATGAGTGACACTTGTCACTCATCCATGGGACCCACTAAAAATATCTGCCCAATCAGCTTTCGCCAAAACGTCCCCGTCTCGAAGTTCGTGCATAGTGAAATCGAACTTCCGTGACCCATAACTCTCCCGTTCGAAGTCCGATTTCAGTGTGCTGCCTGTCTATGGATTCGTATCGTCCTTATCTACGTAACGGTCTTCGGCCCTCGGCCATCGGACCTCCCGGTCAAAAAGTCAACATTTGACCCCATTTAACCTAAATTACCAAAATGCCCCTAAACTTCCGAACGTCATAACTTCCTCCGCGAACGTCGGAATTGAACGTGCCACCTGTCTATGAACTCGTGACGTCACAAACTACGTCACGGTCATCGGTCAAAGTCCATTTGACCGCCCGATTAAAAAGTCAACGTTTTGCCACCATCAGGGGCAAAACGGTCATTTTGCACCGTTCGTCCGATTTCGCTCTACTAATCACTGCTTAGCCTCACTAATCGTGATTAGTCACTAATCTAATCTAGGAATTTGGGACGGGTCGTTACACCGCATCCGCGATCAACCTGAAGGGCATTAAAAAATAAAAGTCGTGAGTGGACAAAATAAATATTTCATTAAAAAAAATCACATAAATACATTTATGCCCTTCACTAAAAGCATATGCATGCATTCAAAAACCATTTATCAAACGTTCATAAAACCATTTGTCAAATATATTCTCAAAAACTTTCAAGGGTTCATGCCCGGTCCCCATAAACCGTTATGACCCATAAAAACCTTTCAAGGGTTCATGCCGGTCCCCATAAACTGTCATAAACCATAAATCCATATATAACACCATTGGGCCTTAGCCCAAAACCGTAAAACATACCATAGGGGAACTCAATCCAAATAAACATAAGTGGGACAAAAACCGTAAAACAAACCATAGGGGAACTCAGCCCAAATCAACATAAGTGGGACTCTTCCCAAATCTATTCTTAGTGAAATACCAAAACCCAGAATACGGGGTCTCTGCCCCAAACCACTTTCCAAAATATCAAATACGGGGTCTACGCCCCAAATCACTTTCATAAAACATGGAACACAGGGTCTCCGCCCCCAAATCACTTTCTGTAAAACCTCATACGTATCAATATACGTATAACCCATCCGCGGAACTTCCGAGAAGATGCCAACTCGGGGCACACAGCCCCTAGGGAACACATCTCCGAGATATGTCACGATATCATCTCTATACTAGTGTGCACACTACTCGGGGTCTCACTCCGAGTCTTCTCCCAGGAATTCTCCATCTGGGAGGCTCAATCTCTGGATGTAGTCCGAGCTCTATCTTCAGATCTAGTCTGAACATCTCTCCGGAATCTAGTCCGGAACCACATCATAAATCATAACTCCCACTCCTAGAACGGGATCCCTATGAGGATACCCATTCTAGTCTATGGATTGTGACTCTCCAGGTCGACGTCTGGAAGAGACCATATAATCATATGGAGGGTTCATATTCATTTTTAAATCTCTTTCTTTCTTTCTCAAAACACATTTCAACTGGGTCTCATACCTGATTCATCTCAACAGGATTCCTCGAATCCGATTGAAATCCAGTTTCACAAGCCTCGGCCTAAATCCTCAGTTCAACAGGGTCTCATGCCCGAATTCTCATTTCATAAACTGAACTGGGACTCAAGCCCGATGTTACAATCAGCTGGGCCTCAAGCCCGATACCATAATAACTGGCCCTAAGCACCGAAACCACAACTCAACAGGGCTTCAAGCCCGATTTCACAATCAATAGGGCCTCAAGCCCGATACTATAGTCAATTAGGCCTCTAGCCATATATTACAACCAAATGGGCCTCAAGCCCGGATCATAAATCAACGGGACCCTCGGTCCGACCGTATATCTCAAATGGACCCTCAGTCCGATTCCTCGTCAAATCAAATGGACTCCAAGTCCGAGAGTTCATAAATCAAATGGGTCTCGTGCCCGATTTCATATTTCCAAATCCAAAACTTATTCATTAAATCCTCATTGAAAACCTAGCACGTATAAGCATCGTATAAAACCGTAAATCTCGAAATACGTGCAAATACGTAAATCCTAGGCTACCACAATCAAATGCACTCATGGAATCACAAAACATATTCTACAACAATTATAAAATATTTATGCATGCATCGAATTCATAAAACAAGTCCACTCACAGACCGTCCGAAGTCGCGGCTCAATATGCGTGCCAAAACGTCTTCCCCGGCCAATCGTCGCCTCCGGGATTCCCGAACCTGTCCAAATCGTAATAGAAGGTTATTAACTACTTAAATAACCCCTCACTAAAGCCCTATAATTTTCCGAAATTTCTAACTATTTTTAAAGTCAATCCTAAACCTTTGGACATCCCGAACTATATCGAAACGATGTCCGGTTGACATGAAACCAGACCCAAAATGTTCGTTACATCGAATAGATGATTTCACGTGTTGAAGACATCCCCAAAAACACTACCACGTGCTGCCACGTGCCCAAGGATTGCACTGTGCGTGGGCTCACGCGCCACTGTTCCTGCACCATCAACCTCGGCTGAACCGGGTCTAGTCGGTTCGCTAGTTCTCCTGGACCGACGTGACCGGTCCAGCCTGGTTTCTCACCCAATTTCGGTTCGTTTGCTTCCAATCCAATCCCAAAATTTCTATTTTTTTATTTCCTATCTGTTCCAATCAAGAAACCTAAGAAAACCCACCTAAAATCCTATGGTTCGATTTGAACCCCACGGCCTAACTTTCCATTTTCCTACCCAGGGCTTCTCAGCCACTAACCACCACCCAAATTCATCTTAAAACCTTCCTAACATCATAATAAAACCATCATAATCAACCAAAACTGTCCCTAACATTTGAAATAAAAAATAAAAGAAAATGGGCATAACCGGGCTTACCGTGCACAGGGGTCCTCCGCCGTCCACGGAGGTTATGCGTCCTGCCGCTGCCTCCCAGTCACTCTCTCACTCAGTTCCTCACTCAAGAAGCAATGAAGACAGATGAGGGTTGGGGTGGTGTGTGGTGAGGGTTGATCGGGTTTAGTGAGATCGGGAAAACTGTGTGAATGAGGGAGGGGAAATATGCATGTATGTGGAATGGTGGCCAGTGGATGAGTGACACTTGTCACTCATCCATTGGTTGCTGGGGAAAATATCTGGCCCACAATAATGACAAATGCCAATCTGTCTCGAACTTCGTGCAATAGTGACACGGAACTTCCGTGAACCGTAACTTCTCCGTCGAACGTCCAAATTCGACGTGCCCCCTGTCTACGGATTCGTATCGTCCCGATCTACGTAACGGTCCTTGGCCCTTGACCATCGGATCTTCCGGGTTAGAAGTCAACTATTTACTCCTATTCAACCAAATTACCAAAATGCCCTCGAACTCTCGAAAATCATAACTTCTTCCTCGAACGTCGGAATCGAACGTACCACCTGTCTATGCACTTTTGACATCCCGAACTACGTCACAGTCATTGGCCAAAGTCCATTTAACCCCTGAACAAAAAGTCAATGATTCGCCCATTCCAAGGGCAAAATTGTCATTTCGCCCTGCTCATTCGTTAATCCTCGTCTAATCCCTGATTAGTCTCGTTAATCCTTCATTAATTCTTAATTAATCCCGCTAATTAGGGACGGATCGTTACATAAAAATTATGTTCAAGTAAAAAACCACATGAAACCATCAAAACCACCAATAATCAATGTAGTCATTGATATAAAATTTCACATCACGTAAACTCACACATGGCTAGCATAGTAATCGCACAAAAACAACCCTTCATCATCACAATATCAATCATTAGTCCACTACACTACCAGTAGGTACCCAACTCGACATCCGAGTGTGGACCTCATACTCACTCACTCAAGATCTAGAGCCCAACTCGACGTCTGAGTTAGAATTGACTTCGGATCTGGAGCCCGGCTCAATGTCTGAGTTAGCACCAACTAGTCAACAAGCATCATAACATACATCATGCATCATAAAGCATTACATCAACAACACACAATCAATCCATATCCAATATCACCCTATAATTCACTTATAGTCAACTCAACATCATCATAGTACTCATAGACAATCAATCACATTCAAACCATCCTCGAAGAAAAAGCACAAGCACAACATCAAGCATCACATCACAAGGGCACTACTGGTACGCCATCACACAGCCACTCGAGATTTAGAGCCCCCAGCTCGATGTCCTAGTGAAATATGACTCAGGATTCGGAGCCTCCAACTAGATGGCTGAGCTGTCAACACAATATCAGTCTCAGGATTCAGATCCCACACTCGAATACACAAAAATAGTACATGCGGCCCCTGCTCCCTTCTGATAGAAACCTTGCTAGACAATGGATAAACACAAATTCCGCTGGTTCATGCCTTCGCCTCTCGAGCCTCGTTTTCCGTGCAGTGGCCCTAGAGGGTCATAAAACCAAGAAAACATGTGAGAGGAAGAAAAGAAATAGTTTTAAAATCATAATTTGAAAACATCCAGCTTTTACCTTCCATTTTCCAAAACCATGCATACATACGAAAACCATTTCACTTTGATTAAAACAAAACACAGTTATATCTTCAAATCCTTGAAAACCTCAATAAAGTAATTAACCGGAACTCGAGGCAGCTTTCGGAACAAAGGCATGAGCTCACGAGACAAGTATCCCTTGTCTAATAGGGTTTTTAGGGTACTTTTGGTATTTTAGGTTCCCTGTCAGATGGGAACAGGACCCAGGAGTGTTGTACAGGGTGTTTTTCGGGTTGGGTCCTGTCACACTATCCGTAAGCTCCCCTCCCATAACCTCGATCATCTTTCCCCTATTTATTTGGCAATACTTTTAATAAACCGATCAGGGGTAACCATCAATTCATGCTGGCTCGTAGGTTGAAACTGGTCAAGTTTGAACTTAAAAAGCTCAACAATTGAGTTTATCTAATGTTTTCTAGGATATTGAGACTGCTAAGGCTGAGTTGGATGTTTGACAAGGTCGTTTATTAGCCTATCCTTTCCATCATTCACTTATTTCCTTAGAAGGTTATCTTAAGAAAGTCTTCATGGATTGTTTAGGGCGTGAAGAGAGCTTGGTTAGGCAGAAATCTAAGCTTAATTAGGACCTTAATAAACATCATTTGTCAAGACCGGTCCCAAATATCACCTCGATACCCGGGATGAACCCTGCTCCCGTCTAACAATCACACTTAAAGTACCAAAAGAACCTCAAAATAACCATAAGCACAACTATCAGACAAGGGAGTAAATATAATACAACTGTAGTACAGAGCATAGCATTATACAACACAGGCACAAAAGTCCTACTAGGCTAATCTTGCAACGGAAGGACGTCGTAAGCTCTATGCCTCGGTCCCTGCCTCAACGTTCACCCCAGCGCTATCACCACGACCTAGAGGGTAAATTAAAACCAGAAAGTATGAGTGGACTAAAAGAAATAAGAGTTTCAAACACGATTTAGAAACAAACAAGGATTAAGAAAAACAATAAGATTTTTCCCTCCGTTTTAAAATAAAGCATGCATGCCTAACTAAGTATCAGAAAACCACCACATAAAACAGTAGAACAAATACGCTAAGCTCATGTCATAAAAACCAAATCCACAATGTCACGTCTGATCAAACCTGCTGGGTCTATCCGAGTCTTTAAACTCAAACCAAGCCTCAAATGTAATCCGAGTCTTTAAACTCAATAGGCATACGGGGGTAATATCGTAAATATCCAAGTCTTTAAACTCTCGAGTCTTTAAACTCAATCCGGGCCCGTCCCCCGTCCATCAGAATCCGGGTCTTTAAACCCATAAATCAGATCCAGCAAATTCAATCCAAAACCGATTGAAAACCAATTCTAATTCCATATCCAAACCCGAATCCGAAATCACCGGTCTGATGCACTTCCGGCATCCAGAACCGTCATTCCAAACCCAAATCCGGAAATCCACTTTTCAACCTTAAAACCAAATCTCATTTCTCGAAATCAGATTTTAAAACCAAAACCGTGATTACCAAAATCATGTCTCATAATCCATTTATAACCATCGGAAAACAATTATAGATTGAACTCCCAAAAGCATAGAATCAAAATCAGAAATCAAGCTTTTTCTCGAAAAACGTGCGAAAGCCCGAAAATGTCTCGAAAAACGTGCAACATATCAACCACATATAATCATCAATAAAAAGCATAAAAACATACTTAAAATCATAAAACATAAATAAAAGCTACTAGGCATGCTCGTAAGAAAAGAAAGAGTCCACTCACGAGTCTGAAAACGTCAATCGCGCTCCGTGCGCTCCTCAACCGTCTCAGGCGTCTCTCGTCCTGTCAAAATCACCAAATAGGGTCATAAATACGTCAAATACACTAACCCTAATTTCCCCAAATTTTTCGGGAATTTAAACGTAATATAAATTTAAACCCTAAACCGTCTGGATACTCGAACTAACCCGAAACAACGTCCGATTTACCCGAAACTTGTCCCAATGGATTCCTTATAACATTTAGACTTAAAAAAATGTTGGAAAGTTTCTCAGATTCCTCCCCATGCACCCTCACGCGCCGCCCAAAGTGGCTCCGCGTGGACCTCACGCTCTGCTACAGTGTCATCGTCTTCCTCGGGTCAGCCGGTTTGACTGTACTGAACTGGCGTGACCGATTCTCTGCAATTCCTCCACCAATCTCAACCATTCCAATCCCATTAAGTTCGTCCAGTTCCCAGCAATCCATTCCAGTCCTAAAACCTAGAAATCCAAGCCCTAAACCTGTCGTCTTCAACCTCGAAACAAAACTTCCCGTCAGCCTTGTTTTGGTCTCCGGCCACCCAGACCTTCCCCCGTCACGGCGATCATCCTAGACGACTCCTAGGACCTCCCTGAGCCTCACACCACTCGCCAAAGTCCTCGACTCTAGCCTAAAGTCCACGACTTTCGAAAATAATAAAACGGGAAAAACAGGGGATTTGGGTCTCACATGCGATTCGTCCTCCGCCGTCTGCACTGCCGTGTACCACGGTGTCCACTGAGTCCCCTGCAGCCGTATTAGCCTCCTCTTAGCTTGGATTAAGCCAACACACGGCACAACCACCACCTCTGTCCCACAGCTCTCTCTGTTTTCTCTGAAAATCAAACCCTCCGACCACCGTGTTCCTTGCACGATTCCAATCTCAAAACCCGATCACCAGCCTCTCTTCTTCTCTCTGTCACTCTCACAACTCACCAAAACTCTTACACACAACCGGAATCGATCAAACTCTTCACCGCCTCACTCTCTGTTTCTATTTCTCAAACCAATTTGCACGGTTTGAAATGAGACAAGTTATACCCGTGTGTACACTAAACAATCCTAGAACCATCTAGGCACTACCACGTGTCCAATTCCTATGGACCAAAACCTAAATACCCAATCCCACTCAACCAAGTTGCCTTATCTGATTGGTCCTAAAGGAAAAAGACCAAAATGCCCCTAGGTTTAGAAATTACCATTTTGCCCTTCAACTTTCCAGACCCATAACTATTCCGTCCGACGTCCGATGACAGCGTGCCGCCTGTCGTTGTACTCAGGACGTCGAGACCTATCTAATGGTCCTCGGTCTATGTGAAAATCACAAGTCCACTAAAAAATCAACATTTTCCTCTATTTAGTCAAAATTACGATAACGCCCTCAATCTTCCGAACATCATAACTTTTTCTCCGATTGTCCAAATCGGTCATGCCACCTGTCTACGGACTTGTGACGTCCTAACCTACGTCACGGTCAATGGTCAACACTCATCCAACCTGTAAATCAAAAATTCAACTTTGACACACTATTCATAAGGGCAAAATCGTTCTTTTATACAATTCATTTACGAAATTACATTTGTACCCTTCCTGAAGGTACGGGTTGTTACATCATTATTCTTCCTACTTCTACATGGCTATCAAGAAGAAGGCTAACTATAACATCATCAATACTATTTATCAATCAGACAGTGTTGTTATTCTGGATCCCAAGTGACAAGACCCGTCCCTAAATTTACTTTGAAAATCGAGCCGGTCATGCTCCCGTCTAACAACTCTTGTCGAATTAGGGATTTTCCTATTTTTATTCTTATTCTCATTTAGTTCATTTATCAAACATAATCCATTCCTTACAAGGGTCGCCGGCTAGAGGTGGCAATGGGTCGTGTCATGTCGGGTTCGTGTCGTGTCATGAATTCTGTTTTACCCATTTATACCCAACCCGAATCCGACCCATTTAATAATCATGTCAAGAATATCCAACCCGAACCCGACCTATTAATGAGCCGTGTAACCCGTGTAACCCGTTTAACCCATTTAATAAACAGGTCATACTCAAAACCCAACTAACCTATGACCCGTTTGACCCGTTTAACCCGTTTAACATGTTTAACCTATTTAAATTATAAAATTTAATAGTTATTTAGGTAGGTAAATGGGTAGATATATGGGTTCGTAATGACACGTTTATTAAATGGGTCAATATATAAGCCAATATACGGGTTAACCTGTTAACCCAAAATCTACTCATTTATTAAACGGGTTAACATGTCATTATACGGGTTAACAAGTTGACCCGAAACCCACCCGTTTAATAAACGGGTCATAACGGGTTGACCCAAAAATGACCCAAAATTTTAATCGTGCGGGTTGACCTGGATAAATTTCGTGCGGGTTTCGAGTCGTGTCAAAAATTGTCACCCTTATCGCCGCCCACATCCAACCCACTACCCCCATCAAGTCATGGACCATGTCCACTCGTCTCCTTTTAAAACAAATTCATTAAGTAACTATTCGAATATTATATGTAAACAATCATAATATAATAAAATAATTAAGATAATACATATTCCTAACAATTTAAGAATAGGAAAGTTCATTCGTATAAGCCGTACACATAACCAAATTCTTAGTTTTATGTTTTTTTTTCCATAATGATCGTATGACTACCATTCATTACAATTTATCATTAAGGACCATTAATGTCTAATGAGTCTTAGGCTTAAACCCCTTAATTTTATGGATTTTAGTTCAAGTTTAGAACAAAAATATATTTCGTTGAATATTCCAAACTATACTCAAACGGTGACCAACTAGCTCAAACATTATACCATTAAATTCAAAGTTCTAAGATGAATAACTTTCATGTTGATCACATCCCCCAAGGGCCACCTCATGCACCCTTACGAACCGTTGTAGCTCTCTACAATTGGCATCCACGCTGTGTGACCACAGTTGCAGGCGTACTCGCCTTTCCCGTCCAGTTAGGTCTACAACTCAGGTCGCTAGATCTGGCGACCTCACCTGACTCGTAATCCCTCATTTTACGAAAAACTTATTTTGTTCTTTACATAAATTTAGATCATTTTGAACACAAAAGAATCTTTATAACCTTAGAACCGATTAAATCGCAGTAGATATTAAATAAGCTTACCTTTAGGTTCAGCCATGGTTCCACTATCCAACCAGTTGCTTCTTCACGTTCCAAACCTGGAAGGTTTGGCTCTTCATGATCGTATGAACTCAAAGAGGATGATAGTGAGCTATTTTTTGAGTTTGGATGTCCCATAATGGACTTAACACCTCATTAATCACATTTTTAGTTTCTCGAGTTTAGATTCTGGGTTCTTCCCAGAGCTCCCATATTCTTTTCCTTCTTCCTTTCCTCTTCAACTCTCCCTTTCTCTCTTTATTTCTTGGTGTTTTTTCCTTTTCTTCTCCATTTCCCTTGCTTGTTTCCTAATTCGAACCCTCTCTCCCCCTCCCCCCCCCCCCCCCCCCCCCCCCCCGCGAACACACCTTGCACACACACACACACACACACACACGTTTATTTATAATTGGCTAAGTCGGTGGAAGTAAAAAGGAAGGAAAACTCAAGAAGTTTCTAGATTATCCTGGGCTCTTCTAGCAAAATTACCAAACTACCCATACACTATTTAGACAAAACAAATTTATCCAAACTCTATTTTTGGCATACCGCCTGTCTATGTACTTAGGAGTTCGAGACTTACACAATGGTATTCAAAAATTCTAGAAAGTGTCCAGATCAAAAGTCAATAGTTGACTTTTATAAGGGCAAAATCGTCTTTTCCATTTAATTTTTCCAATTTTTATTTTTTTTGAAGTTTTGGGCTGTTACACTAAGGTATCAAAGATGAGGTCATGTCCTATTACCAGGCTTTGTTGGGTTCTTTTCAACATGATGGTGACAATGGATTTGATTTTGGGAGTATTAAGCGTCTCTCTGATGATTAGTCCTTGGATTTAGGAGATGACATCTCTAATGAACAGATCCAAGCAGCTCGTTTTCATTTGAAGCCTAACAAGGCTCCGGATCCGGATGGCTTCAACGCCTTCTTCTTCCAACATTGTTGGGACATTGTGGGTATGAATGTTATTTTGGCCATTTGGGAATTCTTCTCTTCCAAATGCCTTTTGGGTGAGCTTGATGCTATATTTTAACCTTAGTTCGTAAAACCCCCAAGCCTTCTTCAATGGGGGACTTTAGACCAATTTCTTGTTGTAATACGATTTATAAAATTATTTCTAAATTACTAACTAATTATTTAAAGTGTGTGCTTCTCGGTTTAATCAATAATACTCAATCTGCTTTCATCCCTGGACGCAAGATTGGTGATCATATTTTACTTGTTCAAGAACTCATTAAGGAGTACCATCTTAACTCGGGTTCCCCTAGATGTTCTTTGAAGGTTGATTTCAAAAAAGCCTATGATTTGCTCGAGTGGGACTTTTTGTTTAGAGCTTTGGAAGCTTTAAATATCCATCTTCAGATGTTCACTTTGACCAAAGCCTGTGTTACTTCCTTATGCTTCTCGATTGCTATTAATGGAGAATTAGCTGGTTTCTTCCCTAATAAAATAGGCCTAAGGAAAGGAGACCCCTTGGCCCTTATCTTTTTGTCTTGGCTATGAAGGTTCTCTCTTCCACTTTTGTTTCCTCCATTGCTTTAGCTCATCGGTTTCGTTATCATAGGCAGTGAAGGTTCTCTCTGACGCAGAGTGTCAAACAAGGGATAACTCAAACCTCAGTGAGTTTGGGGCTTCTAGAGCGCGCTAGGATCAGTGGAGGAGTGTGATGTCTCGGTCCTTGCTACAGCGCGCATCCGCGATCAACCTCAAGGGCATTAAAAACCATTAAAAGCTATGAGTGGACGAAAAATCAATAGTTTAATAAAAACACATTTCATAAGAAGACATTTATGCCCTTCACTAAAAAGTATACATGCATTCGAAAACCAATAATCAAACCATTTACTTTGATTAAATGATTTGGGCCTTGGCCCAAAACCATAAATCCAGGTATGTGGGAACTCAGCCCAAAACCGTAAATCCAAATCATGTGGGCCACTAGCCAAAACCACCAACACCGAAGTACCATTGCATAAATCCAATAAATCTGAAATCCAACACATAATCTAGTAAATCCAAAAATCACAATTCAATCAAATACCGTTATATACCATACCTCGGCATCCCAGATGCCTGGCGTCCCAGATGCTTGACTTCTTAGACGTCATGTCACGGTCCATAAACTACACGTGTTTCCCGGGGTCTCAACCCGAGTCAATCTCTGACATCCTAAATGTTTGACGTCCCAGACGTCTAGCAATCATGCTCCTGAGTCACTATACGGTTTGGTCGCTCCGTGCAGTGACCCCTCGCAGGCAATGCGCCATGACTACTCCAGCATCCCAAACGACTGGAGGAGAAAATCCATATATATAAGAATGGTATATGAAAAATATTTTATAAGTCCTTTTAAAACCTTCCAAATCCTATGCCAGGGATTTCCATAAAACCATCATAATTCACAAATGGGTCTCATGCCCGAAGTATAACTTCATAAAACGTTTCCACAAGTCCAATTTCCAAATTCAAGGGACTCAACCTGAAATTCCATTTCACAAACCAACTGGGCCCCAAGCCCGATCATGTAAACCAACTGGGCCTCCAGCCCGATGACTCATTAAATCAAATGGACTCCAAGTCCGATAGTTCGTAAATCAAATGGTTCGCAAGCCCGGTTCCATATTTCCAAATCCGAAATCAGTTCATCAATCCATTATTGAAATACAAGCAAGTATAAACATAGTATAAAACTATAAATCTCGAAATACGTGCAAATATGAAAATCACTTCGAAATACGTGCAAATATGAAAATTACCTCGAAATACGTGCAAATATGTAAATCACTAATACTACAATCATCATCATAGAAATCACATATGTAAAACATATAAAACAGTTATGCATGCATCAATTTAGCAATTAATGTCCACTCACAGACCGTCCTAGCTGTCGCCTCAATACGCGTGCCATAAGCCTCCCCGACTAAATCACCATCTCTGGAACTTCCGGACCTGTCCAAATCACACCCGAAGGTCACTAACTACCTCAAATAGGCTAACATTGAATCCCCCAATTTTCCGGAATTTTTAAACGTATTTAAATTAGACCCTAAACTTGTCCCAAAATGTTTCTTACATCAAAAGAACAAAATCACATGTTGACCATATCCCGAAATACGGCCTCACGCGCCCTCACGCGCCGCCCAAAATCGCGACGCGTGAAAGCCACGCGCCTTGAACAGTGCATCGTCAACCTCGTGTGAACCCGATTTTCTAATTTTTTTAGTTCGACCGAACCAGCAAACCGACCCGACCGGTTCTCCCTCGAATCTCAACCATTTTTGATCATGTTAACTCCTAAAGCTTCCTATCACCATTTCTAATCGATCTACTAACCTAGAAACCTAAGGAAATGCAAGGAATGTACCTTCCCAATCGAAGAACAAACGACCAACCTTCCTGCTCTATTTCTGGCCACCACAGACCACCTCTAGCCTCAAACTTGAGTCCACTGAGCTCGATTAATCATTAGGTACCTCATCCAGTTAACAGAAAATGATTAAAAACTACAAAAAAACAAAGGTACCATTTTCGAACCAAACAGAGCTTCGGGTTACCACCTTACCCCGCCGCCGCGAGCTCCGTCATGGCCACCACCATGGTCGTCTCGACTTCTTCTCTCATTTCCATTCACCGGTCAAAAGCAACAGATGGAGTTTGAGGGTGTTTGTAAGGGGTTGGTTTCACGGGTTTGAGTTTTCCTACTGTGCCGCCATGACCCCCGTCGGGGCTCAGGCTGTCCCTCAGCCTCCCCGTTCTCAATCCCTCACTCTCACACCCTCGCAGCCACACACTCGCGGGCTCCCTCAGTTGGCTAGTGATAGATGAAGATAATGGCGTGAGGGTTGTGGGGTTTGTATGGAAATGGTGGTGCACGGGTTCGAAGCAAGCAAAAGATGAAGATGGAGCTGATGATGATGAAGGGTGAGGATGAGAGATAATTGATGAGAGGAAAAGATGATGGACGGTGAGGATTGTTAGATGAGAGATGAGTGAAATAAAAAAAAAATATATATATATATATATATATAAACCAACCAATGGGACAAGATCCCCCTTTTAACGAAAGTGACCAATAGGATGAGTGACACTTGTCACTCATCCAAGGGCCCCACACTAATTAATCAGCCAATCAGATTTAATTATTATTTAATTCCAATTGCGAGACGTTAATTATCCCAATTTTGATTCCGTGACCATAACTTTCCCGTCGACGTCTGATTTCGATGTGCCGCTTGTCTTCAGACTTATGACGTCCTGATCTACGTCACAGTCATCGGTCCTCGTACGTTTGACTCCTCGGGTCAAAAGTTAGCATTTTGCCCAATTCTAGGGGCAAAACGGTCATTTTACACCGACCATCCGAATTCTCTCAACTAACCCTCGATTAGTCATACTAAATCCATAATTAATTAATATTTAATCCCGATATTTTGGACGGATCGTTACACATATGGCTTTTATTGATGAGTTAATTGTTTTCTCCCATGATTATAGGTTCTCTTTATCTATCTTGAATAATTTCTTGGATGAGTTTTCTGATTTCTCTAGTCTTGTCCCTAATTTGAACAAAAGTAGTATTTTCTAGCTAGGGTTGACGACCATCATAAGACCCGTCTTTTGGAGCTTGCTAGATTTAGTATCAGTTCTTCTCTTCTGAGGTAATCCCTCTTATTACTTCCAAGCTTTCTCTCCTTGATTGCTCCTCTATTGTGGAAAAGGTTGATGGGAGAATCTAGTCTTGGGTGCACCGTCACTTATCTTTTGCTGGTAGACTGGTGGTTATTAAGACTGTCCTTTTTTCATCTTCAGATTTACTGGACTTCTCACTTATTTATCCCTAAACATGTTTTTAGGGACATTGAGCAGAGATTACGCAGGTTTTTTTTGTTTGGTAAAGCTGGGGATGCTTATTACGCTAATGTTTCTTGGTAATTAAGGTTGTCCTTTTTTCATCTTCAGATTTACTGGACTTCTCACTTATTTATCCCTAAACATGTTTTTAGGGACATTGAGCAGAGATTACGCAGATTTTTTTGGTTTGGTAAAGCTGGGGATGCTTATTACGCTAATGTTTCTTGGGAGGATATTCGCAAGCCTTACATTGAAAGGGGATTAGGTATTAAATCTCTATGTACGTTAAATTGGGTCCTTATGGCTCTCTATATCTGGTTCCTCCTTTTGAAGTTGTAGGGAAATTTGTGGTCAAATTGGGTTAAACCTTAGTTTCTTTGGGGAAAATGCTTTTGGTCTATATCTCTCCCTTCAATTTGCTCTTGGAATTGGCAAAAGGTCCTCAAGAGTAGGCCCATTGTTAAACCCTATATCAAGTCTGTTGTGGGGAATGGTTCCGCTATTTTTACTTGGTTGGATAATTGGTGTGCTTTGGGTCTTTTATTGGATCGTTTTGGCTCTAACCTAGTTCTCTTATCAAGTTGGGCCTTGATTCTCACATATGTGATGTCTTAGATGTTGAGGGTCATTGGTGTTGACCTTTATTCCTTAATCCCGATCTTCGTTCCATCTAGGAAGCTTCCTTGAGCATTACTCTGCGCCCTTCTCGTGCTGATATATTCTATAAGATGGTCGCTGACTAGCAATGGTATCTTCTCTTCTTCCTTTTTATGATCTTCTAGGAGGACTGTTGGAACTTCTGTTGGTTATTTTAAACTTGTTTGGCTCAGCTTCTCTATCCCTCGTGCTAGTGTCGTGCTTTGGTTGGCTATTAGGCTTCGGCTTATGACTTTGATCGTGTTGGTAGATTTTAAACTACCAAGGCCTCCTCTGTGTCCTTTGTGATGCTGTTATGGAATCTCATAACCACCTTTGCTTTGATTTCCCTTATAGTGAAGGTATTTGGGTGGCCATTCTTAGCCACTGCGGTGCCTCGTGGCTTAGACAACCTTGGTTGTCCTTTATTGCTAAGGGTGGCAATTTTTGACACGACTCGAAACCCGCACGAAATTTATTCGGGTCAGCCCGCACGATTAAAATTTTGGGTCATTTTCGGGTCAACCAATTATGACCCATTTAATAAACGGGTGGGTTTCGGGTCAATCTGTTAACCCGTATAATGACCTGTTAACCTGTTTAATAAATGGGTAGATTTCGGGTTAACAGGTTAACCCGTATATTGACTTATATATGTACCCATTTAATAAACGTGTCATTACTAACTCATATATCTACCCATTTACCTTCATAAATACCTATTAAATCTTATAATTTAAATAGGTTAAACGGGTCATAGGTTAATTGGGTTTTGAGTACGTCCTGTTTATTAAAAGGGTTACACGGGTCATTAATAGGTCGGGTTCGAGTTGGACATTCTTGACACGATTATTAAACAGGTAGGGTTCGGGTTGGGCATAAATGGGTAAAATAGAATTCATGACACGACACGAACCCAACACGACACGACCCATTGCTATCCCTATTTATTGCTAATATTTCCTCCACCTGGAAAGGGAAGTCTAAGTACGATTGTTAAAAAAAGTGGCTCTCGGAGTTACAATGTATTGTATCTGGCGGGAGCAAAACACTCAAGTTTTCAGAGCTGGGGCAATTCCTCGTTTATGATTTTGCAGTTGGTTATTGACATAGTTCATTCTTGTATATGTTCTGTCAATTTTCCCCATAATACTGCGAACATGAATTTTGCCCAAAATTGTTCTACCCTATTGTAGTTAGACTTCTTATGCTTCTTTGTTTTTCGTCTTTGTTGGTAGCCTAACTAGTTCTGTCTTTTCTTATTTCCTAGCTTGTTTATTGCTGGAGTTTATAGCGAGGTTTCAGGCTATCCCATGTTCTTCTTTGTTTCTTTGGTTTAATGCATTTTATCTATAAAAAGAAAAAGAAAAAGATATATATGTGGGACTTTGACCAAATTTTTTGAAGATACTAGTATGTGATTAAAGTCTATATACTGTTTGGAGATACATGAAAAGAACAAGGAGAATGTTTGGATTGCTTTTGGTAATTAAGCACTAGTGTAGGCGAAGCACTGATTTTGCATACATGGTAAAAGTTAAAAAGGTAACGCATGCACTAGTTTACCATCTTTGTGGCCTTATGGGTGACAATTGAAGAACTACAGTTTAGGTCAAGATACCTTTACTTAAGAGTTTACCTCAAACTGTGTTATGTCCCTTGCTTTGTCCTATTGGTTCTAATTGTCTCTTCCTAGAATTCCTTTCTTCAAGACAAAATACGTATCTGCATGTTTGGGATTGAAGCTTTAGTTTTTACTATTCTTGACTCATTTTTAATAGGCCCATATGATTCCAGTGATGAAAATGTCGCCAATATCGGTGAAATATCGTCTGAAATTTCGTTAAAATTGGCCGGCGGCACGAAATTTCGACATTTCGTTTTGTTTTAAGCTCACAGATCTCATTATTTCATGAAAACGATTGAGATAGGATCAAAGTTCATGAAAATCAGACGTAAAACATGTGAATTCCAGTCGGGTCATGCCGCCGGATCAGAAAATTCGAATGGCAAATCCGCAGGAGGAAGAAGGAGACTCTGAAATAGTGTTATTTGATTTACTTTATATATTATATCATTGTTATATTGTCAACTATGTTGGGCTAGTTGAGTTGGCTGGGCTTTAGAAATTTTCCCTTTAAATAACCAGTGGTCCTCGGTTTGGACCAAGACTCTTCCATGCTTTTATTTTTTACAAATGTTTTTACCTTTTTTCAAATGTTTTCTTTTTTTTTTTAATTCTTTTTTTAAAGCTTTTATTTTTTCAAATATTTTCCTTTTTCTTTAATTCTTTTTTTCAAATGTTTTCCTTTTTTTAATTCGTTTTTTCAAATGTTTAAAATTCGTTTTTCAAATGTTTTCCTTTTTTTTAATTCGTTTTTTCAAATGTTTTTTTAGAATTCGTTTTTTCAAATATTTTCCTTTTTCTTCCAATTTTAAATATATGAATTCTTTCCAATTTTTGAACAAAAATTGGCTCTATTTTTTCATCCTTTTTTTCTAATTTTAAATATATTTACTCATTTTATCATTTTTCTTCCGTTGACATTTTTTTTATGTTTATTATTATGTTTTTAATTATGTTAACATTCAATTATAGTAATTCATTTCAATTTATGTTTATATTTAAAATTTTATATTATTAGTCATCGGCAGAACCCTATTATATCTATTATTCATCATATATTTATTATATCAAAGTCATTTTATAGTTTTTATTAGTCCTATATAATCATCATTGGGGACTTAAGTTTTTCCCAAAATTTCATTCCAAATTTCCAACTTTTAGACCTAATTTCCGTCATTTTTGTTAACCGTAAACGATATCGATATTGATATCGATATTTGAGACGAGATATCCGTAAATTTGACTAGCGATATATCCGTCAATATCGATATTTCAATCCTTGTATGATTCACACCAATATAAAAAGTAGGCAGATTTTTCCGTGTATTTTCCTTATCTAATTAGGATAGTTTCCAAAAGAGAAAAAAAGAAAAAGGAAAAAAGAAAAGAAGATGAACAAGAATGATTAAAGATCAGTGCTACTAGTCCCAACTAGGGTTTTTATGCTTGGCAAAAGTTTGATTTCCCAACCTTAATTAATAACTTCCTATTTTATAGTTGTTGCTTAGGAATCATTGTCCTAAAAGATAGAGATTAAGATAAGTTTGAATGATTAAGGCTTAAATATTGAGATATCTAAGAACTTTTACGTATCAATAACTGACCATCACTCTCGCCTATATGAGAAATGGAATTAGAGAGACGGAATGAGGGCCACACCCACAGTGAAGTGTAACAAACTTAAGTCCTTTTATCAAGTTATTTATTCCTGGCTTTAACTTTAATTAGACTCACCTAGCAAGCAAGGTACTTGTTCATAAACCTTTAACTTTTATTCCCATCTTCTTCTCCTTATTTAAGGCTTGGATTGTGAAACTGTAAAACCACTCAAACTCCAAAGTTTGGCACTCTCTCAGGCATTTGAAGTTCATCACCAAAAACATGGCAAGCATAATCCAACCGCAACCGGGAGCTCCTAGGAAGATGTCTGTGAATAATAGGAGGGACAAAAGAACATCTTCATCACAATCTGATGACAGTGCATTGGTGAGGCAGATTCGCGATACCCATTCGCCTGGGCAATCCCACAACGTCGATGTCACCCAGATTCTCCAAGTCATCGAGGAAATCATCTATCGATCTACTCATGGCAATGCTGGAATTCTACTTGTATCATCTCTTGTCCCACATTTTTACTAGTTTCATCAAAATTAGTCACATACCGAGTTCTGTTTTATTTTTGTCACAAATTGGTTTACTTGGGGTGCAGGGTACTCGAGAACATACCGATACTTCGGAGGACAGGACCTCGACATTGCCAAGTGTAGATGTCTTGTTCTACGGATTGTCATATCTCATACAAAAGATTTACTGCGAGGTTAATGATTTATTATTTTTGACAATCTCGTTCTAAGTTTTTATATGATCTGTTAGTTACGGAAGGAAGCAATTAAACATAAGAAAAAACAAAAAATTTATTTTTGAATGTACGGCAGATAAGTTGCGAATCCATGAGACGAGATGTGAACGCAAGTACAATGGAATTACTCCGAACCCTCTCAAACTACTCATGGGAAGCAAAAGTGGTGCTAACCCTAGCTGCATTTTCTATCTACTATGGAGAGTTCTGGCTGGTGGCTCAGCTTTGCACGGCCGATCCGTTAGCCAAGTCGGTAGCCATCTTGAAGCAGCTATCTGACATGTTAGAGCACACTGCGTCGGTGAAGCCTCAAATTGAGGCCATTGACAACCTCATCAAGGCCATAACCAACGTCACGAAGCGCATTGTTGAGTATAGTGAAATGGTCAGGCTCCAGTCTCACTACATTTCTGAAGACACACCGCCGCTGTCATCTGCCTCGGCGCATATTCCGGCCGCTGCATATTGGGTCATTAGAGCCATTCTGTCAAGTGCCTCCCATATTGCATTCCTTACCGGCGGCGGTCAGCATGAGTAAGAAATTTGAAACCCAGATTCATCAAATTCATACTTTCTAACCTTACCTATGTCTAAGGCGCTAATACAAGGAGGATTTTTTTTTTTTTTTTTAACTCTCGTTTTTAGGTACAATATTGCCGCCACCACTGAAGTATGGGAGCTATCAAGCTTGACTCATAAGCTGAATAACATAGATGATCACCTTACCAACGAACTTGAGAAATGTCGCCAACATATTGGTAAGCTCTTCGATTTTGATTATTGCTTTCTAAAAATATTAATACCACTTAGGTTTAACCGTCTGCATATAAGCCACTGATAATTTTTTTTTAACACATAAGGATGTAATTTTTGAAAGTAAAGAACATCCTAGTAAATTGACAAAGGACAAAAGGTCCAATAGACAACCAAAAATAAATTTGAGATCTCAACAATGTCCCTGAAAAAAAGTGTCGAGTTAATCACTTAATAGATTTAGCTCACAAGTTTTATACACTCTTTACAAAATCCAAAGAGAGCAAAGCCTCCGACCACCACCCCTCCCTCTTCCCAAATTTTCTAAACCCCAAACCCCAAATCCTAAAAAATTAATCCTCAAACAACACTCTTGAATTTATCAATTGCAAATAAATTAGGTTACAGATAATTTCTGACGGATTGAATAAATAACATCACAATACTTTCTCAAAAAAATAAATAAATAAAATAGAATCACAATTCTAATGGGTTTGTCCATATTTATAAAAAAATTAAAAAAAAATTAAAAAAAAAAAGATTGATTGTATACGTAAATTTGATTATAATTGTGTCCTTGCAAAATTCAATATGGATTCCCAGTGGCCAAGAAATATGAAGAAGACTATGAAACTCTAAGACGCCTCTTCCAAAGCCTCCACCTTGACAACTTGAAGAACTTACGGGCACTGATTTCCCCCAAGGATGATGTTCAGCCCCTCCAACTTGGTTCAAGCAAGTCAAGGGTAATAATGCCCACTTACATCTTCCCCTCTGCATTCCCCTGCCTTCGTTATATTGTTCTGATATTATGAACCCGGAATCTAATTCGATATTTTACATATCTACCCGTCCATTTGTGCAAACAGTTCAGCCTTGAAGTGTTGAGGCGAAAGCACGTGTTGCTGCTGATAACAGACCTTAGTCTGAGCTATGAAGAGATTCTGGTCCTTGAGCACATCTACAAAGACCAGGTAACTAGGGCAGAAGTTGAGTACGAGTTTGTTTGGGTTCCGATCGTGCATGTGGCGGCTTGGGATGAAGCAAAAAAATTCAAGTTTGAGGAACTGAAGGCAAGGATGCCGTGGTACTCGGTGTATGATCCTCTTATAGTTGAACCGCCGGCGATCAAGTTCATCAGAAATGATTGGCACTTTGACAAGAAGATGATCATTGTGGCATTGGATCCACAAGGAAGGGTGTCTTCCACCAATGCCATCCACATGCTGTGGATTTGGGGGAATGTGGCCTTCCCTTTCACTGATGAGAGAGAGCAGAGCCTTTGGAACGCAGAGAGCTGGAGACTTCAGCTTGTTGCCGATGGCATTGATCAAAGCATACTTGAAGGAGTAAGTTGTTCTCTATTAATTGCTCTCAATATTCTCAATGTCAATGTGCACACACCAAACACACTTAGTAGTATATCAATATTGCGGTTTGCAAGATATACTTCAGTTTCTAAACTGATATTAGAAATTATAAAATAAAGAAAACCAAATCAATCAGATTGAATCAGTTTTGATTCGATTTTTCAAATTCAAATAATGCTCCCGCCTCCAGCGCAATGTTTGATGATCTAATAACATAAGATCAATTTCAAATCATCTGATAATTAGTAACATAACATATCACGCTATCTAATACCATAAAATTATGTATGTTACGAACTTAAATTTAACATTGAAATGTTTGATGTATCAGATTGAGCAAGGAAAATACATATGCTTGTATGGAGGTGATGACGTGGAGTGGATCACAAGGTTCACAAACAGAGCAAAAGTTGTCGCAAAACTTGCCGGCATTCCCTTGGACTTGGTTTACACAGGAAGAAGCACAGCAACAAAGGAACGCCTGAGGAAAGTCAACAAAGTCATTGAAACTGAAAACCTCAGCCGCTTCTGGCCTGACTACGCCTCCACCTGGTTCTTCTGGTCCCGCATCGACAGCATGCGGTGCTCCAAGGCCAAATTCCACAAGACACTTGAAAACGACACCATTTTGAAAGAGGTCATGACTCTGCTGAGCTACGATGGAAGTGACCAAGGATGGGCTATGGTGTGGAGAGGAAATGAGATCGCAAGGGCCAATGGCCAGCTCACTGTGCTGACTTTGGATGATTTTGATGCCTGGAAAACTGCAGCGGCTGAATCGGGCTTTGTGCCAACGCTCCAAGATGAGCTCAGGCGTCGTCACACGCCACACCACTGCACTCGCTTGATCATTCCCGGGTTCGGTCCAGACATTCCCGACAAAGTCGTGTGCAGCGAGTGTGGCCGTGACATGGAGAAGTACTTCATGTTCCGCTGCTGCACTGATTGAAACATGTTTTACCGGCGTCATCTGTTTCGCTGTGGAAAACTATCTGGCTCCTCCTTTATAATAATTATAATGGTAGCTCTTTCGTAAAAGAGCAAAGATCTTTAATTAGCATGTAACATGAACAATAAATTTTATTATTGTGTGAATTTGTGACATTTCTTGGGCTCTAAAGCACCAGATTAGGCTTTTGAGTCACTTGCTGGTTGGCTTTCTATGAGTTTGTAAGAAAGGAGGGAGAAATAATAGTGCTTGAAACACTTTTCAGTACTTAAATAATTAAATTACACCCCCTTTATGGTATATTGAATTCTTTTCTTTAACTGCACAAAAGACAAGCAAATTAAGGATAACAACCTTAAATGTTTCTTTCTTTTACATCATTTTAAATGATAAAATAATCCTCAAACATATATTATAATCATAATCGTTTATTTTCTAAATAATTATTTTACAATTATTTCTATCAAAAATCAACAACTTTGGAGGTCGTTTAATCATCGATACATATCAAACAATTCAACAAAAAATCAACAACTTTGGAGGTCTTTTCCATACAATATGTAATCGGAGTTCGAATTTGAAACCAAATTATCTACAAGTCAATACTAGAACCAACTGAATTATATCCACTTGATAACCATCTATTTAATTTACACATATAAAAAGTTAAATAATCATTCATTTATGTGAGTTTCTATATAATTAATTTTAAAATAATTATTTAAAAATTAAATAATACCCAAATATGATATATGTATATAAATTATTCACTAAATACAAAATATGATACAAAATGCAGCCAGAAGTGGAATGTAATTAGGCAATCTTTTAATTTGTCAGAATTAATAGGAGGACCTAGGACGGCCATCTAATATTGAAAAGTAATAAATAGGATGGCCTTCAACGTACTCATCAACACCTAATACAACTTCGCCACATGCAATCGAAAATTTCATGTTCCATTCCACATGACATAATGTTTATTATTTTGTCTTCCTGACTCATATTTAAGTCAGTGAGCTCTTTAATTGATTGCTGATAAATGGTGAGAAGTAAGAACACATTGTTTACAGACTTCGGAGAAAAGAGAAGCCCCTCATGCCGTCTATGCTACCTCTGTATTTGAACTCAAACTTCCTACATTGAGTTATTGATTAGTATTTTCCAAAGATTCAGAGGTTGGTACCTAATCTCCATGTTTCTCTATCGCAAACTACATTTCTAGCTTTCAGATTCTTCATTTTTCCAGAGAGGCTAGGATTCAAGTTCAACATTCTCAATAATTGCATCATAACTCATAAGCAAGCTCTAGTGGCTAAATTATGGCCAATGGGAACCGCGAAATAAGTTTAGCTATGCCTAACTTGGAACTCCCAGAAGGTCAGTTTTTTTGTGTACAATCTAGTCACGTAACGAGAGAAATAGACTAAAATGACTCATGAGATCGCCACATGGAACCTTTTTCAGTGTGGAACATAATGTCCAAAGTGTAGTTGTGCAGCGTTGGAGAAAAGCACTTACAAAACAGAATAACTTGCAAACTCTCGATCCGCCAACTCAGTTCCTTCCAGAATGGAACACTTGGTTTGTTATATCATGTCTGTTTGCTGTCTCATTAGATCCCTTGTTCTTATACATTCCCATCGTCAATGAGGGTGTTGGGTTTTAAGTAGATAATTTTGGGTGAAGGGGTCAAGGATTTAAATGAAGTAAAAAAAAAAACAGGAGAAGCTTTGATAAAAAGAACAGAGGAGGGTGTAAATGAGTTTTTATTGATAAAACTATTTTCACATGCAAGAGTAGGAAGGCTTTTGTTGATTTCTTTTTTCACACACAACAATATTCACATCAGCTCTATTGTCGGTGGAAGTGCATTTGCTCAAAAATATCCAAGACCACCAACTTGGTCTTCTTCCATTCCAACCATATGTTGGTTGTTTTTTTAGAACATTCTTCATCTTAGAACTCCCTAGCATTTTTTAGTCTTATCTTGATGTTTCTTGAATTGTGTAGAATTTTCTACGAATGTGGATTATTTTCAACACTCCTCCTTAATACACATTTGTGTTACTGCGAGCATGCTTCTTAACATTTCAAATCTCGGCTTCGGAAGTGCCTTAGTGAAGATGTCTGCGATTTGCTTCTCCGTCTTACAGTACTTAAGTTCAACTTCTTTGTTTGCAAAGACTTCTCGTAAGAAGTGATGCTTAATGGCGATATGTTTGGTCCTGCTATGAAACACGGGATTCTTTGCCATTGCTATGGCAGATTTGTTATCGCAGAACAATTTTGAATCTTCATGTTGCCATTCACCCATGGCTTCAAATATTCTTCGGAGCCATATTGCTTGACTTGATGCACTTGCTGCTGCCACGTATTCCTTTCCTATCCTTCCCGTCAACCTACTACAGACCTTACTGTACACTCCAAGTCCTCTAGAAAAACTCCTAGACTCTACTCCGAAATCCAAAAACCAAACCAACAGAACAACCCAAAGTAAAACAAGTACCTGTCTCCGTATCTGGTGTCGACTGACCCTCCTGCTGAATCATCGAGAACACCCGAGCCTGAGATCCTGACGCTCTACCACGTCCCCTCGAACTACTCGTGGCTGTGCCACCACCTCCTCTAGTGCCCGCTGTCCCTGATGCTGTACTCTGTCCGGACTCCGCTACTCCTCTGCCTACACCACCTTCCTGTGGCAACAGTGGACACTCACGTCGGAAATGTCCTCGCTCCCCGCAGTAGAAACACACATTCCAGCCTGGTCCACTACTCGGTCTCCCCGTGGACGCTACCGACGTCGCACTCGCTTGCGGAGTCGGCGGTACTCGATAACCCCAAAATCCTGAACTCTGGGCACTACCAGGTCTACCAAAACGATCATCGCCCGACGAGGACGATCCACCGAAGTTACCTCTTTTCGGTGTCCGCTGGCTCGAAGCTCCAGGAATAGATAGTTCCCGGCGTCGCACCGGCAAACTAGCCTCAACTCGCACCGCAGCATCCGACAAGTCTCGGAGGGTAGCAAAAGATCCAGCCGTCACTACGGCTCGAATCTCACCGCGCAAACCCAACTCAAACCTGCGGCACTTCTCGGCTTCAGTGGCCACAAAAACAGGAGCAAACCGAGACAACATCTGGAACTTCCGTTCATACTCTGCCACGGTCATATTCCCCTGCTGGAGCTGCAGAAACTCCGCCTCCTTGGCATCCCGGAAAGAACGAGGATAATACTGTTCCAGAAACCGTTCCCTGAACGTCTCCCAGGTCACACTGTGAACATCCCAACCGGACAACTCGAGGGTATACCACCACTCGTACGCCGCACCATCCAGTAAAAAGGTAGCCAGCAACACTCGCTCCCCAGGCGGACAATGCATCACCGCAAAAATCCGCTCAAGTCTGGTAATCCACCTCTGGGCTTCCTCAGGATCAGCCCCACCACTAAAAGTAGTAGCCCCGAGCCGCTGGGCTCGCTCAATCGTAGCACTCTCCGTCTCTCTGGCTACTTCTTCAGGTTGTGGAGAGGGTCTACGTCTCGGAGGCATCGTCAACCGCACGCTGAAAGAGGCATAGAAGTAGTCAAACAACTGAAACACAACCTCACAAACCGACAGACCTAACAAACTCGACAAACCTATGCTCTGATACCAATTGTCAGGACCCACCCCGGTTTCACCCCGAAACCCGAGGTAAATCCCGCTCCCGTCTGACTCCCCAACGCAAAACTCAAGTAAAACTCCCTCAAATTCTACCCAGTCAAACGCAGGAGTAACATAGTACGAACATACAAAGAAAATAAAACCGATAACTACACGCACACAGAAGCCTTTACTCTACTCTGGGAACCCTCACGTCACTTCGATGCCTCAGACTCTGCCTCGACGTCAAGACCCCGCGCTAGCTCCACAACCTGGAGGGCAAATAAAACAGAAAATGTGAGTGGACCAGAAGGTACCAAAGTTCAAAAACCATTTTATAAGAAAACCCAGTTAAACCCTCCGTTTTGAAGTCACATGCATAACCAGCAGTTATAAACACATTTATAAAATAATCATTATAAACATCATAAGAAACAGAAACACTATAAAATACCATAAGAAACCATAATATGAGTATCCGAAACCGTATCAAAACCATAACCACCAAATCATCATTTTCTCGATCAAACCTGCTGGATCTATCCGAGTCTTTAAACTCCCGAGTCTTTAAACTCAATCCAGGCCTTAATCATATCCGAGTCTTTAAACTCCCGAGTCTTTAAACTCAAGGCCTACGGGGGAAATCAATATATATCCGAGTCTTTAAACTCCCGAGTCTTTAAACTCAATCCGGGTCTTTAAACCCAATCCGGCCGGTCCCCCGTCACATATATCCGGGTCTTTAAACCCAATATCCAGATCCAGCAAATCCAATCCCAAAACCATTTGAAAACCATTTACCAAATCCTCATCCAAACCCGAATCCGAAATCACCGGTCTGATGCTCTCCCGGCATCTAGAACCGTCATTCCGAACCCAAATCCGGAAAATATCCATTTCCATACCAAAACCCCATGTAATCACAAATCACATTTCATAACCCGTATATCACTATTCGAAAACCTTTATCAGTGGAAATCCTCAAATGTGGCATCAAAATCCGAAAACCAACATTTTCTCAAAAACCGTGCCAAAGCCGTCTTTTTCTCGAAAAACGTGTAATAATGCAAAACCGACCAAACATATTCAATAATCAAGATTAAAACCATAAAACCATAAAACAATTATAGAAAACAGTTATGCATGTTCGAGTTTAGAGAAAGGGTCCACTCACAGTACTGAGCCCTACTCGCGTCCCGAACGTCCAGCCCGTTCCTCGGCTTCCTCGGGAAATCCCGATCCTGTCAAACACCGTCCAATTACATCACTAATACGTCTACAGACACTCACTTAAATTCCCTCAAAAATCTCCGGACCAAAGACTTAAAACCCCGGAACCCTACACATTCACCCTCGCGGAACTATACTCAAAAGACTTCCGATTAACCCGAAACCAACTCCATTAAACTCACCACCACTCCTAGACCAAAAGTCATGTTGACCGTTTTCCCCATCGCCGCCGCACGCGCCCCCACGCGCCGCCAAAAGTGGCTGCGCGTGGCCCTCACGCGCTGCTACAGTACCACCTCCTTCCTCGAGCAAACCGGGTTCAGTACAGTGGTCTGCACTCAGACCGGCGTACCTGGTTCTTCCTCCTCCGTCCACCAAAACGGTTCCTTTCTTCACCAACAGCATCGTCCAGGCCAACCCTATCGGTTCCCCAACTCCATTCACCTCGACACTGTCCCAATCCCCTCGACTGAACTCAAAACCAGACAGCCCTTCGACCCCTGTTTCACGACTCCTCCACTCCGGCCACCTCCCGTCACGGTGGTGATACCAGACTCACCCCACAACCTCACTGATCCACGTCCAACACCCCTAACCCTTCGACTCACCCCAGAAGTCCACGACTTTGGGTTCGAAGTTCACGGTCGAAACAGGGTAACAGAAACTCCTCTTCGCCTGAGCTCCGCCGTGTACGCCCCCGTCACGGCGACCACCCAAATCGACACCTAGGACCTCCCTGATCACTACCCTAACCTCCAATCCTCTCGACTCTCAGCCCAAGGTCACGACTTTCCAAATGAAACTCCACGGGAAAACAGAGCAGGAAGACTTACCCTTCGATTGCAGCTCCGCCGTGCGCACTGCTGCCTACCACGGTGGTCGTTGGACTCCCTGCAACCTCCTCAGCCTCTCCTAGTCTTGGTTTGAACCGCCTCACAGCGTCGCCACCACCAAACGTTCACAGCCTCCCTGTTTTCCCCAATTCTTCTCCTCACCTCCGCCGTGCCGCCGTGCACAATTGCACCTCCAATTCACGGCCACCAGCTCCGCCTTGCCTCACTAACACACTCACAATTCCCTAACCACTCACCCTTGCACTCAGATCGATCAACTGATCCCAACTCTCACCCTCTGTTCTCTGTATTTCGAAGGACTGCACGGTTGCACCCCAATTATTTGGGACCGTGAACACACAGGATTCCACCAGAATCCTCCAGTCCTTCAACACGTGTCACCATCCCTTCCAACTACATCCCATCTGTTTAAATCCCAGCCATCCATTCTTTTATCTCTGCACAAATCCCAATGTGCCACAATGACCAAAATACCCTCCTGTTTTACTCATTTTACGGTTTTACCGAAACTTCCTAGACCCGTAACTCTCACCTCGTAAGTCCGATGAACACGTGCCGCCTGTCATCGAACTCAGGACGACAAGAACTATCTAACCATCCTAGGTCAACCTACCAAAACTCAATTATTCAAAAAGTCAACTTTTCCCCCCTATTTTACCAAAATTACGAAAATACCCTCGACCTTCCGAACATCACAACTTCCTCCTCGGATGTCGGAATCGGGCGTGCCACCTGCCTATGGCTTCGTGACGTCCTGAACTACGTCCTGGTCATTAGTCAAAGTCCAATTGACCACCCGAAAAAAATCAACATTTCTGCCCACCCCAGGGGCAAAATCGTCATTCTAGGTTCCCGGACCCCTCGGGACCACCTAACCCTTGATTAACCTTACTAATCACACCTTAATCACTCTAGAAATCCCAATTCTCGGGACGGGTTGTTACAATCTACCCACCTAAAAAGAATTTCGTCCCCGAAATTCCACAGCTAGTCCCCGACACCTAGGGTCTCCTAAGGAACAACCTCTCCTAGGTTTCCTGTCTATCATCTCCACCTTGGGTATTTCACTCCAACCCCAGCTACTGTCACCACAGCCAACCCTAGATTGTAACAACTACATGGTGTACGCAAGGGAAACTCTATGAATAGAAAACAAAGGTATTATACAATACCTCATTTCACAATACCCGACAGAAATCATAGAGTACATCCTCGTATACAACCACCCATCTCCCTCGGCTACTAGTCCGTCCACAGTCGGACTAACTCCACAAAGTCCTAAAGGCAAACTCTAGCTTGTGGGTTCTCTCCTTCAATAGGCTCAGATCAATCAATCATAGTCGCTCCTTTCCTATCCTTCCCGTCAACCTACTACAGACCTTACTGTACACTCCAAGTCCTCTAGAAAAACTCCTAGACTCTACTCCGAAATCCAAAAACCAAACCAACAGAACAACCCAAAGTAAAACAAGTACCTGTCTCCGTATCTGGTGTCGACTGACCCTCCTGCTGAATCATCGAGAACACCCGAGCCTGAGATCCTGACGCTCTACCACGTCCCCTCGAACTACTCGTGGCTGTGCCACCACCTCCTCTAGTGCCCGCTGTCCCTGATGCTGTACTCTGTCCGGACTCCGCTACTCCTCTGCCTACACCACCTTCCTGTGGCAACAGTGGACACTCACGTCGGAAATGTCCTCGCTCCCCGCAGTAGAAACACACATTCCAGCCTGGTCCACTACTCGGTCTCCCCGTGGACGCTACCGACGTCGCACTCGCTTGCGGAGTCGGCGGTACTCGATAACCCCAAAATCCTGAACTCTGGGCACTACCAGGTCTACCAAAACGATCATCGCCCGACGAGGACGATCCACCGAAGTTACCTCTTTTCGGTGTCCGCTGGCTCGAAGCTCCAGGAATAGATAGTTCCCGGCGTCGCACCGGCAAACTAGCCTCAACTCGCACCGCAGCATCCGACAAGTCTCGGAGGGTAGCAAAAGATCCAGCCGTCACTACGGCTCGAATCTCACCGCGCAAACCCAACTCAAACCTGCGGCACTTCTCGGCTTCAGTGGCCACAAAAACAGGAGCAAACCGAGACAACATCTGGAACTTCCGTTCATACTCTGCCACGGTCATATTCCCCTGCTGGAGCTGCAGAAACTCCGCCTCCTTGGCATCCCGGAAAGAACGAGGATAATACTGTTCCAGAAACCGTTCCCTGAACGTCTCCCAGGTCACACTGTGAACATCCCAACCGGACAACTCGAGGGTATACCACCACTCGTACGCCGCACCATCCAGTAAAAAGGTAGCCAGCAACACTCGCTCCCCAGGCGGACAATGCATCACCGCAAAAATCCGCTCAAGTCTGGTAATCCACCTCTGGGCTTCCTCAGGATCAGCCCCACCACTAAAAGTAGTAGCCCCGAGCCGCTGGGCTCGCTCAATCGTAGCACTCTCCGTCTCTCTGGCTACTTCTTCAGGTTGTGGAGAGGGTCTACGTCTCGGAGGCATCGTCAACCGCACGCTGAAAGAGGCATAGAAGTAGTCAAACAACTGAAACACAACCTCACAAACCGACAGACCTAACAAACTCGACAAACCTATGCTCTGATACCAATTGTCAGGACCCACCCCGGTTTCACCCCGAAACCCGAGGTAAATCCCGCTCCCGTCTGACTCCCCAACGCAAAACTCAAGTAAAACTCCCTCAAATTCTACCCAGTCAAACGCAGGAGTAACATAGTACGAACATACAAAGAAAATAAAACCGATAACTACACGCACACAGAAGCCTTTACTCTACTCTGGGAACCCTCACGTCACTTCGATGCCTCAGACTCTGCCTCGACGTCAAGACCCCGCGCTAGCTCCACAACCTGGAGGGCAAATAAAACAGAAAATGTGAGTGGACCAGAAGGTACCAAAGTTCAAAAACCATTTTATAAGAAAACCCAGTTAAACCCTCCGTTTTGAAGTCACATGCATAACCAGCAGTTATAAACACATTTATAAAATAATCATTATAAACATCATAAGAAACAGAAACACTATAAAATACCATAAGAAACCATAATATGAGTATCCGAAACCGTATCAAAACCATAACCACCAAATCATCATTTTCTCGATCAAACCTGCTGGATCTATCCGAGTCTTTAAACTCCCGAGTCTTTAAACTCAATCCAGGCCTTAATCATATCCGAGTCTTTAAACTCCCGAGTCTTTAAACTCAAGGCCTACGGGGGAAATCAATATATATCCGAGTCTTTAAACTCCCGAGTCTTTAAACTCAATCCGGGTCTTTAAACCCAATCCGGCCGGTCCCCCGTCACATATATCCGGGTCTTTAAACCCAATATCCAGATCCAGCAAATCCAATCCCAAAACCATTTGAAAACCATTTACCAAATCCTCATCCAAACCCGAATCCGAAATCACCGGTCTGATGCTCTCCCGGCATCTAGAACCGTCATTCCGAACCCAAATCCGGAAAATATCCATTTCCATACCAAAACCCCATGTAATCACAAATCACATTTCATAACCCGTATATCACTATTCGAAAACCTTTATCAGTGGAAATCCTCAAATGTGGCATCAAAATCCGAAAACCAACATTTTCTCAAAAACCGTGCCAAAGCCGTCTTTTTCTCGAAAAACGTGTAATAATGCAAAACCGACCAAACATATTCAATAATCAAGATTAAAACCATAAAACCATAAAACAATTATAGAAAACAGTTATGCATGTTCGAGTTTAGAGAAAGGGTCCACTCACAGTACTGAGCCCTACTCGCGTCCCGAACGTCCAGCCCGTTCCTCGGCTTCCTCGGGAAATCCCGATCCTGTCAAACACCGTCCAATTACATCACTAATACGTCTACAGACACTCACTTAAATTCCCTCAAAAATCTCCGGACCAAAGACTTAAAACCCCGGAACCCTACACATTCACCCTCGCGGAACTATACTCAAAAGACTTCCGATTAACCCGAAACCAACTCCATTAAACTCACCACCACTCCTAGACCAAAAGTCATGTTGACCGTTTTCCCCATCGCCGCCGCACGCGCCCCCACGCGCCGCCAAAAGTGGCTGCGCGTGGCCCTCACGCGCTGCTACAGTACCACCTCCTTCCTCGAGCAAACCGGGTTCAGTACAGTGGTCTGCACTCAGACCGGCGTACCTGGTTCTTCCTCCTCCGTCCACCAAAACGGTTCCTTTCTTCACCAACAGCATCGTCCAGGCCAACCCTATCGGTTCCCCAACTCCATTCACCTCGACACTGTCCCAATCCCCTCGACTGAACTCAAAACCAGACAGCCCTTCGACCCCTGTTTCACGACTCCTCCACTCCGGCCACCTCCCGTCACGGTGGTGATACCAGACTCACCCCACAACCTCACTGATCCACGTCCAACACCCCTAACCCTTCGACTCACCCCAGAAGTCCACGACTTTGGGTTCGAAGTTCACGGTCGAAACAGGGTAACAGAAACTCCTCTTCGCCTGAGCTCCGCCGTGTACGCCCCCGTCACGGCGACCACCCAAATCGACACCTAGGACCTCCCTGATCACTACCCTAACCTCCAATCCTCTCGACTCTCAGCCCAAGGTCACGACTTTCCAAATGAAACTCCACGGGAAAACAGAGCAGGAAGACTTACCCTTCGATTGCAGCTCCGCCGTGCGCACTGCTGCCTACCACGGTGGTCGTTGGACTCCCTGCAACCTCCTCAGCCTCTCCTAGTCTTGGTTTGAACCGCCTCACAGCGTCGCCACCACCAAACGTTCACAGCCTCCCTGTTTTCCCCAATTCTTCTCCTCACCTCCGCCGTGCCGCCGTGCACAATTGCACCTCCAATTCACGGCCACCAGCTCCGCCTTGCCTCACTAACACACTCACAATTCCCTAACCACTCACCCTTGCACTCAGATCGATCAACTGATCCCAACTCTCACCCTCTGTTCTCTGTATTTCGAAGGACTGCACGGTTGCACCCCAATTATTTGGGACCGTGAACACACAGGATTCCACCAGAATCCTCCAGTCCTTCAACACGTGTCACCATCCCTTCCAACTACATCCCATCTGTTTAAATCCCAGCCATCCATTCTTTTATCTCTGCACAAATCCCAATGTGCCACAATGACCAAAATACCCTCCTGTTTTACTCATTTTACGGTTTTACCGAAACTTCCTAGACCCGTAACTCTCACCTCGTAAGTCCGATGAACACGTGCCGCCTGTCATCGAACTCAGGACGACAAGAACTATCTAACCATCCTAGGTCAACCTACCAAAACTCAATTATTCAAAAAGTCAACTTTTCCCCCCTATTTTACCAAAATTACGAAAATACCCTCGACCTTCCGAACATCACAACTTCCTCCTCGGATGTCGGAATCGGGCGTGCCACCTGCCTATGGCTTCGTGACGTCCTGAACTACGTCCTGGTCATTAGTCAAAGTCCAATTGACCACCCGAAAAAAATCAACATTTCTGCCCACCCTAGGGGCAAAATCGTCATTCTAGGTTCCCGGACCCCTCGGGACCACCTAACCCTTGATTAACCTTACTAATCACACCTTAATCACTCTAGAAATCCCAATTCTCGGGACGGGTTGTTACAATATCTCTGAGAGATCTGAGTCTTCTTGTTCCTTCTTCTGGAGAGGCTTCATCTTGAAATGATGGAGGAGTTGAAAATGATGGTGAAGGCGTTCCTGGAGTGTGTGTAACTTCACTTGCTTCAGCTTCGTCTATGCCTTGTTGTATTGCAGCTAAAGCTGGATCCTCTGTTGATGTAATGCTCCTTCTTTCTACTTTTTGTTCCTTCCAGTTCCAAGATGCAGCTTCATCGAACTCCACATCTCGACTTATTATGATCTTCTTAGTCATGGGATTATATATTCGGTACCCTTTAGATTGGGTACTATATCCCACAAATATGACAACTTCAGATTTTTCCTAGAGCTTGTATCTTTTCTCCTTGGGAATGTGCACATAGAAAATACATCCAAAGACTTTGAGATGTTTTGCTGATGGCTTCTTGTTGCTCCATGCTTCAATGGGAGTTTGGTTCTTTAGAGCTCTCGTTGGGCATCTGTTAAGCAAGTATACTGATGTATACACTGCTTCTGCCCAGAATGAGTTTGGCAGACCTTTTTTATGTAGAATTGATCTTGCCATCTCCATGATAGTTCTGTTTTTTCTTTCTGAAACACCATTTTGCTCAGGAGCATAGCCGACAGTCAGTTGATGCTCTACTCTTCATCTTCACAGAAATTTTTGAATTCCTTAGAGGTTCTTTACCTCTATCACTTCTGAGAGTTTTGATATAATGGCCACTTTGTTTCTCGACATGAGTTTTAAATTTTTTGAATAGATTAAATACTTCAGATCTTTCTTTTAGAAAATAAACCCATGTTATTCTTGAATAATCATCAATAAATAGAATAAAATACCTGCTTTGATCTAGGGATAATGTTCTCATTGGTCTGCAAACATCAGTGTGGATGAGCTCCAACAAGGCTTTTGCCCTCCAAATATTTCCAGAAGAAAATGCTTGTCTATGCTGTTTGCCAAGTTGACAGCCTTCACACACATTATGGATCTCATTTATTTTAGGCAGGTTTTTTATCATATTTTTCTTATGAAGTATTTTGAGAGCACGAAAATTAAAGTGGCCAAATCTTTTATGCCATAGCCATGAATCATCAAGTTCTACTATTCATGGCTACATCTCTAAAATACTCCCATTGAATAGGAAAATTTCTATTTTCCATTTTCACCTTCATTATTATTTGTCTTTTATCATTTTTATCAAATATTGTGCATAAATTTTTGGAGAAAAGTAGAGAATATCCATTTTCTATCATTTGCCTTTCATCTCCACCAAAACGCCATTTCCCATTTTAACTTTGGTATTGACATACTTGTCGATGTTGGAGAATATGCTTTCATCTCCAGTCATATGGTTGCTGCAACTGCTATCAAGATACCACTTCATGTTGTTCTAGTCCGACATTTGACGAGCATAGAACAAGTGCTCGTTCTTCTCACCTTCTTCTGTAAAGTTTTCATGATGGTTTCTCTTGAATCGACAATCTCTTTCGACATGCCCAAATCTTCTACAATTTCGACATTTGGGCTTTCCTCGGAACCAACAATTTTTTTTCAGCGTGATTTGTATTATTACACACTCCACATGGAGGATATTTTGTCCTTCCCTAATTATTTTTTTGTTTATCTCCTCTGAAATTTTCTTTGAATTTTCTTTCCCCTACATAGGATTTCTGAGACTTTAAGTTGAGTTTAGATTGAAAAGCGCTCTCAAGTGGACTTTCATTTCGCTTATTCAATCTTTGCTCATATGTTTCAAGAGAGCCCATAAGTTCTGTCATTGAAAGAGCCGAAATGTCTTTCGGCTGTTCAATGGCAGTCACTATAGAATCATACTTATCAGTAAGACTGATAAGTATTTTTTCTACAATTTTTGAACCGGTGATTTTTTTCACCATAGGCTCTTAATTGATTTACTATCTTTTTTACTTTAGCATGATAGCTTTGAGAAGTCTTAGAATCTTTCATTTTGATATTCTCTAAATCTCTTCTCAGAGTTTGTAATTTAACGGAGTGTACCTTGTCATTGCCATGAAACTCCTCCTTGAGTGTATCCCAAGCTTCTTTAGTCGTCACCGCTCCCATAATCCTTGGAAAGATAGTATCATCCAAAGCTTGTTGGAGAGCATAAAGAGCCTTTGCATCTCGTTATTGATCTTTCTTGAATTGCCTTAACTGCTCTACAGTAGGATTTTCTGGAGTAGAGAAGCTACTTTCTATTATGTCTCATAAGTCTTGAGACATAAAATAGGTTTTTTTTTAATACTCCAAAAATCATAATTTTCTCTGACAAAGATAGGAAGAGGGATTGAGTTTTGGCTAGAGGTGGACATTATGGAGGATTTGATTTAAAACACGCCCAAACTTGATCGGAGGTTGCTCTGATACCACTGTTAGGTTTTAAGTAGATAATTTTGGGTGGAGGGGTCAAGGATTTAAATGAAGTTAAAAAAAAAAAAGGAGAAGCTTTGATAAGAAGAACAGAGGAGGGTGGAAATGAGTTTTTATTGATAAAACTATTTTTACATGCAAGAGTAGGAAGGCTTTTGTTGATTTCTTTTTTCACACAAAATAATATTCACATCAGCTCTATTTATAGAGAAAGCAGCCGACCTCCCTAGTCGGTGGAAGTGCATTTGCTCAAAAATATCCAAGACCACCGACTTGGTCTTCTTCCATTCCAACCATATGTTGGTTGTTTTTCTAGAACATTCTTAATCTTAGAACTCTATCATTTTTTAGTCTTATCTTGATGTTTCTTGAATTGTGTAGAATTTTCTACAAATGTGGATTATTTTCAACAGAGGGCATGAAGTCCCTCAGGTTGGACGAGTGGTTAAAGGCAGCATCTTTCAGTTTGCGATCCTTCACAGATGTCTTCTACATAGCAGACATTATGCTCCAAATTTTTACTAGACCGAAATCTGAATCTCGAGTAACAAAAACAGAAGAGGCAGTTCCTTCCAAAGCCAACAGAGCTTTTACAGTAGCTAAGACGATTGTTCAATCTTGCATCCTGCTTGACATTTTAGCTATTCTTTCCCATTCCACAGGTAAGTTAAGTATATATATATATATAATGATCAACAGATTCAAATTCAATGCTTGTCATGCAAGAATTGGATTTTGAAATTTGGATTTTTGCCTTTTTGTGTCGCTAGGTTGTAGTTTTCATTTTCATTTCCAAAATGAAGGGTTCAAGATCAGTAACATGGAAGTTTGTAAACTCCTTTGTTCTTCTTCAATATGTGCCACGAGTTCTTCGCATCCACCTGTTATGCCATGAGCGTAAGAAGAGTGCGAAAAAGACGGGCCTATGGGTTAAAAGTTTCTTCAATTTCTTCTTGTATGTCCTCGCTAGTCGTGTAAGTTACTCCACGAGTTACATTTGCATTAATCTAGCTAGTCATCTTTCATATATAGCTTTTCTCTAGTCCTGAAATTCTTGTCTTGTTTCTCAAATGTTATTTGTTGTTTGCTACCTATCTATGATGTCCGAAATTCTTTTACTTGTGTTGTGTAGGTAATCGGAGCACTTTGGTATTTCTTCGCCATTCAACGTGAGACATCATGCTGGCAACAAGCATGTCAAAGTGAAAATGGATGTGAACTTAAACCTAATACTTTTAACTGTGATGACCCTTCATTCAGAAACATCACACTTTTATCTTACTTATGCCCTATAAATCCTCAAAATGCAACTCTTGTCGATTTCGGGATATTTATTGATGCACTTCAGTCTAGCATTTTACAATCAACAACTTTTCCTGACAAGTTCCTAAACTGCTTGTGGTGGGGACTACGAAATCTGAGGTTTGTAATGTTGTATTATAAGCACACGAGCGTTCAAGCGCCAAGTACATTGAGATATGTCGAATATTTATTTATTAGCTTCATTTTAGTTTTGCAGTTCTCTTGGCCAAAACCTCCACACAAGCACCTATGCCTGGGAAAACCTGTTTGCAGTTTTCATTTCTATAATTGGACTTCTGTTATTTTTGTATCTCATCGGAAACTTACAGGTTTGTACTAAGCTCGATCATCAACACGGAAATCTTTTCCGAGTACGACAGTTTTGTTGTTACTTAAATCAACCTCAGTTTTGTGTTTGAAATATATGCAGACATATATGCAGTTGTCAACAACAACATCAGAAAAATTTAGAAGGAGATGAAAATGAACCGTCTGGAGGTGGAATTATGGTTGTCTGAACATGGACTCCCAAACAGAATGAAGGTGGGATCATGAGAAACTTACAACGAAAGCTTTAAGAAAACAAAAATGTTCATACGGAGATCCTCTCTGTTCTTCCCTCCGAATATTTAAGCTATATCAAGCGTTGTCTTTGCTTGTCCACACTAAGAAAAGTGAGTTACATCTTTAATTCCTTCCATGTCTATCAAGAAAGAAGATTGCTTATTTTCACGACTTTCAATCTTTAGTAGCCACTCACAATTTGATACTTGGTTAGCTACAAATTTCAATTTATCCGAGTCACTTACAATTCGATATTACTTAATTACACATTTCAATCTTTCCAAATCGCATACAATTAAGTTCTTTCACATTCTTACATGTTAGACGTGCTTAGCTACACATGTTGATCTTTACAAGTTACTTATAATCTTGCTCCAAGTTACTTATAAATGTGTTGATTCGCACACTTTGATCTTTTTACTTCACTTAGAGTTTTGTCCTTTCACATTCTCACACTTTGATATTTTTACTTCACTTAGAGTTTTGTCCCTTCACATTCTCACACGTTGATACGTGTTTAGCTACACATTTCGATCTTTACAAATCACATGCAATTGTGTTCTTCCACGTTCTCACACGTAGATACGTGCCTAGCTAAAGTTTTCAATCTTTACAATTTTTTCCTTTACATTCCTGCGGATTTTGATCTTTTGATCTTCCCTTGTAATTTTTTTTTTCTTTTCACAATCTTACATGCACTCTCACACATAACAAATTTTCAAGTCTAACACTTGTACTACACATAAGTTAATATGGGGCTTCACATGTGGACTAACTCTTTAATACCATAAAAAAAGTTGAAGTTTCACGTTAATCCATCCGAACAAATTAGCAATAGAGAGATCAAGTACCCTAACTCCTTAGATTAACCAATATAGTAAACAACCCAACCACCTAAATCAAAAACACCGATCTGGTGAAAGAGTTGCATGTGAAGAACGGTAGTGACAATGCCCGTAGGAGCAGTCAGAGAAGCTTACAAAAATCCGAAGGCTATGGGTTTGGGGGAGAGGAGCAGTGAGGACATAGGGTGGGATGTAGAGGGGTCAAGAGAGATGAGAGTGGATTGTAAGAATTGGCACGGGTAAACCATAAAGAAGCTGAAAAGAAAAAAAAATCAAAAGCGATCACAAGGACTGATCGACTGGTGAAGGATGACAAGATAGACAATAACCCATCTCCAACAGTCCAACATGACCACCAGCTAGTGCCACCAGCTCCAAATCCGACTCCAAGGACAACCGGAGACAAAAGCGCAGAAGAGGGAAGAGGGAAGAGGAAATGAGTGTGAGATAAATAGGGAGGTGGAAGCTTCCACCAAATCTACCACCAAGTGGTGGCGATCGGAGAAACCTCCACCTCAAAGTTACTAAAAAATAAAAGTTGTAATTCTTGTTCACATTGTACTGCTCTATTTTGTTCATCACCTTTCTTTTCGTCAGGTGTGGAGGAATTCAAGGAAAAAATTAAATAGTAAGGACAAATTCGTTAGACAACTAAAGACCAAATTTGTTCAAATTGGAAACTATAAGAATCAAATGTGGTCAAATTAAAATTATTGGACGAAATTTGTAATGCGTGTAAATTACATGGATTAAAATTTCGTTTACCCCTTATTATCATTCGAATGAGACAACAATATAAGTTGCAATAATGTGCAGTACAAAATTCTTAATGCCTACAAACCTGTATCAATAATACGTCGGTATATTTTGTTATCCTTAGTATAACGATAATTCAATTTCTAACAGCATTATAAAATACTTTAATTTGTAATAAAGATGGCAAGGTAGCTACAGAAACCAGACCACTCAATCCACAGAGAGTGGGAAGTGAAAAGCAGTTGTTCTTGGCCTCCAGCAGTCCAGCCTGCGGTGATAATATACAAGAGGATAAAACAATTCAGGCGTGTTTCTTGTAATTCAATAAGAAGACGAAAATCGTTGACTGTTGACCCCTGCAAATAATATTATTGTGTATTAAAAATCTGGCGACCTACCAATGAACTGGTGGGAGTGGGAATTTTTCAGCCTTCATAATCTCTCTTTTAAGGTCAATATATCTATGATCTAACGGCCAGAAACGACCCGAAGACTTGGTGTTCTTTTCAGTTGACTTGACCGATGGAGATTGGAGGGGCGATGACTTGGAGACTAGTGAGCAATTTCCAAGTCAAGCTAACCCGAGGAGGACGGCAGCGACGACAATTGAGGCTTTTACCATCAAATCCATTTGGCACTCTCTTCTTAGCGTCTATAATGGGGTCTCCCGTCGCGTTCCATGGAATTCTTGTTTCTCTATGTATCATGGCTAATACTAATTGTAAACGTCATTATACTCTTGTTTCTCTACACTTAGTTATATATATATATGTTTAGTAATTATCACGAAGTGCCCCGATATCTAATTTTTACTCGGGATACTATTTGTTTTTTGTCACAGAATGTTTTTAGCGAATTTCCAACTCTTGTTAATTACGTATCAGAAAATTCGATTTCTAAAATAGCAATTTGCTAACTACACCACACTTTTATACTTTTATAGCTTTTTCTTTTTTAAACGGAGAACATGAGTTTATATTTTTAAATAATTTTACGTGAATCTTGCAGTAAATTATTCATTCTATCAGTACTT